>VZRU01007633.1:985922-1068863 GCA_013398155.1 Pedionomus torquatus
GGGGTGAAGCGGATAACGCCAAGGGAGAAGGTACCCTCTGCCCCCGAGCGCTTCCTTTCCTCCGGTCCCTGCTTGTCCTCACCCGAATGTCCCCGGTCCGTCCCGCCGTGGGCCAGTCCCCACGGACCCGCGAATTGCAGGGAGGGATATCTGCTGTAGGTAATTTCAGAGTTGGTTTTTAATAGCTTACTGAGAGGTAAAATAACATTTAACGTGTTTTTCTGTGATGTTGAGTGCAGTGTTATCTTTCGGAATAAACCTCCTTTGCTGTATTTAGGAGCCCCCTATAAATCTGAGGGACCCGGGGAGGCAAAGGAGTGGAAAGGGCTGTCACTCGGTGCCGTTTCCATAACTGCTGGCTGCAACTGGATCTAATCACTGACAGTGTCAAAACAAAAATATCTGAGAGGGAAAAGGTGCCATCACAGGGCAGCTGGATGTAGCAGGAGATTTTCTTGGCTGTGAGGCAGTGAGAAACCAGAGCTGCCTATTAATGTGTGAGAATGAATGTAACTTGTGATGTGTGACTCTATCTTAAGTGGCACGCTCACTGGGCTGCACTTGCCTAAAAGCTTGGCAGCTAAAACCTAATGGAATTTTATAACCCTCCTTACACGAAGGATTGTGGAATGATTTTGCTTGTCTGGGATAATCTTATGTATATGGGAGTGCTGTGGTGCACGCCTGTACCGTCCTCATGCTGTCGGAGGGGAGTTGGGGAAGGGAGACCCCAGCAGCATGGGGCAGGTTTACCTGAAGTGTCTTACCGAGGGGGAAAGGGGCAGCTACCTGTCCTCAGCCTTTGCCATAAAACTGGGTGGTTTTTTTTGGCCTTGGTTGTGCATCTTGGAGAGCTGTCCTCATCTGCTGGGGTCCAGGGCAAGATAAGGTAACAAGCACATATCCCTCACACTTCATAACTGTGCCCTTTTGCTTGGGTCACTGTGTCAGGGAAGGTTTAAGCGAAGCTTTGAGTAACTATGGAGTTCATACAGATGTGAGTGATGCTGAATGCTCCCCAGGAGGAATAATATTCCCAGGAAAAATCTTCCCCAGAAGGCCCCTGGGACAGAGGCCAAGAGTGTCTAATGAGGCAAACTTCTCCTATTAGCTGCAGCTTTTGCTGTTGGAGGATGAGGGCTTGGGGTACTGGACCCAGCCGGCATGGGGATCACCGAGGGCTGGCAGCCCATCTCCAGGTCTCCTCTGCTCTGAGCAGCCCATCTTCTTGCCTTGGCACCTTTGGAGGTGAAGCACATGCTGACTTGTGACAAATCATCTCTTTTCTGGTTTAGCTAATAGATGGGTGTTGGAGGTGATGGTGCTGCAGAGCCAAGCAGCTGGGTGGTACAGAGGTCTGCATGTCCAGGGAGCTCTGGCGTAGCCATCATGGGTGCTGGGGACAGGCCAGCTGTGCAGGGCTGCAGCTTGACTCCAGATAAATCTGGTTTTCTTCCCTTCATTTTATAGTCACTTCTCTTAGGTAGGGAAAATACCGTGGAAGGAGCTATGATTTGGGCTGCATTCATAGGCAGCAGCAGTGTGGGCTTTGTGGGTATATGGTGGGGTCCCCTGCCTTAACCCATGCCTCTGGCTGAAGTGGTGGCTGGGCTGAAAGTGGAGCTGGACACCACATGCGATGAGCTGCCACCTTCTCAGCAGGGCTGTAGTGCTCAGCTGGGTGCCTACGTGTCTATTGCTGACAGAAAATGTGAGGTTAAAGCTCAGAAAACTGGAGGGAGACATGGTCTTCTCCAGTTGATCCCTCTGCAAACAAATATTTGCTGATAGAGGCTTTGATAAGTAAGCTGTTTGCTCTGGTGGGGTTGTTTGTTTGCAAATACTCTGTAACTTGGTTAAAACCAAACTGCAGGTGGGTTTGCATTGGTGCATTGCATGTGTGTGGATCTGCATTTGCAGAGGTGCGTTGCTGTTCACCAAGACCTTGTTTTTCTAGGGACAAAGTACACAAATACTTAAATCTTGATTTGAAGTGATTGTGAGCAGTGTCCTCTCTCACAGGAGCTGGAAATGCACGGGAGGAATCAAGAGGTGCCTGTATGAGATGGCCAGGGGTGATCTAATGGACAGAAACAGCCAGTAGTGTTTTGTATCTTCACCTCTGTCCTTGAGAGCCTGGTGCAGGAGGAACTGGGCTGCAGAAGCAGATTACTGTGTATTCAGAGGCTTATTTCCCGGCCTGCCCCTGCCAGAGGAGGCATGACCCGCTGAAGGGCAGCCCTTTGCTGAAGGTAGTGTGTGCATGATGCTGCATCTTCACTACCAACACCAGGGACACAGTTGTCTCTCCCTGCTTTTTGTGTTGCTCCAGGCTGGAGGAAGCAGGGGATGGTAATGGTGCTGGCCAAAATCCATGTCAGGTTGTGCTGCCCTTTCCTCTCAGGCTGGCAGGTGTGGAGAAAATGTTTGAACTCAAGTTCTTCCACCTGCTGTGCTTTTCCAAACTGCTTGTTCTGTTGCATTGGAAGATTTTAGAAGGGCAGACATGATGTGGCAGAGTCATTGTCCTCTTCCCTTTCCACAGGAAAGCTCAGTGGTGTGCACAGCCCTCATTGAAAATGTCATTTTCCTGCTCTCGGCTTGACATTCACAAAGATCACCATGAAAGATCTGACAGAACTGTTTTGATGATCTTTTACCAAATTCAAGGACCTTTTCCAGAGCCCTTGGATTTTGCTCGTGTGATGTAAATCACAATTCTGCACAGGATTAGCAATCAAAGAGCATTATGAATCAATCTGATACTTTGTCTTTACCATAGACCTTCTTAGATTGCTGACCTACATATTCTAGCTTCCACTGCAACTGTGTGGCTGGGGACAGGCTTTGTTTCTGAGCGTAAGGTGGCCCAGCTGCGGGAGATCTTTGTGTTCGGAGAGAGTTTTCATTAAGCTTATGTAGAGATTGTCTGAAATGCCCGGTGACTTCAGATGTGCTTGAAGTCTATGCTGTTTGACTGCTGACTTGTCTATGAAGGGTGAAATACAAGTGGTCCCTTTGAACATTCTTTTAGTTATAATGTGCCGATTTAAAAAATAGAATATATTTTAATTATAATTGTGCTGATTTTAAAAAAGAAACAAACACTAGAAGATGTAATGCGATACTTTCAGTGTAAAGTACTCTTAGATGTCTAGGCTGCAAGAATCTTTGGTATCAGATGCTTTAATCACTTGTGTGATTAAAAACTTTGGAAAAACTTGTATGGTTGAGCCACTTACTTATGGGTGAAAATCAAGGTTTATTGCCTGTCTCAAATACGCACTGCTGTTCTGCCTCTAGTGAGATGTGAACCCAAAGCTTCCTCCATAAAATCCCTCCCAGAGGTTCACTGATGGCATGGATGCAAATGCATGTCTGCTTGTTCCACTTGCAGGTGGGTTTCCCTTCTCATTCCTGGAGTTACAAAGCGAACAATGATAAAAAAGAGGGTCCAGAACTGGGTCTGACAAGCAGTTACTTAGCTGTTTTAAGGCAGGACTTAAGCCCATTCCTACTTCTTGTTATGATTTCAGCTCTGCAGGACAGATCCTTAATCTGAAGGACCCTGGGAAGTAACGAGAAGCACGTGTACAAGTGTGTGTATGTTTCCCAACATGTACCAGCAGACTGCACGCATACTTCTTGGTGTGTTCACTGGTGACAGAGTTAGTAAATGTCCTTTCAAGCTACGTGTATGTATGTCAGTGTGGTCACCTGCAGATAATGGGTATGAAATCAGATTTGGTCCGATGAGCCACCAGGAGCTCTGTGCAACTAGTAACAAGACTGCATGTCCAAGCTCCTCCATGCAACGTAGGAGGTCTGTCCTCTACCTTTTTATCTTGATGGGGTCCTAGGTGGTGCCTTTGCTTAGCTTGGATTTGCCAGTCCCCCAGCAGTGTTTGGAAGCTGCTTGCTGAATTTCTGACTTGGGTGCTTGGCTTGGGGTGTCTCTGAACTTAGAGCTTGGCCAGCAGGTTGTCAGAGGATCCTAAATATTTGCTTATGATCTGTTGCTCACCAGCCATCACAACCTCTGTTCTCAAACAAAGGTTGCACAGAAAGCTGCAACAAGCATCCTGCTTTTTCTTCTTCTATAATAGCTCCAACAAAGTTCTGTTTGTGAGGTCTTTATTTAAAATAGAAACATTGCACAGAATATCCCTGCTTTGTCAACAGAATGCAGAAGGGCAGGGAGGCCTCTGCTTTTTCACATCTACTCCTGTGTCCCAGATGCCTTTGCCTGGGAAAGGTTTGTCTGTTCAGGCAGAAGAAAGCTCTTTGCCGTTCTGTGCTAACATATTTCTGTGTGCTCCTGATGCGTGTTTCGTCTGGCAGCTACTGAGAATCAACTGAGCAGAGCTGCCTGCTGGTACCTACCTCTGTGCTGCTGCAGGAGGCAAGAGAACCTAAATGCATCCAGCACAGGATGCCAATCTGTCCATCTGTCTGTTCATCACGTACTGATCTTGGTTCAGCAGCTCCCATAGCACTGGCAGGAGTGTTTGTGGTGGAGCCTGGACTCATGTCTGGGATTCCTGGGGGTGAGAGAAGCTGGAAAGAAGCTAACGCTCCCCTCATAAATATTGCATCCCTTCCTGCTTGTGATGGATGAAGCAGTTTGCATTTTCAACTGTAGAATTTTGCAGAAAGATAGAAGTTGTTGACAGCAGTGATTAGTATTTTTTTAATATGCGTTACAGCTTGTCCTTTGTGTCTTTGTAATATAGCAGTCGCTGATTAGAAAATCAAAGGGGTTCAAATTAGCCTTACTGTGTGCCAGCAGAGTCCCAGTCTATGGGGAGAGGCTTTTGACACCCTATGGGATGGGATGACAACAGATATTTTCACGGCAATCTTGCAGCAGTGATAGCTACTTTCTAAAATGGATTTTCTGGGAACTAAAAGAGATCCACGGTCATGGTTCCCCCCTGCAGATGACTAATGTAAAGAAGCCGATTTTTATTGTGAAATAACGCTTAACTTTCAGTACCAGAATAATGAGTTGGGTTTTGTTTTCTGCTTCTAAATTCGTAAGACAGAATTCTCAGGAAACGCTGCTGGTGGGGGGGTAGTGTATGTTAATACCTCACTCCAGCTCTTAGTTCCCCAGCAGAGATTCAGTGTAAAGAGTTGCTGGGGAAGTTGGCTACTTTGTAAGTGAGGTCCATTAACAGAAACAGGGTGGAGATGGAAAAGTTGTGTTCTGCCTTCTCTGCGCTGATTTTTCATAGGCAAGTCTGATTGAGGTACTGTGTCTGTTTTATGAGAGTCTGGAAGGTGCTGGATGTATTTTGCTCTTTTCCAGATAATTGTGTCTGTGAATTTGAAGTTCATTTCCTATTAACAGCTGTTCTTGTGATCTTGAAATTCACTTCTCACAAATGCTTATGTCGATGAGTGGAGCATTCCTGGGAAGATCATGAAAGAGCGACCAGTTGTGCCTTAACAAATTCCTTCCAGAGTTTGGTGGTGTATGTTTTATGGAGTCTGTAGCTCTGCTTAGGAAGCTGCTTTTTGGCTCTCTGAATGAAACACGTCCTGGAGGGCAGCATCCTTTCCAGTAAGTGATATGCTATGAGTTACCTCCGACAAATGCTGCAGGGGCAGGTTTTAGGTGAATTAAAGAATAAGGCTGAAGTATGGTTTGAAGGTTTGCTTGACATAACTAGGCCACTCTTGACATGAGTTAGCAAATACTGCAAGGTTTTAACTTGGCTGACCACAAACAGGGGCTTACCCTGCTGCAGGGGTATGATAAGCAGCAAGACAGCTGTTTCTAGATATGCATGCATGTAGTAAACGTGGAGGCTGGCACAATGTAAACTTGGAGAAGGAACTTATCTCTGAAGAACAAGGGGGTTCTGAGAGGGTGGTAGGGTATGGTAATGAATTCTCAGAGAATAATGAATATGTTAACTAGTTCCCAGAAATAGCATGAATATGTATGTATAACGTGCATATATGTTGTTAAACTAACTTTACCTGGCACGCACATTTGGAGGAGCGATCCCCTGTACGTCCAGTGCTGCAATAAAGAATACCTGCTTAATAGTCACCTCGACTATTTAGTCCTGAATTCATCGTTTATGACAACATAGGGGAACAGAGTTTAAAGGAATCAGGAACCGAGCTGAAGGAAATAGTCCCAAGGATGTGATTTAGTGTCGGAGGCAGGGGAAATCCTGAAGACAAAAATGGGAGCAGTAGAAATAAGTATTGCTTGTGCCTGTCACATGAAAGGGTATTTTGAGATGTGAGAGTGCCCAGCTGGAGAAGGACGAGCAATGCTGGAAGGACACTTCAACTCAAGAATGACTTGCATTATGGGTTTAGTCAGGCTTTCTGCTCACGATACAAAGTGGGAACTGAGAGATCATTGCCTGTTTCAGGTTCTTCAAATTTAATTTAGCCTGTGTTTAAAGAATGGCTGTCTTGAATCTGGCAAAATGAGTAGCTGACCTGTGGACTGAGGAGTCTGAAAGGTGATGGAGACTTGAGCAGTGGCCCTGTGTGTTGTGTGCACGGGCTGCTGCTGTGCTGAGCTGGCAGCAAGGCTGAACACTTTCTGTCGGGGATCTGGAGAGATGGGAGAGCTGCATGGAAGGAATTTATTTAGATTTATCTGCTGGTTCTCAGAGCAGTCACTACTTGCTGTCTTTTGTTTTATTCTTTTATAATGTAGTGTGGGTGTGGACTGGAATTGTTTTAGGTCCTGTGGATGTGGCTCAGCAATTTGAAACGTGGTTAGAAGTGTGTTTTTTAAAAATCAAAGGGAACTCCTTCAAGTCTATACCTGGGGCAAAAGTCAAGTTAATTTTCAAGTGTGGCATAGGTGCCTTCTGCCTTTCCTCTCTCAGTTGTGGAAACTTCTTATCACTTTGTAAATCACTTTGGCAAAACACCCATCTCTTTCAGATGGACAACACCAATATATTTTAATGAACTACATGTTCTAAGGTTGAAAAGTTTTCCTAGTTATTATGGGAGTGCAATTGGATAAATACTTTATTAGACACTCGTGGATTGTGTAATTAGATGGATAGATGATCATATACTTGCAATCTAAGGAGAAAAATTCAGAAGGGTTAATTAAGGATTACTTGTAAAATTTGTTGTCAGAAGCAGTGTTAAGCTTCAGCGTGGACACTCTTTAGTTAAATTTAGTTTAGTTCATGCTGGAAGTGAATGGAAATGAAGGAAATTTAAGCTTAGGGTAGCTACAGATGTGAGGGTGTACCAAGGTCATTAATGCATATTAACTCATACTTTAAAAATTCATGCCTGCCTCTAATTTGGCTTGATTTTTGCCATCTGTGTCCCTGCAGATAACACTCTGGAAGGCTGACTTTTTTTTTTTTGCAGAAATGCCTTTTGTCCCCCCAACTATTCCTTCACAATCTCCAAGCTGAGATTTTTATGCTGGCTGAGGACAGCAAGTCAAAGTCTGCAGATCCACCTGCAGATGTAACTCACTCACCTAGAAGAAAATTAAAACATCATGGTTAAACATCACGCAGGGCTCGAGGTAAACAGAGGGAGCCACTGTGAGCATGTTGCTGGCCTCCCTCGCCCCCTGAGTGTGCAGCCCCAACAGATGCCGTTCTTGGCCAGCTGGTGTCTGCGGGCTGTGGGATGATGATGGTTGAAGATCTTGGCCACCATTTTTGCCCAAAGCTCTCCTGCCAGGATTTCAGTGACCATAGGCTGTGCTGGTTGTGGGGTTTTTGTGGCTAGCTTTTTCCGTCACTGGCTGCTTTCCTACAGTGAAAACACTCAGGCTGGGCAAGAAGGTAATCCTGTCCTGCTTCTCCCCATGTGAGGTCGCCCCACAGGCTATTGCATGTTTTAATACTGTGTGTCACAATCCTGCAGTTATTTTAAAGTGTTTCTTAGATCAACAGCCCAAACAGCACCTTGCAGGCATGACCAGAATACCCAAACCGCACACCCTTTCCCTTGGCCAAATGCCTGGTGAACCATATGCTCCAAGAAACTTTCTCCCCTTGCCAGTATTGCTCCTTCTAGCTCTTTTCAGATCCTGCCAGATAATCTCCTAATCAGCCATCTCCTAGAGAGCTTTGGGTCTCTCTGATCCTTAAGCATCTTTGAGCACACAAAAAGATCCCATCCTTTGCTTTCTTTCTCTTTGGTTTCATGGAAGAAAACCCTCTGGAATTGAAACAAACAAACCAAACCAAAAAACAATCAAAACTTGAACCCTACAAATGACCAGATCTGTTCTGCCTCTCTTCTCTGTACTTACACTACTTATTTTTCCCTGAACTGAATTGAGCTGTTGGTATTATCAGTAGTTCTAATGAAGTTTTTATAGTGGGTTACCAAGGAACTATTAGCTGTGTATTTGTTTTAGGAAGTAGGTGGACTGGCTCAAAGCAGATGAACTGCCAAAACTACCCCTGAAAAAAAGCCTGAGGAGAAGCTATTTTTGGTGTTGCTTACTGAAAAAGAGCAGTTACTCAGCTCTGGTTTCGGGAGGAGGAGCAAGGAAGTTGAGTTTATCTCAAACAAGATGGGTTTGAAATGGAAATGTTGTCTGTGCTTGTAGTACCTTGTCTGGGGAAAGTAGTAGCAAACTTCTGAGAAGCTGGTAGGTGTAGAAAAAAGATCCTGCTGGAGTATTGCCTGGGTGAGACTGCTGCTGGGTGGAAAGGATGTGCATGGTCATAATTCTCACAGGTGGTCTTTCTTCCTGGCCATGATGTAGCCGCTACTTGAGCCGTGGCTGTTTTGTGTATTGGCTGTGTTCCTCTAGCTGCTGTGTTGCACCTTGTCCTGGTGAAGTGTGGAAACTGAAAGTCTTGCTTGAACTTGCCTTTTAACGATTATTTTCTAGCTCAGTTCATGGGAAGGCGGTGCAATAGCAGGGAATTTCTTTGCTAACGTATCCTGATAATGGCAAAATTTGGACATGCTGTTCCCCAGGCATATGGTCAATATTACAATCAGTAACCCTTGCGGGTTGTAAGTCCATTCCTGGGTAGCAGATGTTGAGATCTCATGGTCTCAGCCATATGTGGTGGTGATCGCATCATCCCCAAGTCCCTTTCGAAGGCATCACCTGAGTGCCTTCATTGCTCTCTGCTTTCTTGGCCACTGGAGTCCTCTTCTGCAGAAGGGCTGGTGGTTGGGTTTCTGTGTCTTCTGCAGTGCTGTTGAATTTGTCTAGTGTTTGCAAAGGCCTGTTGTTCTGAGGTGAAGAAAGTTCTGCCTAAGCACAAGCTACCCAACTTACGTGTGTACTTGGAATTAATTGCAGCAGTAACACAAGACTTGTCCTAGAATTTGCTGAAATAAGGTGAACAGGTTGTTAATGAAAGTGGAGAGATGTTTGTCTCTCCCCTGGAAACTGCTGCTCTCTGCTTCTCTGGCTTCAGCAGTGGTTGATGTCCGAAGGCTTTCTTCTGCAGTACCATCAAGCAGTCAAATGGAGTAAGGGTCTGTGGTAGCTTGTTAGGCTGAAGGCATCAAACCCAAGCAAAACTACTTCCCATCAAAATGAATGCAACTCATGGAATTCCTGTAGTTCAGTCTATGTTTATGCATTTGATGTTATTTTTTTAATTATGATTTATTTATAAGAAAATTCCATTTTTGTAGCAGAGGTGTATTTTAGTAGCATCAACCATGGCAGAAAATTATACATAAGCATAACAGCTTGCATTGTAGAAAAGGCAGGTTTATCAAGTATTATTATGTCCGTGTGGAGTAGTTAAGCTATCAATCTGGGCCTCAGTAGCTTAAATACTGAGGAGGAAAGGGTCACAAAGCTAGGCTTGCAGAAAGCAGGATAGCTTTTCAGTTACTTACACAGCCCAAATATGACTTGCATGTGCGCTACAGCTTCTGATCGTATGGTTTCACAACTTCTCAGCATGATGTTGCCTTGCTCATTTTGTATAACGAATGTGTTTTGTGGGTTTTTGTTGTGTTTTTTTTTGTTTGTTTCTGCGTGAGACTGTACTTTACTCTTTGTGCACTTAAACCCCGTCTCAAAGACAGAAATCCAGTTCTCCAGTATGCTTCTCAGTGGTGTTCCTCATAAATGTCAGCATCTGCAGTTCACAATGCACTTGTTGGAAAGCATCACTGTATAGATGGGGACCCAAGGCATGCACAGGGTACTCAGCAAAGGTAAGGTGCTCTTTTGGGAGTAGGCCAGAACTTCACTCCTCTTGATAATTTCTGACGTCCATGAAATGCAATTCTGGTGCTGAAGTTCAGCCCATGAGCAGACTTGATCACGGGTCTGACCTTGTGCAAGGGTCTGGCAATACAGGATGTGAAAAGTCTATTTTAAGATGTTTGGCTTCATAGCAGCTCTAACAGAAGCAGGGCAGGAATCACTTCTCTCTGGCAGTTTTGATTTGCCTCTCTCATCGCACTTTGTGCCTTATTTATGACACTTTTTTTTAACTTGATGGAAAAAACCAAACAGGCAGAACCTTAATTCAGTGCTGTTATTCAGAGGGTGTTTCTGCTGTGTGAAGGAAGTATGCTGCAACAAAATGAGGTGCAGGATTACAGTGGTGTTTTTTTTGGTGTGTTTTGTCTTATGAAGGGAGTGAAGGCTGTTCTGCCAGGGGCTGGGGTCCTCAGTCCACCACATAGACTTAAGCCACTTGAGTGATCAGCAGATGGTAGCAACAAAAGTCCTCTCTAGAGAGCATCGGTGGTGAGGATAAGATGCTTCACTGATGGGTTATGTGGAGAGAATTTGTTGGCTGGCTTCCACTAGTGACCTGGGGAACTGTGAGCTCAGTCAGTGGCCCAGGAGGCAGTAACTGCTCCAGCTGTTGACTGTTCTCCAGCTTGTTCTCAGGCCACCTCCAGATCCTTGCCATAGTCTTCTTCATTGACCAGTTCTGGTCTGGATCTCCTCAGCATCTCATTCCAGTTCATGGCTGAGTCCCTGTCTGAGCTTCACATCTCACTCTCCTGCATGAGGTAGACCTTTCCTACCAACGATCCTTCATTCCTCACATCTCCTCAACTGACTGAGGTGAGCAGTGGGTGCAGCTGTCTCTGCTGGTGGTGGTGAGCGTTTGTGTCCCTGCTCCCTGGCAGGACACCCTGTGGCAGTGTGCATCGGTGCCTTCCTGGCTGTGCTGGTGCCCTGGTCTGAGCCTCTGCTGCACTGGTCAGCCTGGGAGCACTCTGGGATGGTGCACTGCTCTGCAGTGGTTTAATGCCTTTCTGTTTAACCATAATTAACCTGACAGACAATATGTTATAAAGGAGTTGTGGTGGCAAGGTTTCTGATTTTTGGGATGAATCAGCATTAACAATTAAGCAATAAACAAATACCATTTCTTTTACAAGAACACAGACAGCAGGATGTTTTCCTCTGCCGAAGCAGCTGTCAGGCAATTGTTTATGCTGCAGGTGGGAAAGGTGGGAAGGAGAAATAATTTCTCACCCATGGAAAGAAGATAAGCCTTATGTCTGTGCTGGCTGCCCGTGGGAGGGATGCTGAATGAGAGCAGAGGCTTGCTGCCTCCTCTTGTCTCCTGGTCTCGCTATCTGTGACTACTGGAACCTGGGTGTTACTAGGGTATTAATTAATTCTGTTCAGGCAGAAAAACTCACCTGGGCTGGTACTAGGCCTTTGGTATTCTCCAGTATCTTTGCATACAGATCCTCTGTCTGAGGAGGGAAGAAGAATCAATGATTTTTATAACACAGCTGTGCGTGAGGGGGTGATTTTGAGTCCTTACTTAACCTTGGCCATACCTTGCAAGGTATCTTCCAGTAACTTGCTGCTCATATTCCTGATGGTGCAAATGCTTGCCCTGTAGAAATGCTGTGTTGATGAATTTGTCAAGCTCTGGCTTGACCAGTAGGCAAGGAAGCCTGATAATTTTCCTGATCATGGCTTGCAGGACAAATGTTGAGGATCTGAGAGCTCTGCTGGGGGGGGGCACTGCCCATATTGCAACTGGTGGCTCCCAGCAGGGGCTCTGTGCACATCAGGGAGGAGCTGAGCTGCTAGAAGTGCTCCTGAGCAGACAATCCTGCTGTGGTGAGAGGCACATGTCCCCTTCTGTCCCAGAGATGTTGGTGTGTACTCCTGAGCATCGTGTCCTGTCGGAGGGAGCTGGCAGAAAGCTGAATTCCCTGATCCCTGGCTTTGCTATGGTGCCTCTCCCAGCTCTGCGGCTGCCCCTGGTGCTGCCACAGCAGAAGCTGCACATCTCTGGTGGCATCTCTGGGTTCACTTCCAGTCACATTTGAAGGCAGACTGACAGGGAGCGAGGGAGCCAGAGATGGATCGTCGTATATTTTGAAAAGTGATGTCCCAGAAGGAGTGCTGCATGGCTGGACAACCAATGTGTGTTGTCAGCAGTCAACCAGCTTGACCACCTGTGCTCCTCTCAGTCCCTCTTTCTCTCCTGTTTGCACCATTTCTCTAACTTAAGTGTGCCCTTACTGCAGGCCACGGAGCCTGGTGTGAGCCCAGCCTGCAGCCGGGGGATGCTGCCGCCCGGCTCAGCTGCCAGGCTGGGGGTTTCCTAGCCTGGCATGTAAATGTGCTGGGACTCAGGCTCATCATTACTCATCCTCCCTTCCTGTGCTGCCTTACAGCTGTCCTCTGGCCTGTCTGTCCACAGGTCCTGGCCTAAGGGGGACTGGCTGTGATGGCTGACCCCTTGATGGCTAAGGAGGCTCTCAAAGGTACAGTTAGGTGGAGGTAACGCTGCTGGCCAGAAGCAAGGAATGTTATTTTTCGGTCTTGCAGCCACCTCTTTCTGTTTTCTTCCCCTTTGACCTAAACCTCAAGTGTCAGCTTAGTTTCATTATTTCTCACCCGGTGAGAACCTGCAGCAGCTGACATGGTGGGACCTCAGTGCTGTGGTAAGACCTTGCGTGCCGGTGTCTCTTTGCGCCCAGCAGCACCCCTCTTCTTTTTTTTCTATCTGCCTCCTTTCTTGCTTTCTACCTCCCTTTTTTTTCTTTATCTTCCTCCCTTTCCTCGTCACACAAACTTTGTAAAGCTGAAGCTTAGCTTTTCCCTGCCCTGCCTCAGTGTGCTGCAATGGGTTATGATCCTCGAATGCTTCAAGCTGGCAGTAATTTGCAATGGCAGCATATTAGGACCTCTCCTTAAGCTGTGAGCCTTGGGTTCCCTGCTGAGAGTAGAAAGCTGAGCTGCTGGCCTGGAGGGGTGAAACATATGCCAGGCCATGCACATACACTGGAAACTTGCCCAGGGCAGGATAATTATGGAATGAGGCGTTTTTTTGAGCAGACTGTGTGCTCTCACTTGCTAAACAGTCTTGTGATTAATATCTTATTTAAGAGGATTTTAGGACACGTGCTGCAGTTTAGAAGTAGGCGAGAGGTTAGATAAGTAAATTCTATAAAGGCTCTTTTGTGTTTCCAGCAAGGGTCATCAGATACGTGCAGAGCATCACTGCTCTGCTGTGCCAGTGTAGGCTGTGGGTTTTGCTATTAATGGTTCAGTGGGACAGGGATTCGCAAGGTGGGCTTTGCACATTCTTTTATACATTGCTGAGATCTCCTTAAGGACCTGGAACTCCAATGCTGAGGATGACTTCTTCTGCCCCGATCTTGGCATTTACCAGCTCTCCCTGACCCTTACTCCTGGTGTTAGACTCTGAGGAGTGGAGTTCTGCAACCAGCAGGTCTTCACCAGCAGATTTTGCCTTCAAAATAAGGCTCTGTGTGCTGTTTTACTCAAGCACAAGTTATGTTTAAAGGTGTTGGTGGCTCGATTGTTGGTCTTACCCAGGACACCCTTGCCCGTGGTGTGGGCATAGCAGCATCTGCAGCCACTGGGTGATTCTGTGCCACTACTGACTTGCTGTTTGGTCCCAGCTGTTGCCTTTAGTCCCCAGTTGGGTAGTTTCTGATTGGTCTGATGTGACTGTCTAACATCTTCCCCTTTATTCTTTCCTACACTAGAGAACTCAATTAAAAGGGAAGATGGGAGCATGAAGAACTGCCACAGAGCGTGGATGTGCTCCCCGTGGTGGCCCCTCCTACAGATCTTACCTGGCAACCTGCTTCTGCCTGGAAGGGTTTGACAGGAACTGCTGTGGACAGTGAAGGAAACTGGAGATGAAGGTGGTAGCTATGCTTCTTACTCTTCTTTTCCCTGCCCCCTGTTTCCCTTTCACGTGCCTGTAGCAAGATCATGGCTGCTGTTGGCACAATGAGGCCACATACATTCAGACACACTGTTTGCACTGCGGCTGTCTTGTGTTGCATGTGGAGTTGGGAGGACAGTAAAGAAAACTGGAAGGGTTCCCCACCATTCCCCTTGCAACTACCCTATATTTCACTTTTAAAGCAAAGTACATAATTTGTTCTGCTTCTTGTTGGCACCCTTGGAGATGTTGATATGTATTGATTATGGTCCAGTGATACATGTTTAAGATCCAGTGATTATTCTTACTTGCATAAAACTGATATCCAATGAGTATTCTGGCTTGCATAAAAATAGTATAAGATGTGTGCTAGGGCCCATTTCCATTAGGATTTTCCCTAGAAACTATCTGGCATATGGTGGTGCTAGGTTAGAGTAATTAGCCGGCTGCTTTCATAGCTGACCTCTGCTGAACATGCCTGAAGTGCTTTTGTTGTTGGTGCCACTACTTGTCTTTTGTGTCACTCTTCCCTGCTGGCATCCTGCCCCTTATTGTCCCTGGCCTTCGGCAGCTGCCTTCTGGGATGATAAACTAGTCCAAAAGATCCATACCACGCATTGAATATTCCTAGAGTGCTGTGCTTCAGCTTTGGGCCTGATTAGTCCAATAATTACATCAGTGCTGCTACCCTTTGGCATACCATTAACGTACACCATACGGTTTTGGCCATGCAAAGCAAGACTCTTGGGCAGCCTGAGCCATTGCAGTGACTGAGAAAGGTGGTGATGCTGGGACCTCCCTTTTCTCTTGCACATGGGAAGGCTAACTTTGTAGGGGACATTTTTAATGGTGACTGCAAATAAAAGTATTTGGTTTCTGCTGATTTTAAGGTATGAAGAAGGTTTGGGAGGACCTCGTAGTATAGCTGCTTCTTTAAATTCTCAACTTTAAATCCTCATCAAGAGTGCCAGGTGTTGCTCCCCACTTCCTCCTCTGCTGGAAACATGCTAATCTCCTCTCCCTCACTTAAAACCTGAATCTTTAATACGGAAAATGTACCACCCTTTTTTCCTTTCTGGCTAGGGAACGCTTCTCCCTACCAGTGTTGTATTACCTTTTAGCATTGTAAACTGAAACACTTGGGCTGGGGTGGTTGAGCTCCAGCAGCTTGCCTACTTGAGGGCTGCTGGAATTCCATCCCCAGATAGGGCAGGGAACAGCCAGAATTTGCACAGATGTTAAGACAGAGCAGTATGGGGCCTGGGCAGTGTTGGCAGGAGTAGCAATATGCTGCTGGAGGTAGGTGAATGGAAAAGAAAGTGTGGCACATTACATTGGGCATCTTTGGCAGCTGTTCTTTTCATGCAGAAAGAAGGAAACTAAGCTGGAGACAGCGTGACTTGTGGTTAGGTGGGATTTGGGTATAGAATAGAAGATCAAAAAAGCAGTTTAGTCATGGAGCTCCACCCCTGTAAAACCTTTTACAAGAGATTTTTTTTTTGAGTTTTGTTTTTCTTCCTTGTTCATGTGTGGAAATCCTCTGCTTGCTGGACAAAGACGTGTCTCAGGGCATCACCTCAGAAGAGCATGGTCTTGTGTAGACATGGGAATCATTCTCTCTCAGGAGGCTTGGGGCAGCTCTGAGTGCATGTGCAAAGTACAGATATGCAATAGTGACTGATTACTATTATTTGGGTCTTTTGCCCAGTCTTTGGGACAGTTGAAATCTAAAGCCAAGCCAACGTCTCAAGCACAAATTTAGTGCAGAGATATTATTTCTCTTAATGTGCTTGATAACATGGATCTGAAGGGTTATCTTCTGATTATGCCAGGATGAAATCTTTATTCTCTTTTGAAGTGCTCAGAAGTCTTCCTGTTAAACAGTTGAACTTAGTCCCCTGACACTAAACACAGTTTCAGACTCGGCAGCCTGGTTAGACCTGCCTTGTAGTACGCAAAGGCTGCTGGGGGAGTTGAATAGTTGAAAACCAGCAAAGTGAGAGATTTGCTCTGAAATATCTGTATCTCTGAGCCTGTCCAACCCTCTTGTCAGCAGTCCCACTGTTTAGTATGTTAATATCTGAAATGTCTGAAATCGAGAAGGACATTTTCTTTGTCCTTTTTTGGGCACATCTGAAATAGGGAAGTAAACACCAGATAGGTGCACATGCCCCCTTCACTTCCCAGTGCTCCCTCCAGTTGTGTGGGAGCCTCTGAGCCATCAGGAAGTGGCTGGTTGCTGACCACAGCTTGTCTATCGGAGACGAGGAACCATTAATGTGTTGGGTCTGGGTGCTCAAAGGTGGAGGGGAGAAGAACGGGGATGTGCTTTAGTGTGCTGCGTCCAGGTTAAGCAATGGTTTTCCAAGGTGGATGTCCAGGCCACTGGACAATGCTTAGCAAAAGCTTGGACCTCATACTAAAGTACAGTTCCCTTTAATAGTAATAGGATGATGTATGTGTAATCATATTGTGTAAGATTAACACGGTAATTAATTCTGTGTACTTGATGCTGAAGTGCCGTGCCAGTCCATCTGCTGCTTTTTGCTGCAGTTTTGCACATGCTTTAGGAACAGCTCCACCAGCTCTATCAGTTTGGGGCAGCTTTCTCTATCAGGAGGTGGCTTTTGGTGTTTGTGGCTCTGTGGCTGCTCTGGTGTCAGCCTGTTTCTGCATATTCAAGGCTTCTGCTGTCTTACGTGCATGAGGTCCATGCTGCAGTACACTATGGCAGAAGACAGTTGTCTCAGATGTTGCTTGCACTTGGCACATCCTGTGAGACTCATGCATCGGCTCTGAAACATCTTGGTGAGCAGAGGACACAAGCCCAGAACAGACACTGTACACAGGGCATCCATGGGAGATGGGAGAAAAGCTGACCAAAAATACAGATAAGGAAAAAACTTCCAACAAGGAAGGTTTGTGGAGGTTGGGAGGAGGGCGGGAGGTGGGTATATGGATCTCCTGAAGGCAGGAGGGTGACTGCCTGCCACCGCACTGTGGGGAAAGGGTGCGGAAATTAGGGCATCTCCTTGAGCAGTGCGTATGCGGGGTAGGGTGTGAAGGGCATTAGGAAGGATTTCCCAGGAGAAGACGAGAGTCCTGGAGATGCAAACACAGCAGGAAGGAACCTGGTAGCACATATATCTGTCTCAAATCCTCATCGCCCCCTCTGTGCAGTGCTGTGCTGTGCATCCTTGGTCTCTTAAAAATAGCTTTCTTAGGTGCTGCTGCAGTCAGAGGTGCGGTTTTGCCAAGTGCTAACCACCCGCGCTGCTGTGTGAGTCTTTGATCAGGCGCTGCAGAGCACGGCACTTTCATCTCCTGGCAGCAGCATCGCCCTGGCGGAGTCACAGGGTTTAGGGGAGCTGGCCCCTTCTCGACAGGTGCGTGGGAAATTTCCGCTTGGCTTCCCTGCTCTCACACAAGTGTTTTTTCACCTCTTTGGGCTGTAATCTGCCGAGATCTCTGAGACTTGTGAAGACCCTCCCAAAAAAGGCACTGGAGGTTAGTTGCCAGTGTGCTCATTTCTGAAGCAGTGATGCTTTGTCCTGTTAGAGAATGCTGCAGATAAAGCATATGGAGATCCAGAAAAGATAAAGCTTTATACACAACCCAAAGTGAGAACCTAAAAACTGGGGCAGGCTTGTAATTTTTACCCCTCTGCTTTGGGGAAAAATTGAAAATTATTGTTGCTAACAGACATCAGAAAATACTCATCAGACTGATGAGTTTAACTAGTGATTTCTATATTTAATAACTTCAGAAGGAGGAGTGAAAATTCAGAGAAGATAACTTGAACAAGTAATTTCCCTTGATGATGTAAAACTCTGTCTGTATGTGTGCTGGACAGGTTATGAGAAAGCTTTTATTTCAGCAATATCAATTTCTTATTGTATCCTGAATGTATTATTGCAGAATTTAAAAATAGATAATAGATATTTAAGTACAAACGTGTCTGTATGTATTGGAGTGAGGGAGAGAGAGATTTCAGTGGAAGTAGAAGAACTTTAGCTGAATTGGACTGATGGTTGAAAACAAATAGAAAAACCCGAAGAAAAGTACCACTGAAATGGAAATTAATAATCCCAAAATAGTGGGAGAGGACTTCGCTAGGCTTCTCTGTCATTTGTCTTTGCTTTGATATTGGAGTGTTGCAGCTCCTTCTACATGAGAGGACATGCTCTAACCAACATATCCAGGGTTTGGGGATTGTCTGCCAGCTTTGCGTCAGGGCCCACTGGTATGCTGACCTGAGGATGGAAAAGAAATTGTGTTCCTCCTGTCAGGAGACCCCAAGATGACCAGAACTCTGTACTTCATACGCCTGCAAATTTAAAGCATGGTGTGGTAGCAGCCAAGTTCCCATCTGGAGGAGCTGGAGGGGGACATCATGACAAGGAGGGTGAGTTCTACCACTGGGTAAGGATCCCTGCAGCAAGAAGAGGGAGGAAAGTAGAGATGAAGAGTCACCTAGGATGAGCTCCCACGAGACTATGGTGGCATTCCCTAAAAAATATTAAAATATTGTCCCTGAAGAGTATACTGAAGTAAAAGTAGGCAGACTTGTTTAAAGAAATTGAATGAGAAGTTTAATCTAAAGCTTGATCTGAACCAGATCGAAAGTCAGCCTTGTTTGAACTTCAGTGAACTTTAAGCCCAGGGCTTTTCCACTTTGAGCTTGGGTCAGGTGTTGAGCAGCAAGAAGAAATGGCCTTGTCTCAGATGAACTGAGAGCTGTGTGGGTTGTCAATGGCATGTGAGATTGCTGCTGTGTGGAAACACCCCTTCTTGCTTTTAAGCAGATGGAGATGGTGTCGCTCCCCACTCCTGTCAGTAACCCCCCAGCAGCTGGCAGTCACCACTGTGCATGGTTTTGGCATTTGTACTGTACTGTACTGTATTCATGCAGTCCATCAGGGTGTGTTACTTGAAGAGATGACTGTGTATAGTGTTTCCTGCACACCCGCATCTGGGAGGCAAGTTTTGCAGTATTCTGCATCTTCTCCCCGATTGGTGAAAGTTTGTTTCAACTGAATGTCAAGTGTTTGATGCTGCAGTGCAGTGAGCTTCCTTGAGGGTGGGGAAGCCCCAGTGAAGCACTTTGGCCTTCTGTGTCTGGGCTGTTGAGATGCTACTTGGAAGACTTGTGTGAATTTGGGGATTAGACTTCCTGAGTGAGAGTAGTGTTGCATAGGTTTGATTGACATTGAGTTCAGTGATATCCTTTGAGTCAGGAACATGTGGTTGGAGCTGCCCTGCTCATCACCCCCAAGCCTACAGTGTTTCCATTCATACTGAGAGGCAGCTTCTGATCAAACAGGGTTTGAGTTGGGTGAAACCCAGCAAAAAGAGGCTTTCCAAGAAGGGTCTAACATCTAGTGGTTGCACCAACTGCTTGGTTTACTGTGTTTCACAGCAGCAGGACACCAACAGAAGTCATAAGGAACTTCCCCTCCTACTCCCCTGATATTTTTTAACGTGCTTTTTTGAGCTTCCCTTTAGGATTTACCTGGTGAAGCAGATGAAGTTGAGATTGGCAGGGCTATGAAACGGCTGAGTGGAGGACAAAACTGACTGATAACAGGGAAATTAGAAAAATTCCAGTACAGATAAACTTGAGTTTCTCTCTGGGCATGAATGCTCTGAATTAATGCTCGTCTCAGGGCCCTCCAGCTGCTGTGTGCTAGGAAATTGCTCCATTTTTAGCAATTACATTTAGAAAACAAGGTAGGGTGAAGACTGAAATGTTGTAAATAGTAATGGAAATTGTCAGTGGTTGAGAATGGCCTCTTCTGAAGTCATCCATCCTAGGCACAACAGATGCCTGACTTCTGTATTTGGGGGTGGGGGGGGAGTTTCCTCATGAAAGAAGAAGTCTGGTGTCTCTGTGGCTAGGTGGCACTGAGCGGAGGGGAAGACAGCTGCGTGCTTGTGTGCAGGAGTCAAACTCTTGGAAGTAACTTCCTCCTCCCATATCTCATCCCTTCTTGCAGTGAAGTGCTGGCTGGTCCTGTGGGGCAAACAGGGGTCTTTCATTGTTCTGGGAGGCTGAAATGTGTTGTGCTAGAAGCCAATATTGAGTGGAGGAGATAAAAAAATGTCTGGGGCCTCCTTTGCTGCTTTAGGGAGTAACGTATGTTTTTGTTGGAATTATCTGCCTAGATCTCTTCCTCAATTCTGTAAGCTACTCCTGGCTTTGATGAAAAACACATCTGTGCTGAGATTCATTGGTCATCTTGCTTTCTTCCCCTCACTGTCTTGGTGAGCCCTGTGCACACCGCTGGTCCCAGCTGTCCTGCTGTGTGTCAGGCTAGCATGCTCAGCCCATGCTCTTGTCCTGATTTGAGCCACACAGTACTAATTGCTCTTCTAAAACTGCACTTTTAGAAGACTCTAGTGTCTGAGTTTGTGGAAATACCTGTTTTATAGCCAGCTATGGAATGTGAGTTTCAAGGTCTTAGCGTTTTTCAGCCTTGCCTCCTGAGATGGAGCAAGACACAGGCACTTGACCCAGGCTGGCCAACAGGATTATTTCATACCATTAATATAATCAGATAAGTTCAAAAGTTTGCTGCAAAGTTCTGTCTCTTCTGTGATTGCTGCCATCCTGAGAACTTCTTACCCCAGTGCTGGAGCCCTGAGTCCTTCCCTTCGTCCCGCAGCCACAGTGCTCATGGTGTCTGAGCACTGCAGGGAGTGCACAGCTTCCTGCTGAGTGAGTTGGCTGAGTATAATCCTCGTATATTTTATATTGGTATTGGGATCAATGTTGGTTCTTCAGTATTATTAATGTTAATTATCTAATTTTATTCTGTTTAATCTGTTTATATTTCAGCCCTTGGGTTTCCTTAGGTTTTTTCTGTGGTTCCTCTTCCTGGATGGTGAGGAGTCATTGGGTGATAGAATAATTGTTTGAATGACAATAAGTTGTTTTGGTTTCTGAGACCATAATAGCCGTCCACACCAGTGTGGCACAGGTGAGCAGGAGGGTGGCTGGCTCTGCCACCCTCTGGTGCTGCACAGGCCCAGGGAAGATGGGCCACTACTAGTGACACCCTGGGAGAGCGATATCCTGCAGGTTTCAGGAGCCATTGCTGCTGTGGCTGCTGAGCAAGCTATTTCCTGTCTGCTCAGGCCAGCAAGGCAGTGCCACGGGGTTGGCATCCTTCATAGTGAAGGCAGAACTTCAGTAGCCTTAAATACCAGCCGGGAGAGAGCAGCCTGCTTCAAGGGGAGGTGTGTGGTTCAGATCCATGGTGAATCTATCTGGTTGACATTTCCAAGCTCTGCTGCTGGACTTATTTCTGAAGTGGAACCATAGGAAGCAACTTGATGTGTTTGGGGAGAGGAGCTGGGTAGTGCTTTCCAGGCTTTACAGCTGGTTTTCTGATAGAGGAGAAAGCAAGCTAAATCCACTTGAAGTAGGAGATAGTAAATAGACTGGAGACACACTAATATGCCCTTTATTGCCTTTATGGCCTCTCTGAACCTCAGTAAACTCTAAATGTGTTTCAATTACTCCAGCATGGTGTTTTCCTCCCTCCAGAAACTGCATAGATTTGTTGCACTTCAGACCACTTGATACTGTGCCCATAACCACACTGATGGGTCACTGGGATGCTGTCAGGGCGTGCTAAATGGGGAAGAAAAAGTGAATTCTTTGTGTAGGTTGTACCTGGAACCATGGAGGTGCCAGATGCATGGCACACTGTATTTGGGAGCTTGTAGCTCCAGCTAGGGCTCAGCTCTCTCAGGTCCCCTATCCCACCAAAGAATGGGCATTGCACTCAATTTTGAGAGGCGCCTGTTTGCTCCCGCACAGCGTGTGCTGGATCCTTAAACTGAGGACATAGTCTTGGGTTTGGGCATGAGGTACCATTGAACCTGTCTTCATTTCCTAAGCGCCTGGGGGGGGATGCTGAGAGAGGAAAATAGCAAGGAGATTTTAAATGACGGCTTTATCAGGAAAGTTTCATTCATGTTTTCTTTTTTATTAATAAACATGTATGTGAAACTTTGAGGAAGGAGGTGTGTCTTAAGCTCTTTAAATATATCTATGTAGCCAGATTTGTGCTATAAGCTTATATTGTCTATGATGTATAAAACTGAACTTTATTCAGGCAAGGTCCCTTTCCTGGCCACATTCTTGTGGGCTTATTGGTGATAGATATATTTGAAGTGATGCTACGAGGGGATAGTTTTAACAGATTAATAAATCAGACTTGTATTTAAATAAAAAAGAGCAGCACTTGCTGTTATTAAGGTGTTAAATCCAACCACGCCGTGAACTCCCTCCGTGAGGATGTGACTTGCTGACGTGTCTTGGTAAAATAGGTATTTAGTGCCTGCTTCTGCAAGTATTTTGACTTCTGCAAACCTGGCTGCTGCTTCAACAAAGGGGGATATGCTGGAATTCAGGGTATATGAATTCCTGCATCCCTTCTGCCTCGGCTGCTCTGCTGCAGCCTGACCCTGAACTCGGGCCAGGGCTCCCTTGACAGCTTGTGATGAGTTATACCTGGCTTTCCTCTGGTCATTGCAGTCTCGATTTAACCAGTGGAACTGGTGATACATGGTAGAAGTGGTGTCGATTTAGCTCTCCTAACACCTTGGTTATGGAGAGCAAAAGCAAGCATTCTTGGTTTGTGGAAAAACATCTGATTATTGTAGCATGTTTTGTTTCCACTTCCTTTTCTGTCAGAGGCAAAACAGTTAACTGCAATTTTTATGTTTCCATTTGTCTTCGGTGCCTTAAGTTCCTTGCGTAGAAAGAAACTATTTTGGTTTTTGCTAGACGTGTAATTGAAGTGCTTGTTAAATATTTTTTCTTAAAATTTCTCTGAAAATTATTTGCTTTAATGGGCTCTAGTAGTGTACATTTTATTATTCTCTTTGTTGCCATTGGGACGTGCCCTTTTTCTGAACACTCTGGGCATCGGTATGTCTCTCTTATATTACGCAGTGTGGATTTCTCAGTGAGAAACAGTTTGTTTTAAATGTCATGCAAGAAGTGTTTTGCTTAACATAGACAGATTTGAATAGTGCTTTCTGAAGTCAATGACCAGAATTCCCCTTTTATTCCTGTCCTCCACTGAAGTCGGCATGGTGGAATGCTGCTGAATGCTAGCCCTGCCATCCCTAACAGGAATGAGCTCTGGATGTGAAGAGAAAAACCAAATCTCAGCAGAATCATAGAGTCATAGAATCATCCAGGCCGAAAGGGACCTCCAAAGGTCAGCTAGTCCGACCTCCCCGCAGTCGCAGGGACACGCCCAAGTAGACCAGGTTGCCCAGGGCCTCATCGAGCCTCACCTTGAATATCTCCAGGGAAGGGGCCTCAACTACCTCCCTGGGCAACCTGTTCCAGTGTTCCACCATCCTCAGAGTAAAGAAATTTTTCCTAATATCCGATCTAAATCTACTCTTCTCCAACTTAAATCCATTGCCCCTCGTCCTATCACTGTGGGCCTTTGTAAACAGACTCTCCCCAGCCTTCCTGTGGGCCCCCTTCAGGTACCAAAAGGCTGCTGTTAGGTCTCCCTGGAACCTCCTCTTTTCCAGGCTGAACAGCCCCAGTTCCCTCAGCCTATCTTCGTAGCAGAGGTGCTCCAGTCCCCTGATCGTTTTCGTGGCCCTCCTCTGGACCCGCTCCATCAGGTCCACATCCTTCCTATATTGAGGGCTCCAGCCCTGCACACAGTGCTCCAGGTGGGGTCTCACCAGAGCAGAGTAAAGCAGCAGAATCCCCTCTCTGGATCTGCTGGCAACACATCTTTTGATGCAGCCCAGGACACGATTGGCCTTCTGGGCTGCAAGTGCGCACTGCCTGCTCAGTAGTGCTCCTGGACTGAAAATAAGCAATGGCAGATGCACAGTTCTGCAGGTTTATTTCACTGTCTTAGGTTAAATTGAGTTAGATCCTCCATTGAGCAAGTTGTAAAGAGCTATTTGATTGTCCTTGAGGAGATGGAAAGGCATCACCAACCTGTAAGAGGTTGGTGTCAGAGAAATATCCAGTTGCAGCTGGCACCAAATGTATTTATTGTCCTGGAGCCTTGGAATGCCAATTACATGTCTTGGCGCACACTGATATTTGCAGAGGCATTATGTGTTAACCTACCACATACTGCTAATTTAAAATAAAGAAGCGCTCCCCTCTCATTTCAAAAGATAAACACCATAGAGAAACATGATTGAGGGGTGAAGGAAGAAGTGTTTTGATTTGCAGGTATGATGTTCCATGTAAAGTAAATAGACGTAAATGAGTGATCACACCTTGGTTTTTAAAGTTGGGGAGGAATTTTTACTGTTGACTTCCATGTAGGAATGGTTAAGGTAAGTTATGATGCTAGTAGGTCTGGGTATGAGAGGAGAGTAACCTGCCAAGCAAGAAATATGTATATGGTATTCTCCATCATGGCATGCTTTGATTATTATTTTTTCCTGTCCTAAAAGTTAAATTGTCCTTCCATCTTCAGGCATCTGCAAGGGACCCTGCTGTAGCCCATTTCTCCCTTAGCCAGCTGTTACTGCTGGTCCAGGGTGATGGTTAGAGCTTGTGGTTTTGCAGAAAGAGAAGACAGGCTTTTTGGTGTTAACCGCTTTCCTGACAGTGTTGGAGGGAAGGGTAGTGATATATGCTTGTCAGAGCTGAACGCCATCCCTCTGTGAGTGCCAGTCTCGGAGCAGGACAGCGTATACATGCTTATAAGTATCTGAAGGGTGGGTTGAAGGAGGATGGATCTGGACTCTTTTCAGTTGTTCCCAGTGGCAGGACGAGGGGCAACAGGCACAAGCTGGAACATAGGAAGTTGCATTTGAATATTAACTAATGAGTATCACCTAATTTCTTTAGGATGAGGGTGACAAAGCACTGGAACAGGCTGCCCAAGGAAGTTGTGAAGTTCCCTTCTCTGGAAACTTTCAAGACCTGCCTGGATGCCATTCTGACTAATGTGCTCTGAGCTATCTTGCTTTAGCGGGGGTGTTGGACTAGATAATCTGTAGAGGTCCCTTCTAGCTCTGACAATTCTGTGATTTCATGACGGTCACCAACTGTGAGAGCAGTGTGGTGGGGCTGCAGCACTGTTTGTTGAATCCCTCTCTTCCTCTCTCGATGCATCGGTGTTGAGAATGGTTCCCGCGTGTGTGTTGGTGTCCCGCTTGGTTTGGACAGGAGTACACCAGCAAACAGAGGTTTGTGTCCTGGGAAAGCTGCTTCCCAGCCCTATGGGTGCTGCTGTGCATACTGGTTCTTGCGGCAGCTGTGGCTGTTGGCCTGTCCCTAACTACAAGGCTTACCTGGCTCAGATTCCCTGGGAGCAGGTTTGTCATCGCCTATGTCATACCTGTTAACGTAAAGTGGTTTCTTCGAGCTGAGCTCTGACAGCTCCAAATACACACTTTGTTTGAGACCGTGGGCTGGTCCTGGGCTGGAGCTGTGCTGGCATCCTGCCATGGTGGCTGGAGCTGGAGCTGGGAAGCCGTGACAGTGTGGGTTGCCTCTTGCCTTGGGTGTCTGGTGGCTGTTAGTGCCCGTGTGGGTCTGCAGGTGCCTGGGGGAGCCTCTGTGGTGAGTGAAAGCAAAACTGCTGCTTTTTAATTAGGGCAGAAGGGGAAGCAGTGAGCCACTCTCAAAAAACAACAGGGGACCTCAGGAAAGAGGGGAGGAATAAAGGGCTGACGCAGCCAGAAATGAAGGCTTCTGCCTTTATTAAATCCTGTGTTTGTTGACAATGCAAAACCAAAATGAAACACATGCTTAAACTCTTTCCCCTGTGCCCTCTCCCTGAATCAGACTCTTCTGTTCTCCTGAAGGATTTATTTTTTTTTCAGCTGTGACAGCAGCATACTTTTTTGACACATGCAGAGATTTTTAATGCAGGCAGGACTAATGGAATTATTTATTTCATTAACAAGTGACTTCTGCAGCTGCTCCTCAATGCATCATCTGAAATGTAACCATGTTCCTCACTTAAAACACGTATTTTCCTCATTTTCCGTAAAAAAAATCCTTATTCACCACCTTTTGTTGTTGTTCTGTTTGGTGGCATTGGAAGCATTTAGTTAAGTGTATGTCTCAACAGATGTTTTGTTTTCACAGCACAGTTATGTTTTGGAAAAAACCCAAGAATTGCTAGAAGTGAGTCTTCTTTGTTTACATATTCACAAAATCGAAATACACACAGTTAAATTAGCAGGCCAGGCTAAATAGCATGTCCAAGAGATCTTCTGACACTCGGCTCCAAAGGGATGGATCTTTAGCTTTAGCGAAATCATTATCACTTTTCATCTGATGTAGCAAGGACTAGAAAAATACAACCGCTTCATTTGCAAACTGGCACAATCAGAGTATAAAGGCTTCTGATAATTTATTTTCTCCCAGGAATACGGAATTTTAAGAGCAAATGTAGATTCAAAGTTTCTCCTCAGATTCCCCCCACCCCCGTTTTTCTTTTTCTCCTCTTTTGTTTCCTTGGGTATGTTATTTTATTTTGAATGGAGGGATTCCTGCCCCACACCTCCTCTTTAGGTATTCTCTTTTCACACTCTTTCATGTGAACTCAATCCTCCTCAGCTACCAGACACTGTGCTCTTCACAGGTGCTTTGCAAGAGGGTGTTGGGTAGAGGAAATTGTTAGTACCGGGGAACATATAAAAAAGGAATGAAGAAGTGTAGGTAAAGCATAAAATGTTCATATGGGGGAGCATAAAAACATTAAAAAATACACCAGCAAAAGCTGTGAACAAAGCTTTACTGCTTTGCATTTAGGCATGGCACAATTGTGGGGACAGATGGAAATGCATAAATGAAGGAAACCTGCAAAGAAGTGAAATCGTTATTATGTTATCCCTGAAAAAAAAGACAGAGGAACAATTTGCTAAATTGAAAAGCTTTTGTGTGTACATCAGAGGCAAAAAAAGTCAGTTGAATGATGCTGATATATGAATGGAGAGACCAGCAAGAGATGTATTAGAACAGCTGATGTGATCCCTGTGTGTGCCCGTCCCCAGCGGCTGCATCTCTCAAATCATCCTTGAAATGAAATTAAATTAAAGGTGTTATTTGACGTGATTTCATTTCAGAGGGACTCTGGTGGGATCCATTACTTCAGAAATAATAAAAATAACTGATGTGTGTAAAATATCTAAGAATTAATGGAAAAGTCCCATCATCTGTTTGCAGAAGAGTCACATTTCAAATCAGTCTGCCCATTTCCTCCTTTCTCACTTTCAGAAGTTGGTGAATCTGTACAGAGGGAAACGGGGTGCTTGAATTTTTAAGATTTTGGTGACATCACTCACCAAGAGTGTCAGGAAAAAAACAAAAAACAAAAACAAGCAAAAACCGAAGCTGTCATGGGATGAGAAATTTCCTGTCCTGGATTAGTGACTGCCTAGTGGGTAGGAAACAAAGCGATCAGGTTTCACAACATCAAACAATTCCCACTGGGATTTGCTACGGGATCTCCACCATTGACCAGTGATAACAGATTGCAAAGGGGAGGAGGAAGGGCAAGGTTATGGGCTTGGCTTGCTTTGTCTTCAGAGGGACCAGAGAAAACGCTGCGGAGCTGCAGGGGAATCTGTCGTGGCTGGGTAGCACAACAGCAAAGGAAGCTTGTGCCAGCAGGGGTAAGATAATGCTCTTTAGTCATATTTTATTCCTGCCCTCCGCCCTGTGCTAGGGATAACTCTCAGTGAGTCAGTGCTGCTTGCAAAATATCCTAAAGTCATTACCAACAGCCTAGAGCTCGGGGCTTAGAAGCGGTCAAGAGGGGAAATAGAAGTGGAGGAAGTTTTGGAAGGAGAACAAAGCAGCCCCATTGTTATGTTGCTGCCAGACGACGTGGTCTGAGCGTGTGCAGCCGAGGTGTCCTGGTGTGTCTGCCTCAAGGGATGTCCATGGGCTGCTGATGGTACTGGGGACATCGACTGAGAGAGTCGGAGGGATGGGAAAGCTGCTGTGCTTTGATCAGGGATTGGATCAGGTGGGATTCAGCCTGGAAGAGTGACATGTGGGGAAGGCAGAGTGTTAGGAGGGGTGGTGACAGTATGAGTGATGTGCAGAAAGTGACGGTGGAAGGATTACTGTCGGTACAATCAGGTTTGCCGGTGTGAAGCGGGGGAGGGAGGGGTTGGTTCCGCATGGTGCGTGGTTGCAGAATTCATTGCCTCAGGTTGTTTGGGAAATGTGAGTGGTTTCAAGAAGCCATTAAATAAATGTGCAGAGGATGGGCATTGGTACAGCTGATGACACAGCGTTTTGGAAGCTGTGTGCATGTACTGGAAGAGAAATATATTCATATGTTTGTCCATACTTACGTGGTTTCTCTTTGTATCTGCTGTCAGTCGCTATAGGAGTCAGGTAAGGGCTTGATAGACTTTTTGTTTAATGAGGTAAACATGGTGTTGTTAGCAGTTTTAGGGTAAACCTGCTGTGGGTTGTGGAAGTGGGGATTGCCTGTTGTTCTCTGCCAGGCCAGTGCTGGCTTCAGCTCCCTGGGTGGATGGCAGCGACTGGGACGCAAGAGGTGGCAGGGCTTTCACACTCTTCTGAACTTTGATGAGTCAGTAAGATACTTGGACAATAAAGGTAAGTATAAGAGTGTGTGGACAGAATATAGTTTCCTGACTGCCTTGGAGATCTGCATCACTCACTTGTGCTCTGCAAAAGATTAGTTTGCCCCCAGAGGACTTGCTGTGTGGGCTCAGGCACGCCACACCACAGCCGCATCAGGCTCTAGGTTAGATGAAAGCAGCAGCTGTTTGTTTAAGTAATTTTAAAGTTCTGGGGGGTGCTTTTTTTGTCCTTTCTTTCTTAGTACTCATACCTGGCACCTTGTGCTTTGTGAAGGTGGTAAGTTCCTGTCACCTCCAGAAGAGCACATTTGTGCTCTTTTATCTGCTGTGATAAAGCACACACTTACTGCAAGGTGTAGGAGGAGTCCTGCTTGTGGTCTGTCCCACCTTGCCTGGAAGGGCAGCTGCCTTCCCCCTCAGGAAGGGTTCAGTGGCGGAGTGCTTGAGGTCCTCAGGACCTCATGTTAGGACACTACTTGTGCAAATAAAATAAAATCATATCATATGTAGTAGCAGCAGTAATTAAACTGCACTGCAGTGAACACCTGGTAAAGAAAAGGCATCTAGAAGTGTTGTGGCTGTGCTAAAATGTACTCACTTGCAGAAGCCACTTTGGTAACTGACAAATCAAAGCAGAATAACTGTTCACATTGCAGCAGCATGCGTAGTCATCAAAGGCAGCCGTCACATTGTGCTGAGTGCTGAAGGTGAGTTTTCCAGGTCCTTTGTGTGGCTTGGGGAGGAGAGAGAGGAGGTATTGTGAGAGGAGGTATTGTGACTTGTTGGGCGTCCTTTGCTGTGCAGTGTCAGGAGGATCATCCCTGCAGGAACTTGCAGTGAGCTGTGAGGTTGTTCTACCGTGAGGAACTTGCCACTCCTCTAGATTATCCTGGCCCTGGGAAACCTCAGACCAGGACAGAAAGAAAAGCTGATGGTACCGAGGTGTATCTGCTTCCAGCTACACCTGGAAGCCTCTCAGGAGGCTTCTGAAGTCACAAGCATGGCAGAGCCCTCCAGGGTCCAGAGCAAAGAGCTCTGCTCTGCTAGGCAGCTGGGGCATTTCCTGTGGTGTGAAGGCTCTCTCCTGCCTGCGCAGAAGATTTTGGTCGAGTTCCCTGGAAGCCACACCCTCACCTTGTGTAAAGAAGAACAGCTTGAGTGGAAAAAAAGTCAGGTTGGGGGCTGTCTCAGTTTACTAAGCTAAGCTGGTGCTGGGCAACTCTATTTTGGTGCTTCTCTCCCTCTTTGAAAACTATTGCTGTGGCTTGCCTGTGGAGCCTGTGACAGCATGGAGGCTGACTCAGTCGTGCTTTCCCCTTTAGCAAATGGCTTTTGCAGTCTCTCACCTTCTTGTGTCTCTCTGTCCCTTACGGTATCAGGCAGGCATGGAGTGGGCTGGCTCACTGGGGTCTCCTGCTGCAGAGGGACGAGGGAGAGGCAGGGGTGAGAGTGTCTTACAGAGAATACAGCAGAAGAGGAACTGTAAACAGCATGGGGGACCTTCTATCGACTCCTTGCAGAAGAGTATGCAGAGATGTCTTTCATCCTCTCCTGACATCCCCCCGCCCCTTCCCCAGGCCACTGTACCTCTGTGTCTGAAACTGTATGGGCCAAAAAGACTTCAGCATGTCTTTCTAGCACTTGCTTCTCAAGAAAATGAAAAGTGAGATGGTCTGTCAAAGCAGGGGAGATTATTTCCATAAAAGCTAGAATTACTTGTGCTTCTTGAATCCTCTGTTGTTGTTTAAGAACTGTAGGCAGAACAATGTGGGGTGCTCTGTAAGAAGTCGAGTTCCTTAATTGAGTTAAAATAGAAGCAGACAGCATTAGGATGCTTTAATAATTTAGTATTTAATCCTGTGAAGGGTAGTATTTATAATTTAGTTTATGTAGCATTGTACTGACTCAGAGTTCCCGCAAAAGGAAGCTACTTCTTGAATTGTATAATACTGTGAAATCTCCCTTTTTCCTGCTGTTTCCTTGGAAGAGTGAAGCTGTAAAGTCTAAAATATATTTCACTCTTTTGTGAGGACCTGTGTGTTAAGATACATGCTGTAAAACAACTTTTCATGTGACTCACTTGCTCCAAAAAAGCAGGGAGTCTTCTCTGCCACTGCGTTTTAGGAAGAGTGCATGAATCACCCAAGAATAGGCAGTAATGTATTTCCCTAGGAAAAGTTAACTTTTTGTTTTGTTTCCCCCATTTGTTATGTTAAGCATCAGCATTGGGATTTTTCCTTTACTGTATTACAGGTGTATCCACTGCTCAGAGCCTTCTCCACAGAGAATGCTATCGATCTGGTGGGAGCATAGAGCAGGCAGCCTGCAGAGCAGTTCCTGCTTTAGCTGAGACTGGATTTCAGACTAAAAAGGAAGACACCTATTTTGAGTGGGTCTTTAAGTATTTAAAGGCTTATATGGCATCATTATGTTTGCTGCTGGCCCTTCCATGCCTGGGTAGCAGCTTTTGTAGGACCACAGGGCTTCACTAAGGAGATGTGTACTCATCCCCAGAACCACAAGATTCTTCCATAATATTTTTTTTTTGTTTTCCTTCTCTTTTTGCAGTTGTTTCTCAAACAGGGCGTCACAGAACTGTTGTGTTTCGGGATATCCTGCTTAAACGCTTGGAAGAAACTCTGCCAACAGCCAAAAATGACTTGAGTTGGAGAACTGCTGCTTTATTCCCAGGTAGTGCGTTGGTAGCTCAGTAACTTTGCAATACCACAGCTTAGCGAAGATTGCTTTCAGGCAGTTGCTTAAGGAGAGAGTTGTCACTAGGGTCTCTCTAGGATGTCCAGTGATCTATGTGTGTCTCCTGAGAAGCACTGGGACACTGCTTCTGTGCTCTTGGATGCAATCCAGAGCAGCCATGTAGGGGAATATGCAGTGCCCTCCTGTCTTCTGTGGTCCAGTGAGCCGCTCATGAGGTGTTTATGCCTCAACATATGTTTTCTACATCAGCCCCTTGTGCTGCCTAAATTGATCTGCCCTCCTATTGAATCTCCCCCTTCTATAACAAGATGGGAGCTGGAGGTGTCTGCTAGTAGGAAGTAGCGCAAAAGAGGACAGGCAGTGCTGCACAACAGGAAACAGGATTTGCCTTTGCTTTCTCCAGGCATAACATCCCTACAGTAATGCTTATCAAGTTCACTTAGGAAACCAAACATGCCTCAAACCCTGCTGTGGGTTACTTGGCTCCCAGCAGCTGTTTAGCAAGGCTTCACGTCTGGAGTGCACCCAGCCCACTGTAGGATTGCAGAAGTTTTCTGTGAAGTCACCAAATGCATCCATACCAGGCTGGTGAAACTTCCACTGTTCATGAACTCCTAGCTTTGGGGTATTTTTCCACAATTATATGCCTCATTACGTGCTTCATTAGTATTCATGCCTATGAGGGCCCCTTGCCCACACACAGATCCATTTTTATATGTATGCATGCCTGTACACACAGCCATGACTGAGATGTGTTCCTCCCTCCCAGGACCAGCTGCCTGCTCAGGGTTCAGTGTCCCGTTTGGATGCACCGTACACTATGGTTCACATCAATGTACTGAAAAAATTCATGTGTGTTCTTGTGGTGATACTGGTAGCGCTGACGGTTTGCCTGTGGAGAGAGACAAGAAGAAGCTACTATGTTCCTTTCAAGACCGAGAGTGATGATTTACAGGTTCACAGGACTTCAGAAAAATGGAACCCACTTAAATCACAGGGCCTTTTCCAAGAAGCGGCCAGTGAATTGGGTCAAGTGCCCAAAAATTGGTTTAGTAGCCACAACAAAGTAAAAGGCAGCACCTCTGGAACAGCTGAAAAATCCAAGAAAGCAGCAGACTCTGTGAAGGTATGGGATAAAGACAGTTCATCCAGAAACCTCATACCCAGGCTGCAGAAGGTCAGAAAAAACTATTTGTCCATGAACAAGTACAATGTGACTTACAACGGAAAGAGGAATGCTGCTAAGCTCAGCCCAGAGAAGCTGCTTTGCCAGCTACGGGACAGGGTGAACGTGACCATGATAGAGGGATCGGATGGTCCTTTTGATACCTCTGAATGGCAGCAGTACCTACCAGAGAAGCGCCTTAATGAAACAGTAGGCCGCCTGGGTCGCTGTGCTGTTGTGTCCTCAGCAGGGTCTCTGAAATCATCTCATCTGGGACAAGAGATTGGTTTGTATCTTTCTATTAGCATAAAGTCAACTAACATTGTTTTATAAAAGTAACCTACTGTCATGTGCTTATCAGTAAGTCTCTGCTGTGGTCACAAAGGTGTTTAAAATGACTTGAAATGTTACCCTTAAACTTATTCTAAAGTTAGTGAATGTTATAACCTGGGAGGAGATGGAGGTAATGCTCAGATATTCCCTTCCTCTCTGAGCGTACACACGGCACAATGTAGGCTGCCTGTGAACCTTAGACCTTCAACAGACCAAAACGAGCAAGCCCCAGAGGAGTGGCAGGGTTGGGTTGAGCTGAGAGGACATGACGTATGTGCAGTAGAGGGTAGCACTAATACTGGATACCAGAGAGAAGTCTTGGTTCCTGAAATGTTTGTTTCTTGAGAGGGTTTGGGGTGGGTTGAGTAATGCCAGTGTGCTCATTGCACAGTCAACACTCAGAGAATTTTTCATTCAGAAAGACTTCTTCAGAGAAGAAGTAAAAGAAAACGCTAGAGCAGAAAAAACACACTGGCTGCAGCCCTGAGCCATCTACTGTAGTTGACCCAGCATTGAACAGAGGGCTTGGGCACAGACAATCTTCAGAGGTCCTTTCCAACCTCGCTGGTGCTGTAACTCTTGCTCATGGGTTTCTGAAAATGACCGTGCTTCATTTTGGACAACAAGGCAGTTGCTGAGTTTGAGTGGTCTGGAAGACTGTGGGTAAACTTTACAGGGCTTTATTTTATCTCTTCTTTAAACAAAACTTGGTGATGCTTTGCAAAGTCTTATCTGACCATATTTTTCTGAGGTTAACGCATTAATGAATAAATGCTGAAGTGTTGTTCTTGTACTGTGGATTACAAAGAAGCAAGTTTTGATACCAAAGCATTTTGTGTCTTTAAGAAAGCAGCATGCAGGGGGAACTAGCTCTCCAGCCTTCAGCTCAGAATTCTGTGCGTGGCAGAAGGTTCTGTGCCTGCAGTTCCCTCAGCTTCATTAATTGTTGTTTGAGGCACAGTTAAGATTCACACTTTGCTAAACTGCAGCTTCACTGAAGGGGAAGTTATAAAGCCTGGAAGTTTTCTCTTCAGTGGAAATTGTTTGCAGATTTCAATGTGTTTGCAAGTTGTCTGTTGGATCAGGTCCCTTTGGCCTGCACTGAGATGCGAGTAGCCTTCATCCTCTGAAACCAGTAGGTGTGTAGCTTTTTTTTGTGGACCACTTGGGCAAAGCCTTCAAAATTATAGCCCCTACATGTTTGTGAGAGGGTCAGGGCTTTGTTTTGGTACATGCTCCGAAGTTTACCCCTGAACTCCTTTGTGATCCATAGGACAGGTGCTAGAATGAGGTTGAATAGTCTGAAGTGCATTAAGATGCTATGAAAGATGTGATGAAAAAGACAGTAGTGATATGAACCAGGATAGCATTGCTTCCTGGTAAAAATTACAAGGGGGAGTTGGTTGATGTATTTGTTTCCACCACTTTAGGAGTGTTTGATGGCAGGTGAGTCAAGACTTGGGAAGCTAATTCTGACTTTTCCTTTGAATACCTGCCTTGGCTTATTTAGGTGCTTCCTGAAGTTCAGTAGCTAAATGTTTCCACAGAAATGACCTTCTGTTGAACGCCCTCCCCTGACACAGCTGGCTTGTGTCCAAGGGTGTCTCTTGTAGACTTCAGCATACTAATAAAACTGCTTGCTCTTCCATAAGGAGACCCTTTTAAGAGCTGAGGGTGGGGTTTATGGTGTGTTACAGTGCAGTCTGTGCAAGTGCTGGATTCGGGATCAGAGCAGCCAAGAAGTACGATGGGCTGTGCTCTGGCTGCAGCACAGCTGAGAGGACTGAGAGGACATCAGACATGGAAAGTCATTCCATTGTACCTACAGCCTGTTCCCGAAACTGAAGCGCCAGTTTGTTCTAGATCACAAGGGATGGGTGCTGGAAAGGTCACTGGGTAAAGTGCCCGAGGCAAATGCCATTAACTCACACTGGTGTCCCTGGCTTGTGTTCCTTGTGCCTGGGTCACAGACGTTAACCTTTCTGTTAGTGATTCTGCAGAGTTTTGGACACTTGCAGAAGTGAATATTCAAGACTGAATATTCAAGGATTCAGGAGTATTCAGTGTATTTGTGAACGTTTTTCCACCAGTTTTGACGTAATATATTTCCATACAGGGAAAGCTGTGGCTTTGTTGGAGAAAGGTACCAACAAGGTATTACAGGCTTAAAATGAAGTATTTGCATAGATGAGCGCAACAGATTGCTGAATTATTATTCCTCAAATGGCCAGGAAATATTTGTCCTGTGTAATCACATTAAGATACCAAATGAGCAATTAGTCAGCGTGAGGGAGACTGGCAGAGTGGAATAGCAAGAAGCTTGTAAACAAGCTGCCCTTCCCTTACTGGGCTCTTGGCATTACTGGAGGTTATGAAAAATCTGCTATGGGAAGTACTGAGTGCGGCACAACCACCTGGAGACCTGGTGCTTCAGAGAGACAGCGATTACTGATCCTCCAGGATTGGTTGTGGGAACACTCCTGTTTTCAAGAAAATGATCTGGAAAAGACCCAGTTCTGGACCAGGAGAGCCGTTCTGCCCTGGCTGGGGACTCGATGACTCCCATGGACCCTGGCTGCAGCTGCTGAGAGCTGTGGAAGTGTGACCTCACTGTGAAGGCAGGGAACTTGGTCCTGCTCCTCTAACTCAACACCTCTGATCATGTCAAAGGTTTCCTATCCAAATCTAGCCAGTAGAAGCCAGGATGCCAGGGTGATGGGCATAAATGCCCTCTGTGCCACAGCAGAAGCCTGTCTCCATGGCATCACAGCACTGTGGCCAGCTGTGCTGAGGCAGAAGAGGATGTTGGAGGAATGCTGTGCTATCTTAAAAGATGATGCCAGCAGAGGAAAATGCAGTGAATCCCAAGGCATGTAAAAAGCTGTGCCTGTTAAATGAACAGCAGTGGTTTTATTTCTGTAACGTGGGAGGTAATGCTGGCAGGCTGAAGTTAGCTTTGCTTATTATACATGTTTCTCAGGCTGGGCAACCTTCAGGCTGGAAGAGAGGATGCTGGCTCACTGTTATTTTTTAGTTTCCTTGGTTTGCAGGTGGCCACATAGTAAATTAGTTCCCTATCAGTCTGTCTCCTGATTAAAAGTGTTTGAAAGGAGGGAGGAAGGAGGAAATGCTGCACCCCTTCGTGCAAAGCAAATGTTAGGGCTGCTCTCTCAGCTGGCTAGTGGATTGCAGCTTAAAAAAGTGGATTTTAAAAAGTGTGTTGGTCATAAAGTTAGACCAACAACTTTTTCCACAGAATTTGGCTTGATACTTCTAGTTGTTACGTGGAAAGCCAGCGACTAGCCAGGCTGTATTAGAAATGCACATCGTGGACATATTACATGTCTCTTCTGTCACTCAGAAGCCAGTTGTTAGCTCACGGGTTTTCACTCTGTTTTGCTTTCAGACAGTCATGATGCCGTCTTGCGATTCAATGGGGCTCCTACCAGGGGGTTTCAAGAAGATGTGGGGCAAAAGACAACAATTCGTCTTGTGAACTCCCAGGTAGGTCTGATGAATGTGTGCCAAAGGGGTCAAGCATGGCAGAGCTGTGTACCTCCCCTGTGCTGCCTGAGTGCTGAGCAGCAGCCTGAAATACAATCGTCCATGGGGCGTCTGGGTTCATCTGCTGCTGGGAGGTCTTTATAATGGAGTTGGGGAGAATAGGGCTTTCCATCCAGTTTCTCCTGTCCTTAGCAGGTAGCTGTAAGGATGGGAATGTCTTTTCTTGTAGTGGAGTACAGTCAGTAAACTTGAGATTAATGCAGTTAAACTAGCATGTGTTACTGCACCTAGAGTAGTCTGCTTGCAATTTATGGCAGGCACAAGGTAATTCAATTTTTGTCTTGGCTCCAAGTGTCATTGTTAGTATGGGAAGGTCAGCTGCACACTGGATGCTCTGCTTTGGGAGGGTGAGGCAGGGACAACACTGCGCATCAGCTAATGCTACTCTGCAAGCAGAGGTGTGCCAGGAGATGAGATGTGCCTGCCCCAGAGGTGGGTCAAAGAATGAACAAGTTTGTTTGGCTTTTATTAAAAGAACAATGTTTCTTTTCTGCTCAGAAACGCCACAGACTCTGTAGATAACACATTAACCAGGGCTGTTAAATGGATGAAGACATTGTCAAAGGACCCACCTGTAAAGCTGTAGCCTCCATGCAGCCAGGAGAGGCTACAGACTCTGGTGGATGAGTCAGAGGATCCAGGACCTTGCTGCAGAGCGTGGCATTGCTTACCCAGTTGATTTTTTTCCTGACTCTTTGAGAGCTCTTTTTAGAGCTGTCCCTCTGCTCATTTTCCTTTGACTTCAGTGGGCTTTGAAGCAGACACTTGGTGGTTAAGACCATATCTAGCAATACATTGCAAGGGTTAGTATGCCACCCGGTCAGGAGCAGAGTGAAAGCTGCTGCTGCTGCTGCTCTAGGTACATCTTGGAGACTGTTTGCACTCTGCTTCTATATAGCTGTTGCACTTTGTCTATTTTGAGGGGAGAAAGTTTGAAGTGTAGATATCTAGAGAGAAATGTGGTGAGAGAATGGAAGGGGACAGTAAAATACCAAATAGGCCAAGAGTCATTGAATGATAGACCTGGTGCTTTGTTGCAGCACAGGGTGCCAGCACCTTCTCACCCAGAACAGGGGGGAGAAGGCTGCAGGCATTTGAAGACCGAGCAGGTGAGAGGGGAGAAATGGGGAACTGAAGTGTAGCTTTTGTGCTCCAGAGCCCCAAAAGCAATTTTCTTCCTCACCCCAAAGCTAAGATTTATAGGCCTGGAGTTTTCTGCTCCTGTGTCCAGGGTGCTGCCATGTAACAAGGTTTGAAGTTTCTCAAAGCAGCACCAGGAGCTTGGCCACCCTCTTCAAAGGCAAGACATGGAGCCAGCTTGTAACCAGCTTCCCTAGTTCATTTTTTGTGTTTCCTGAAGTATGTCCTTGCTTCTTGTGCAGATGCTATTGCTACCTCTTTCTGCTCGCCTTCTCCCCTTGCCGCCATGCTCTGTTCTGCTGCTTGCTGCATCTCGATTCCCCTGCATTAAACCACCAGTCAGATGTGGGACAGTTTGTCCTTACTGAACCAGTCTCTTTTTAGCAGACATACCTGGCTCCTGATATCTTTCTTCCTCTGCCCTGTTTGACCTCTATTTTTTTTCTATTTTTCTCTTCTGTGTGCATTTTTATGAAATCTGATGGGTGTTATCACTCAGGAAAACTTTCTCTGGAGGATGTGCTCTTGCATGTGCCAAACTTACTATGATATGAAGTAATTTACTAGCAAAACAATATACCTGACCTGTGTGACACCAGATTTATCTGTGAAGGGAGAAGGGTAACCGTGTGATTGTACAGCTGCAATACAGCAGTAATAATTGCTCATGTGGATGCTCCTATTTTCGACCAAGTGCACTCATAGCTGTGTCATTACAGTGCTTCTGTTCTCCATGCAAAACAGCCTGCAGCCTCGGGTGATGTTATTCATTTGCCACCATCCCCTCTGAATGAAGACTGCTAAGAGAATTTCAATCACAGGGAGAGCAAAATTGTTGCAGTTTTTGAGCCTAGAGTTAACTCAACATACAGCGTTGATCTAGCTGCTAAACAGGACAGAAGACAGTCTCCTTGCGAATAGTGTGGGAGTTTCTCAGCTGGGGTTTCCAAGCCAAACAGTTGCAGTCCCTATTATCTTCAAGGATCACTGGACTGGGAGACTGGTTTTCTTCTGTGTTTTCATTTGTACTTTTAATGGTTTTGTGCTGTTCTAGTCATGACAATATAATTTTCATCTTCTTGTTAGTGGCTTTACATTTTGTTTTCAGCTGCTTGCAGCCATCAGATACTGGCTGGACAAGCTGTAATTTGTCTTTATTCTGCATTTGGCTTTTCTTATGTTGTTAGTGGTTGTTGGGAAAAGGGACAGGATTGTGGCTCAGCTGCTTTTAGTTTGGCTCTTACTGTTCAGTAGTCCTTGGTCTATTCTCAGAATGAAGGAAATAGGATCTCCTCAATCTAATCTGTCAGAACTAGTATTGAGTAGTATCTCTTTGGCATGTGTGGCTAGTGGCCCTAAGTTGCTCAATAACTCTTTGAAAATATTTTTCTGTAATTTGCTGACCAGTCTCTAGTATGTATCAGGGGATGGATGGTTTTAACAGTAGAAAGGGGTACCTTGTACATCTCTCTGCACAGGGAAGAATAATTAGATTGACACTGGGGGGAGAAATTTGGATCCTCAGATCTAGGGATAGGCTTGGAAGTCCACAAGCTTGGTAATTGTTCTAAAGGGAGAAATTCTTTAACATCACCTTGCTTGTTTTCTTAGACCTTAGTTCATCAGTACTACATCCTTTAATGGTATGTTTTCCTGCAGTCTTCTGCAAGGCATCGATTTGCCCCGGGAAGGCAGTCACATCTTGCAAAAACAAGGGCTGAAAAGTGTGCTGGAAGGGCACAAATGTCCATTTGCAGGACATGACTCCCTTCTGCAGAGCAGACTGAGGACCAGAGCACCTTGTTCCTCCTGGCCCTGATTTACAGTTCTCCTTGGCTGGCTTTGTGCTGTCATGGCAAGCACTCTCTGCTTCAGCTGCGTGTGCTGTTACCTCCACTAATGAGTCTGCAGGGAGAAAGAGAAGGGAGATGGCACATCAGTAGAGTGGAGTAAGATTGTGATTAGGAAAGGGGAATGTGTTTAGGTTACAGGGCATTGACTGTTGTAGCAGGAATGAAAAAACTCATTTGATACGGTCAGTAAACATACCGGGAGAGTAGAGGCTTGCTCAACAGTGGATTGACTAAAGAACAAATTAATCAGGAAATCAATAGATCAGTTAACTAATTAGGATCAAAAAGCTGGGCAAGGCAGATCAGTCCTGTAGCAATTCAAAGGAATTTAATTACTCAGAATCCATTGATATTAAATGGAAAAAATAGGTGCTAAAGGTATTTGGGGAGCCAGATTCCTCCAGCAAATGGATGAAGTGACTGACAGATAACTAGTGGTGCTGAGAGCCACCTCTGTGATGTGAGGAAGGAAACAAAAGACATTTTGTGGCTGTGGGGCACTTTGTGCTCCCCACCTGCTCTCTTACCCCTTTGCTTTTGTGCCTGCCTCAGCTCTCTAGGGGTTTGTGTGCCTTTGCTAACTCACATGGCTTTGCTTGGCTGACCTTTGCTTTCCCTGATGCTCAGTCTCTCTTGAAGCCTCCTTTCATGTGTTTTGCATCAGAAAAGTTCCTGAAAGACTTCTAGCCTTTTAATAGAAACAATGATACAAAAATAAAGCACCCATGTCCCTTTGCGGTGCTCCATCCCTCTCATACTCGGTGAAGGGGCTGGTTGGTGCCAGCTGCCGTGTCCTCCCCTCTCCTCACCTCTGGTGGTCACAGAGCAGACACTGAAGTTCACACCTGCAGCGTTCCACGCTCCAGCTAGCAAGTGGCCTAGATATTTTAGGTACTGTAAGGAAATGAAACCAGGCAGTACAGGCAGTCAAGGCCAAAGCCTAATCCCCCAGAGTTAAGAGCAGATGCGAGGAAACCCTTTTAGTTTTTTGGAACGATTCGCATCTGGGCTGGCCAGAGCGTCCTTGTGCTCTGGTTATGGGGACAGCCAGGAAGGCAGCCTGCTGTTAGGGACAGCCAAGTATAAATTGGCTAGCTCTTAATTAGATCTGTGGAGAAAATCAGGACAAATGGGAGCTGACTTCTATGAAAATGCTTTTCCTCAGCAAATGTTTACAAGCTGTCATCGTGGGTTGTGTCATCGTGGGTTATGCCTTGGTTGGACGAGGGCAGAAAATCAGTCCCTGTCTCATTTAATTCTCACAGTTTGCTTTTTGATGCATACCTGGGTTGCCCCCAGGTGTCCCAAGCTCGTGTCCAGACTGTAGAGGGCAACTTCTCTGTTTGAACCACCTGGTTTTGTTCGCTTGGGAAAGTTGCTGGTGGAGCAGCCTATCTCTACTGATCCTGTTTCCCGCCCTTGTGATGCTTTCCTTCTCATGGCTGCACACATGAGATTCAAAGCTTCCTTGCTCAAGTTGCAGCACCCTGCTCTGGGGAGGTGAGGTGGAAATCAGTGTCAGGGGCAGCTGGGGCACTGGGGTCTCTTGGCACCAGTACCCTCACCTCAAGTTGGCCCAGCGTTAAGCCTGGGCAGGCTGAGTTTGTGCTGCTCAGGAAAAGTCACCCACATGCAGACTTTTTTAGGTTCAAGTTGAAGGTTCTTGGTAAAACCAACAGTGTGACAGTGTGTTTCCGTTTGGCTCTTCCTGGACTGTCCTGGTGACTGGTGGTAGCAACTGATACTCCCACCTGCTTCTGGCAGTTGTAGTGATGGTATCCGTCATACAAGCTGGGTCGCTGTGTGGGTTCTGTCCTTACTTTACTATTGCAGATGTATAAAAAAACTCTTTGTAAAGTGTAATGGCAACTTTTCTTGTGACTCCCCTAAATCCTGTGCTGCTAGATAGGACTAGAGTGGACGGTGGAAGGGCATCATGGGGGGTTGTGTTCTTGCCTGTGTGCAGTGGGGTGGCTGTGGCTGTATCCAGGTATGTTTTACTGCTTGGCTGTCTGCTAATTCTGACACTGTATATTATTGTATTTTTGTTGTTATTCAAGCTTGTAACTGTTGAGGAGCAGCAGTTCCTGAGGGAAGCGCTGTATAACACTGGAATCTTAATTGTGTGGGATCCAGCACCATATCATGCAGAAATTCATGAGGTAAGCCTGAGTTTTCTGTGAATTAAATTGGACAGATTCATATGCTTTGAAGTGCATCTGTTAACGCACTTCCTCCTAATGTGGGAAATCAATCATTTTAAGACCATTCTTGATTACCTCTTCGTTAACATGGGTATACCTGTATGTGCTTCTGAGACTACCGCATGCATAGATACTCCTAGGGAAACACTTGCCTGCTCTGAGTTCCTGTGAAGGCCTCATGCCAAGTTTAACAGGTTACCAGCTTTACTATCACATGGGCTGATGATGCCAGGTCACTACTGGCTGCAACAGTTGTCATCTCATCAAAGTATGACCTCCTCTTTCTGACAGTTGCTGTAAGATTTGCTGACAGTCAATGGTTGGGTATCTCAAGCACCGGTGAGATACAAGATACACTTGATGCATTATGAACGGATTGGAAAACCCTCTGAAGATCTTAGCAAATGTCTTCTCTCTGTGTCAGCTAGGCTTTCAGTTGTGGGTGTTCCAATCCCTCTAGCATTCACTTTTCATTTTGAGTACAAAAGTACTTGATGAGTGATGAGCTTTGGAGGCTCAGGGTGAAAACAGGTAGGAGTGAATAGTCCATTCTTTTATTTTAAGCTCTGTCTGTAACTGAGAGGTCTTCACATTCCTTTCTCTGGACTGCATTTCCTATTTTCTCAGTGATGGTTGTTGTGTCTAGTCCCACACTTCCAGGAGGCATGAAGGTGTATGTACAGCATGTTTAAGAGTCTGCAAAACCAGGATGGGATATTTTTAGCATAGGAAAAACATATCTCAAGAGGACTTTAAGAACACATAAATCCTTCCTGAGCATTCTATTGAAAGGGAAGTTTGAGGGTGCAAACCAGCTCAGCCTGCTTTAGGAGGCTGTGATGGTGACATTTGCCTGCAGAATTGGATGCTTTGTACTCCAGCATGCAGAGGAGCCAGAGTCTGTAGCATTTAAGACAGGCTTCTCAACATCATCTGCTATCAGGGGTGCAGAACGAACTTGTACAAGGTGGCTGATCTCATTTAATGGTTCTTCACTCCCAAAGAGAGGAGATTTGTGGGTTTTTTCTGCTCTGTTCACTGAGTCAAGTCACCACAGCAACCCAAAGGGCAGATGAGGTGGGTGACAAGAGGGACGGTAGGACCGTTTCCCCCTGGCAGCACCAGGTTCACTTATCCTTGTTTCCCATTGGTTATAGGAAAGAGTGGGATAGAAATAAAGAGTCTTGCTTCTGTTTTGCAGTGGTACAAAAAACCAGACTACAGCTTTTTTGAAAGCTACAAGTCATATCGTATTATTCATCCAGAGCAACCCTTCTATATCCTAAATCCAAAAATGCAGTGGCAACTCTGGGATATTCTGCAGGAGAATTCCTTGGAGCATATTCAGCCTAATCCACCGTCGTCAGGAATGCTTGGTAAGATAATTGCCCTCTAAACTTCTTGTTTGGTTTGCAGGAACTTTCCAGGATGTCTTTTTTTTCCAAGACAACTACAGATTTATGGTGCTTATCAGACTTGCTTTTAAATTGTTTGTCTTACGCCAAAATTTAAGCTTCCTGTCTTTAGAGCGGCAGTTCAGTTTTGTTAAAGTAAGCGATTTGTAGCACCCCTCTGAAACAGCAATTACAAACATGGCCTGGTTCCACATGGAAACAGGAGAGCAGACTGCAACATTGAGATGGCCTCTAGGATTTCTAGCTGCTAGTGCCAGAGGAGTTCCCACGGGGTGCGAGAGGAAGGATACGGCTCCTGCAGGCTCAGATCTTGTCAGGCAAATAAATCTGCTTACTGCAGATGAAATCTAAGTGCTTGCCTATTTTTAATATATGTATTAAAAATATATATTCCATATATAAATATGGAATTATAGGTACATGGAAAAAAATATAGCTAAGGACTCAGTGGGGGGCAGGTTGGGGTGGGTAGGTGGTCAGAGTGAATAGTTGTCCTGAAAAGTTCAGTGGTATTCCCCCTTATTTAGCATGAGAATGTCTTGTTCATCGGCATGCTAAATCCAACCTCTCAGCAAAGACATCTTACATTCTGCTGTTGCAAAGCTCGTCCTTCTTATTGGAGAGCACATCTCATGATCAGCTGAACAAAAAGGAGTTTCAAAAAGGGCAAGTGCCAGGTCCTGCACTTGGGTCACAATAACCCCATGCAGCACTACAAGGTTGGGGAAGTGCAGCTCGAAAGCTGCCTGGCAGAAAGAAACCTGGAGGTTCTAATTGACAAGTGGCTGAATATGAGCCAGCAGTGTGCCCAGGTGGCCAAGAAAGCCAATGGCATCCTGGCTTGTATTAGAAATAGTGTGACCAGCAGAAGGAGGGAGGTGATTGTCCCCCTGTACTCAGCACTGGTGAGGCCACACCTTGAGTACTGAGTCCAGTTCTGGGCACCTCAATACAAGAGAGACATTGAGGTGCTGGAGCAAGTGCAGAGGAGGGCAATGAAGCTGGTGAAAGGCCTGGAAAAACAAATCATATGAAGAGCAGCTAAAGGAGCTGGGATTGTTTAGTTTGACGAAGAGGAGGCTGAAGGGTGACCTCATTGCTCTCTACAACTACTTGAAAGGACACTGTAGAGAGGTTGGTGCTGGTCACTTCTCACAGGTAGTTAGTGATAGAACTGTAGGGAATGGCTTCAAGCTCCAACAGGGTAGGTTTAGAGTGAGCATTAGGAAAGAATTTTTCACATTGGAATAGGCTGCCCAGGGAGGTGGTTGAGTCACCATCCCTGGACGCGTTTAAGAGTCGTTTAAATGTGGTATTGGGGGATATGATATAGGGGAGAACTTTGTAGAGTAGGGTAGATGGTTGGACTCAATGATCCCAAGGATCTTTTCCAACCTAGATGATTCTATGATTCTATGAACTTCTCAGGAAGCTCCCATGTGTTTGGAGTCATGGCACAGACATATGGTTTTGTTTGCCATATGGATGTCCCACTGCTGTGCTTTAGCCCTTCTTCTGCTCCCATTGCTGCTGGGGCACAGGCACACATCTACATCCATGTAAACAGAGTGAAGTTCTATTTTTGTCAATCCAGTGCCTTGTTTTCTTCCACAGTCTTGCTCTTGACCAGCATCTCTTTCAGCATTGCTGGGATATGTGTAGTACAATTGCATGATAGCACAGTCAATGACTTCAGCAGCAAGGTTGTTGTTAACTGGTAGCAGGAGCTTGGAGGCAGGCACCAGGCCAGGTCAGAGAGCAAATTCCATTCTGGCTTAACTTTAGGTCAAGTTATACCAGCTTTGTTAAGCAAGCCACCTCACCAGACTCAGGGGCACAGAGAAATTCCAGTTTGCAGCAGGTTCCTGGAAGACCCAGGATGAAAATTGTAATTTGAAAAGGTGAATCAAAATGTGTTTAAAATACACCTTAGTTAAACAAATGTTTTCACAGATGGGCGGTTCTGATGTTTTGTCAAGGGTGTTCCTCTGATCATGCATGATCCCTGATGTCTTGGAGACTGCATGAATTTTCTGTGATTTTATCCACTGCTTCTATTTCCCTAGTAATAACGAGAATATTTGCTGTTTCTTGCACTTGGAAGAAAACTAGCCAAAAAGTTCAGCTGACTTCTCAGCAGGCTAGTAAGTTGACAGATCTGTGCCCAGCACTGGCATGACTGTCCTCAAGCGGTTTGTGTGGCTGTCGCAAGGCACAGGAGGGCAGCACTGCTCTGCTGCGGGGGGAGCTGGAGGAGCCTGAAAAGCAGAGGGTGCTCAGTCTCCCTGGACCATCCAAGCACAGGGGGCTTTCATGCCCTCTGCGTTCACAAGAGGCAGGTGGGGAAAAGGTGAAGGTCTCATCGCTGCTTACCCAAGCGGGTTTTGAAATGGGCTGTTTGGATCAGCTAATTGCAGTGCATGGTTGGCAGACGCCCAAGTGTCCATGAAGGTCATGGAGAATGATAGCGCTCTTAAAAATCAGCCTTTTGGCATGGCTGTCGTGGTAAACAATCAGCTGTAATCAAGTTGATCGTAGGCTTTGCAAGAGAGGGCTTCAGAAAACAGCCCCATCTGCCCAGATTTGTTTTCTCCTCCTCTTATCTGAACATTCAAAAACAAAACCATTCCCCATGGGGCTGGATGCTCCTTGGTGACCGCCTATCATGCGGGAATGCTTAATCAGTTCTCTGGTTTGATGCGGGGATGTCTGCTTTCTTTCCCTTCCTAGGCATCATGATCATGATGACGCTCTGTGATGAAGTGGACGTGTATGAATTTCTCCCTTCCAAACGGCAGACGGACATTTGCCACTATTACCAGAAGTTTCATGACCGTGCCTGTACCATGGGAGCTTACCACCCCCTCCTGTTTGAGAAAAACTTGGTGAAGCATATTAATCAGGGCACAGACGAGGACATCTATACTCACGGGAAAGTTACTTTGCCTGGCTTCCGAAACGTGCATTGCTAACAGATCAGTTTTTAGTGTTCAGGAATTTTTCTTGACTGTCAAGGCACTTTTTAAATCAGGGTTGTCAGATTTGTTAGGTCTAGGCACTGGTGTGTTTTTACAGCTCTTCCGTGTTGCAGCACCTGCTCTTAGGACTTCATTGCCTAACTTTTTCCCAACTGTGAGTGTTAAAACATCGCGGTACGTCCACTTGGTATCTGCATGAGCCACTGCAATAAATTTACTCCTGATGGAGCCAGGCTCATGCCTGGCTATCTCTGGTGGATATCTCTGTCTTCATCTCACAAGGACATGGTGTATGGGAGCTGCAGGAAATGCTTTCTAAGCAGAGATTGCACAAGTCAGGTTCAAATACCGAATAGAGTTTGTTTTGCTTCAAAGGGGTTATGACAACCAGCAACTTGGTTGACTGAGAAACAAGAAAAGTGATTTAAAACTTGTTCCCATAGTCATAGGAGCTCTTTGGAGCAGGGCTGATTTATTGAAACACTGTCAGAGCTGCTGTCAGAGCTGTGTACTGATAAGCTAAAGTCTTAGTCCAAAATATTTGATTTTATAAACAGTTTGTTAAATAACAATGGCAACTTCCTTTCAAATTGTAAGACTTTTGAAATCATTCACGTGGCATTTTTGGCAGAGGGAAGTAATTCACATTTCAGTGATTCTTGCAAGACTTTTTAAACTTTTTACTTTTTTTTTTTTTTAAATGCTTAAATTTTAGTGGACATTTAATTCTTCTGTACAGTGCTGTGCTTGGTACAGAAGAAGCCTTATTTCAAAAATATTTTGGGGAAGATGCTCCAAGGCACAAATGGGAGAACTCACTGGAAGTCAGTACCTCTTTCCAGCTCTCTGCTGGTCTGCCTTTGCAATTATTAGCAAATTATTTGCTGGCTCATTTCTGGTGACAGAAATGCCGTGTTGCTGCTGGCCAGATGAGTTCCAGTTCTCTGCAAGCTAACCCAGGTAACCCCACACTTGCTGTGGGCTTTCTGAATAGGCGGGGAGCATATGCATTGCCCCTGTGCTTCTCGAGTGGTGGGGAGGGAGAGTTTGCTCTGCTTCTCATGCTGAAATGCAGGTAGAATTGAGGCGGACACCTTTTCCTGGCTCCAGGGGATGGTCCCTGGCAACATGGTGGCAGTAGAAGCTCTGCAATCTCTGTACGTTGGTGAGAACACCTTCCCTGTCCTCTTCCATACTGTTGTATTTCATGATGTCTGTAAAGAAAGCTTTTCCTTCTCCTGTTTTGAATAAATCCTGTGAAGTCATTGGCCCATTCTTGGCTTGGTGAAACCAGCATAAATGTTGTTGCTCTGTGGCCCTGGGGACTTGTACCAGCCTTGCACCAGCGCAGGCAGGGCTGGGAGGAGCTGCTCGCCTGTGTGTTGCCCCATCTTGGTGAGAAGGCTACTGTGGGGCTGGCTTTGTCTGCACACCCATCTGTTGGGATGGATCGGATCTGTCAGTGCTTACAAATCATATGTCATATAGGAGATATATGTAAAAAATTCAGGTCCTTACACTGCTGCTCAGGGGCATTAGGACAAGAACATGATGAAGTCCATGAGCAGTTATGTCTTATTAACTGTTCACTATCACTGAGAGGGGGGAGAGAACTTAGGGAGGAAAACGCAGCAGAGGCTGTTTGGGAGAGCCATAGCAAAGCTCTCTCCATCACCACTCTCAGTTTGCAACTGTCCTATCTGTCGCCCTTGGATCATGGTCTGCAGCAGTGATTTGCCTTCTTAGCATGTGTTTAGTTGGGATTTGGATACCTTCTGAGCTTTTTTCCTAGGCTGTCTCATTTTTAAATTTTTACAAGGTTACTCTCCTCCACCTCCCCCATTGGGGTTACCAGACCAGCCAGCCTCCTCAGTACGGGCTGTGTGATGGATGGATGGCACCTTGCTGCAGGGGTGCAAGCACGGTCTGCCTGCTTTTCACCCAGGGTTCCCCAAACCATTCCTCTGCAGTGCTCCTGCAAGAAGACAAAACATCAAACAGCCCCCCGCCCCCGCCTCCCAGGTCTTTCCAAGTCCCCAGTTGTTTATGGGCAATAGTGTTACACTGGGCATGACATTTCCAACATTGCACAATTTTAGCTAGATCAAACATGTGATTCATTTACAATCTAAATAGAATTTTACGAGAATTATGACAAAGCTTAAAATAGGCCAGCATGAACCCTCTTTTTTATTTTTCCTTCTCCCTTTTGGCTGCATAGATCTAAATCTAATATAAATTGCAAGTGACGACAAGTCTGGTATTTGAAAGAGCCAAGTTTAAGTTAGTGGGCAGCAATAGCTAGACTCTGGCAAAAGCTTTATCCCTCCTGCAGTCTCCAGGGACATCCCTTCTCCAGTCTCCCCTCCTAACTGTTTCCAGAGTGTGAGCAGCTTTCTGTCCATGTGAAAAGTGGGAAGAGAGCAACATGGCCCTTCCCAGTTAGCCACTGGAGGGCTAAGTACTGGAGAAGGTGCTCCATACTGATATGGGAAGGGTGTTGGAGAAGATCAGCAAGTCTGGGGAGGAGGAGGATGAAGGGATTATTTTAAGTTTTGATGCAAGAAGGGTCTTGCTTGTGCTGTTATTTCTGTTTCTGAATGTAGCTGTAACTTCATAACTTTTCCCTGCATTATAAACTAATCTATAGCATTCACAGAAGCTATAGTCTTGGAAGTACTGCAAGGGAAGGAAAGGGAATGAAAGGGAAATACTGGAAGGGGATGGGAAGGCTGTCTTGATTTCAGAGAGACATCACCCCTGAATTGTCTTGTCTTTGAGTTTAAACTTCACTTTATCCAGTATTCCACCTATTTCTGCAGCTCTGCTGATTTACTGGCAAAAAGTATATTTTAGTCTGGCAGTGGATTGTTCCTTCCTCTTTGCCTGCAGGTGTAGTAGGGAGCCAGGGGCAGGGCTGTGGAGAGGTTATCTGGTAAGACTGGACCCCAGAGGAGGTAAGTGCAGCTGTCAGGGCTCGTGGTTGAACAAGGAAGTGTTTGGGCAATGTAAAAGCAAGGACAATGTGTTACTGGCAGAGGAACATTGGACTTCATTGTCTTCACAGAAGAGCTTTCTTCATCTGGGCTGACGAATCTGCCTGTGTTTTTGTTTTTTTATTTTGCTTTCACTAAAGGGAAAGGAGAAAAGTCCCAGAAACTCCCATTGTATGCACCTGAGTCAACACACCCTTCCTCACTCCCCGAGAAGAATGGAGCAGTTGAGTGGGAACTGGATCTGACAAAACACTAATATATATCAACAGTGATGGTTAAAAAATACATCCTGGCACTCTCTGGAGAGAAACACAAGCCACCCCGGCCTCGTATGCATTTGTTTTCTGGGCCTGTGCCCAACTAAAGGCACGGGTACAAGCAAGATGGCTTATTCTTCTCTGTTGTGTACCACAAAGTCTGTCACTTTTGCCCTGCAGTGCGAATGTTTGCTTTCACTTGTGAATTGTACCATCCTGTCAGGGAAACACATTCATTTGCTTTGGGTGATGATGCAAGCCACACTGCTGGAGCATCGGGCTTCATTTTGGAGCAGATGATTTGTGTGTGTGGCCATATGTATCTTAGGTCCTAGCAAAAGCTCCAGAAACAATATGCCACTTGGATGGAAGTGCCCTCATGTGTTTACAAGGGAGATGAAAGTGGAAAAGAGCTTGTGGGGTTGTGGATGTACTACTCAGTGTCCTGAGAAGGGAGCTGCCTGCAGTCACCATATTCACTGTGGCATCACCTGGAGCTAGTGAGATCACTGGGAAATGCTGGGAAGCAAGCTGTGACCCAGACAACTTTGCGTCTTACTTCAGGTGAGAAGGAGCCACAAATCAGAGCTTCTTTTTGAAGACAGAACTTGCAAGGAAGAGTACGTGCTTGTTTCTAGCTTGATTTTAAAATGCAGATGAAGGTAAACTATTACATGGCCCTCTCTGTTCTGTAAGCAAGTAATTTTTTAAATTGAATTTTCTTATTGAAAAAGCATGTTCTTTTCTTACTGAACTAAAGGAGCGGCTTAATAGCCTTGTCTTGTGAAAGGTATTGACAATGGGTTCAATACACAAGACTGTGAGTTGTCATCCAGATAACAAAAGGGAGGGAGTTCTGGTGTCTCCTGGAGTTGGTAATGCTCAGCTTGTGTCATGCACAACTTGCCTGCTGTTCAAGAGTTGGGTATGGAGGGCTTCTTCCAGAGGATTGTGCTAGAGGGTGGCAAACACAGCACCCTCACGCTGTCTTCATTGAAAATGGAAGGAGCCCTTGTAGGGACCAGCTTTCACACTCCATCTTTTGTCTAAGGCCTGTGAAATGCCTTCCCTCTATAGATAAGTGACCCCTACTGATACTTATCTTCCAGGACGTCAACTCTGCATACAGGTGGGCTCTCAGGCCATAGTCCAACTCCTCCTGTCAGGAGAACTCTGGAACTTACACATTCATCATTCCTTCCCCTGTTTGCTCTTATAAGTGGATGTGTGCTGGCAGGCCCTTGTCCACCTGTGGGCAGCAGATGTCCAGCGGGAGAATAAGCACTGCAGCCTACTTCTGGTAGAGGCTGAGGTGATGCAGTGGGATGCTTGCGTCTCCATGTATGATTTTGTATGTTTGTTGGCTCACCTAGGCCTATCATGCTACTTCATGTGTGACAAAGGGAGAATTCTGTACCAATTGCTTCTTTTGACAGCCAGGTCAAACTTGAAGCTTAGTATTCTGCCATTAACTTGTGTTCAGCGTACAATGAACAAAACTAATTTGGGAGAAAACTTAATCGATGAGTGTTTGAAAAAATAAAATGTCCTCTGCTGAGGTATATTCTGAGAAGATACACATGTATTTGCAAAGAATGGAAGGGGAGCAGGGAAAAAACAATATCGGAAGTGGTTTGGAAAAGTGCATGTCTAGTGCAATTTGTTCCAAGTACCTCTCTGAAAGCCAGAGCAGGGCAGGAGCAGAGGGAATCGACTGAACGTGATTTGATTTGTTGCGAGTAACTGCTGGCAGAAGCTAGATTTTCTAGCTGGCAGAAGCTAGATTCTTTAATCAGAAACACAGTGAACTTGATGTCCTGTCTCCATACCAGCTCTGAGTCTTCTGCTGGTTTTGAAGCTGTGCATTGGAAGCTGTACTTCTGGAAACAAAACTGGCTTGGAATGTCTTTATTTCCATTCGTTCAAGTATCTTGCAGTGTTTTTCTTGCCTGGCCCTGACATCCTTTGCAAAATCAGTAGTGAGGGACTTCTATGGGCCAACACCTTTCAAACCTGTAGCAAACCCCTTTTCAGTAGATGCTGATAGCTGTTCTCCAAGTTGCAGTTTTAGCGTGGAGATGTTTCATTTGCAGTTTCAAGGAATTCTAAAACCTTGTGTGGGTTTGTGAAGCCCCCAGAGTGGAAAGTTATTTGCTGTAACAGGCCAGTAGGAGCTTTCAAAAATCTCTGTCTGGGGTGGTGACTCTATGAACATTGCAGAGGTTATTTCCATGTCCTCTCTGAGGAGGTGGATTTGGGAGGATTCACAGGGTCATGGCTTTCAGCACATGAAAGAGAAGATGGTGTTCCCCAGTGGTGTGAATTATGGGTGGGTTGAAGGAGCATGGAGGATGTGTTGTCTCTGCTGTACCGGCAGTCCTCCTGTCCCTAAGCGTCCCTGTTGGCTACTGCAGCTGTGCCTGCCATGTCACTGAGGTGAGCAGAAGGACAAGCTCCTGTCCCTTTCAGCACAGGGGACATAGAAGTCTCAGTAGTGTTAATCCTTCTGCATCTCCCATTGTATCTGTGCAGGAGAACCTCAGACAGAAGGTCCTTTTAACCTAACCTGTCAAAATGTGGAATATCTGAGTCCTCTGATATTGAAAGAATAAAATGATAAAATGCAGGCCCCTGGATGGTGAAAATGCTACTAGCATTTGTAGCTCTTAGTTCCTTTCCCCAAAGAAAATAAAATCACTGACATCTAAGAAAGTAGGCTGTATTTCATTAAAATGCAGTTTCTGGTACATCCAGCAGCATAAAAGTAGGAAAACTGACTTGCATGGTCAACGTATGTTTTGTGTATTACAAAATCAGTGTTATTTGTGGTGTCTGAAGTGGTACGTAAATACTAATCTAACAAGTATATGGAGGAGGAACTTAGCTTTTTCTTCTCCAGCTGAGTGTTCCACACCTATTCAGAAATGCTGAATAGCTGCATTACCACTTAAAATACTTCTTGGAAAAGGAGCCAGATCTTTAATTCAATGAAGTATCCTGCCTTCAAGGAAGTTATAAATCATTTTCATCAACGGAGAATCTGTTTCCCCTCTCAGTTGCCTGTTTATTCCTCGGGTACCTTCAAAGACATTATCCTATTTGATTCGCTCTGGGTTTACTAAAGATACATTAAAGGCTGGTGTTTCTTAAGAAAGTGTGTGTGAGGGAGCATACGCGCTTGAATTTAAGAAGAAGGCTGAGCAAGCAGTTAAAGCTGGACCTCTAGTGTCTAGGACAAATTGCAAAGCAATTTGTTGCTAGGGGAATGGAGTTTTCTAGGCAATTTAGAAGGCTCTGTCCTGCTCCATCTGCCAGTGCAAGGCTATTTGTGTAGCTTGTGTGAATTAGGACTCAAGCTGAAGAATTTAAGGGAAATGAGGAAGAAAACTTCTTTATTTGTTAGGACTGAGATGCTCAAAGCAGTTTTAACAAGAAGGAACTTAATCTTGTTAAAGGAGGACTGTCGTGGCAGGTAATTTGAGCCTAACCAAGCTGATTGTGTCTGATGGTTTAGAGAAACTCTTCTCTTATTTTTAATGACTGAGAAAGAATTCTAATTTGCATAAATAAGATATGCAGCCTATTATCTGTATTCTTCCCACTTCAAATTCCAGGCATTGTTTGTGTGGGAAGATTGGTGAGTGACTTGGACAATGAGGTAGCGATTTGGTATTTTTGCTTTTGAATGGCATGAGGTAATGCTATGGGTAAGTCGTATATCCTGGCAGCAGGTCTGAGCTCCATGTGTCCACCTGGTCTCTGGCTGTGCAGGTCTACAATGGCTCCAGAGATGCCCATCGTGCGGAGTGCTTTTACTGCCCCCTGATTTCAATACTTTTGTAGTCTTGTTCAATAAGCTTTGTAGCTGAAGCTCTCTCTGAGAGTGCTTGAGCTGTCTTTGAGTTCACCTCACACATGAGGTGAACCATTACCTCTGAGCTGCTATACTAAGCTTGTGTTCAGGTCTGAGCTGTCCCTGTGACCCAGGGGTAGACAGAGTACGTCTTGGTCTCAACCATTTTGGTTCTGTGACCAACTGGAGGTAACACAGCAGTAGCTGGGAGTGGCTGCTTTGCATGTCATGATCTGACTGGAGATACTGGTGAGGGAGGCCAACAGGAAGCCACCAAATGGGTATGTACTCAGAAATTAAGTCATTGTTGGATTGACTTCTCCTTGACCCTACCCAAGTTCTGTTGGGACACCAGTGTTGGGTGGGGTTGGCTGGGTGGGTGCTCTGTGCAGTCTGTATTACAACAGTGACAACCTCTGGGTTTCTCTTCTGACGAATATGAAACTCAAACACATTCATTCTGTGCCAGACTAATAAAACTACAAGGAAGGAGGGAGGTCTCTCCAGAACTCAGTTCTTAATATGTGTGAAACAAATGAGGGCAGAAGGAATGAATGTGGGAAGGTCTGAGACATGCAAGAACACTTGGAGCTGGACTCCAGTAAGGGTGTAGTGCTCCAGGTTTCCTGGTGACCATTCAGCTCTGCGCACCAGTCCCTTGTCTGCTACCATCCTGCCTGCATGCATCCAAACCGGCGTGCTGAAGGAATTCTCATTTGCTCTGTTTATTCTAATTTACTCTGTTTTAATGTTACAGTTTTATTCAATAATGAAATATAGTGATAGTTCTATAATTTAGCATGGTCCTATGTGGCAGAGAATGGAAAATAATAGGAAATGATTTGCATTGGTATAAACAAAGAAGTGGTATATCAATAAATCAGCTACTTCCATTGCTGTTTGCCATAAAATGGACAATACCGGACAACTGTCTTATATAGCTATTAATATTAAAATGAAGCATGTGCTGCCCATTGTTTCCTGTGACCCAAAGCATGTGAATGGCCAGGCTGCATTTTGGGGTCCCTGCAGGCACCTGGGGACTCCAACAGCCATGGAGGGGCCAGGTTCCACCCTGCTGCCTCTTCTTTCCTTGCCCTGGGAGGTCTCTGGGGAGTTGGAAAGGGTTGGTGAAGGCTGTGAGTGCGTTTCTCCTTTATGAAACCCGTGTGTATATAGTAGTTTAATCCTGTCATCATTCACTATGTGTCCTATCTTGTGAGCAGATGGTTTCTAAGCTTGATATTTCTGTAGCCTCAGCATTATGTGGGTGCTTTACTCAGTAATCTTCCAGTGTAAGCAATAAAGCGTCTTTAGAAAAGCTGATACACAAATTAATAGCAGCTGAGCTGATACCATCACCTGAAGTCACACTTTGTTTTCATGAAGTATAATTTGACAGCATACCCCTCTGTTAACTAAGGTCTTAAAATGCCTGCTGTGCCCAGCTGTAACTGTCAGTGGGCGGTCACAAAGGGGTTGCTCAGAGGAAAAAAACAATAAATGAATATGGAAAAGTTCTAAAAGTGGGTCCTGGAAAGGTCGGCCTTGTGGTTGCTGAAACAGATGAAGCTGAGGTTGTAATGCAGCAAGAAGGTCATTGAAAGATGGGAGAGGGGTGTGACTGTGAGTGGATTTTAAAGTACCGAGAAAGAGGGATAAATGCTGCACAACTACATGTGGGAACAGATGCACCACACTGCTTTCCACGTCAGGAAACTATGTGAGGGCAGATTTTTTGCATCTATGGTATAAAAAATACAGAGGTGAATATACAGCTGTTTATGCCAAGCATTTTGTTACAAAAGCCTCATACTGAGAACCGTCATTAGCTTAATCACTTCAAACTCCCCAAAGCTGTTGGGGACACCTGAGTATCTTGCTTGAGGTTTTCAGTTGTGATGAAGTTGCATTTCAAAGCTCTTCTATGAATCAACAAATACAAGAAACACTTTAAGTTTTGCTTCCAAGCAGGACTTCTGATACTGTAGGGACTTCTCGATGTAAGGCTGAGAACTGCAGTGCTTGTGGAAGCAATGAGGGGTTGGCGACATGGGTTGGACTCCTGGGCACAAGCGAGGCTCATCAGGAATCGTTTAGAGTTTCCTGGGTTAAAGTCTCTGGAGAGTCCTCCCTCCACTGCTTGCCTAACTTCCTTCAAGTTAAAAATTTGCTCTATGTTTATTTGCTAATGTTGCTTTTGCTGTGATGATCAAAGGTAGTGATCTGATGGAGTCCACTGCGTCAGTTTCCAGCAACACAGCCCTTAAAAATGGGTCTTCCTTTGAAGTCAAAGGTGTTTTCTCCACCAAGTGTAGTGCTTAGCACTCACTCATTTGTCAAGCACTAAAAAAATATATGTGATGATGATCATCAGGGAAAGTAACTGGGAAATGGCGTATTCAGTGAGTGGGAAGAGCTGTGAAAATAGTTTCAGGAAATGTTATATATGTTTATAAAATATTCATTTTTTTAATATATATATATATTCCCAGTTGGCAGCTGTGAGTGTGCTGAGTCAGGGTGATTTTGCTGCAGTATCAATATTTTAAGGTCCTTTACTGAAGCAGGCATCATCAGAAATCCTGTAGTGCTACATAAATGGTTTCCACTTGCAAATCTGAATAAGCCCTTGCCTGGAGCAAAAACTGGACCAGTTCCCCCCACTCGCCCTATATAACTGATGTGAGGACCCTGAGGAGACTGTAAGAGGGGATTTTGTGCTTCTCACTTAGCCAGATTTATGCCATTCAGTGCAATTTAAGAAGTCTGTTTATATACTGTTGGGGCACTGCTGGCTGCTATTGCTACGTGGTACATGGTTGTGCGTGTGTAGATAAATGGATACCCATACACTTGCACAAGGGGAAGAAGCAAAAACTACAAAGCAAAGCAGTAGTGTTTGAAGCGAGAATGGCAGTGGCCATTCCTGGCTCTGGGGTTAACTTTTAGGGTCGAAGGTGCTTTTTTACTCTACCTGCTTCCTGCAGTGCAAGTTTTCCCATAATAGTGCAATATATGGCCAGGTTGTGTAATACTTCTGTATTATACTTGTGATACTTGTTACTCTGCTGTATATTTATATTTTAATTTTGAAGTCTGGGAAAGGTGATTAATCTGCCTTGCTATCAGATTACTGACCCATGTGCTACATTCAGACATACAAACTGGAGGGCACTCATGGGCTGAGATTTCCTGTTTTTTTTTATGTCACTGTATTGTCAATGCATAAAAATCAATATTTTTGCCATGTTTAGCCTCCTTTTCTTGTCTTTTTGGAGAGGATGGAAGTCTCCAGGTACTTCTCTCATGCAGGTATTGCAGATTCAGTATTTCTAACAGTACAGCAGTATCTCTTACGATGGATGGAGCACAGCTTGGAATTTGGGTAGTTGGAAGCATTTGCACGTGCTTCAAAATGTGTGCAGGTGTAACCACTGGGGATCTTCACACACACACACAAAAAGGGACATATGTAAATGAAAATTAGTTTCTTTCATTCAGCTTCTATTTAATGAATTTTTGCCTACCTTAGTTGAGCTCCCAAGGTCACTGATTCCAGTCTATTCAGGTTGTCGTAAGTCGGCTTGTGCTTTCACTGCTGCTTTGAAGACTGTTAGTTTAGCTTTGTAGTTTTTGAAGTAATGAAAGTTGCTGGTGTAGTCTAAAACTAGCTTTCTAATGTCTGTTACTACAGCTACTCCTCAGTTTTGCTCTCAAGATTGGTAATCTGATGCTTTTAGATATCTGGCTGGAAGACAAGAACTCAAACAAACAAAAAAAGCCTAAATATATCAAATACAGCCTCCCCCCCCCTCAACTACAAGCAGATACTTCCCACAGAGAAAAATAGTATTTAAAAATATAATTTTAAATTAAAACCGCCTTTGGAATTTGTTACAAAAACTTGCACAATTGTAGCTTTCTCATTACAAAGCTAAGGAATCAAGTATTTAAAATTAAGAGTCGCTTGAATTGTTTGAGTGCCTTGAAAAACCTAGTTTTCTCTTCTGAAGTAATTTATCATCACCTCAGAACAGCAGTCACACTTGTTTGGGGAATTTGCCTCTGCTCAGTTCATTAGTTTTAGTTAAATGATTGCCTCCCCAAATAACTTGATGTATGTGGAGTCATACAAGGGGTGGTCTGGCACTGGTGGATGAGCTGGACTGTGGATGGTGGGAAAAAATAACACCTGATGGGTTCCTTCATGTTCTCTTGTGGGTTTTTGTGTAGAGAAGGGGGTGCAGCAGGGGAGGTGCTGCCCCCCAGCCCTTCTCCCTGCTGCCTCCAGGAAGGGAGATGGGGTGGCTGCTGGGATTGCTGAGACAGCGGTTCCTGCTGCAGGGGCTTTCCTTATTCCTTGCCAGGAGTGTATGGGAGATACATTGTTGTACAGGGTCAGCAGTCTCCTGTTCCTGTCTATTTTTCATAAATTGGGAGAAAATTGACACCATTTTAGTATTCATCTCAGCTATTTAAACATGTGCAAAAGCCTCTCACCCTCTTGCACATTTTTTCTAATTATAATTTTCTGACATGCCTTCCTCCTGGAAGCAAAAGTTATTAATGTTTATCCTCCCATGACTGAATGGCTCTGTTCATCTCCAAGTCACTCTTCCAATTCCAAATTAATTTATCCAGTATTGCTCTCTGCTGCTATAAGCAGTAACGAAGAACACACCAGTCTCAGACTGAGACTTACTGAAGGGAAGCAGTAAGATGTCCATAGTGTATCTTTGGGATACAACCTTGTGAGCGGTATACTGAAGCACACTGAATGGTTGGGAAGGCAATGACTGATTTACTCCAAGGAGCTTTGCAGTGGGGCAAACCCCCAGGGTGTGGGGGGAACTCCCCAGGGGTTTGGTGCCTGCGTATCTTCTCCCCCTCACCTTCCCTTCTGACTCCTGGGGTCCCAGCTTTTAAATTGGCCTCGGCTTTCTCCCTGATAATAACCTGTTCGGGAGAAGATTTGGATTGCCAAAGGCATCTAGCACTCTGACTTGCAGATCAACCACAAACTTGTGAAAAGAATGGCTTGTTATCTGTGTTGGCTGGGTAGCTTCTGATCCCTCTCCCTGGTTTGAACAAAATGCAAATACCTAGCTGTTTATGTTATTCAAAATAGAAAATGCTGTTAAAAGTATTATTAAACGATATGGGTGGAAAAAAATTAAGGCTAAAAAGATTTGCCTGTTTTCATGGCAATGAGTTCTTCAGTGTAGCCGAACACTTGGACTGACTGGCACAAATACATGTTGGAACAACAGAGCCAGTTGTCCTGAAGAAGCCTGCGGGGAAATTGCATGCCTGAAACATGGGGAAATGGCATTTGCTTTGGGATTGTCTGCCAGGACAGAGAAGTCTGTCAGTAAGTCGATACCTGAAGGGCATCGGCACAGGAACCTGCTGTGCAGTTAGGGTTATCAGTGAAAAGACAGAAGCTAAATTCCCTTTGGGCTCACCTGAACTGCAGCAAGGATGCTCCCTCAGTGTGGCTGCATTGCCCAAAGACAGAATTGATGCCTGACCTGGGGAGCTGCTCATTAAAGGCTCCTTGTTTAGCAAGCTGCAGTCTTGCTTGCCTGAATCTCATTTTCTCTGTAAATAAACCTCTGCCTTGACAGATGGGTCAGACCTGAACTCCTAATTGATGCATTTGTATCCCTTTGTGGGGTTGTACCCGTTCAAGAGAAGCACAACCTTGCAGAGGGTGTTAGTTTCTGTAGCTGCTCAATGTTGTGATCTGTTCAGGCAGGTTTAGATGGATCTCCTCTATCCCCCATGTCTTAATTACATCATTCTTACCTGGAAGCTGCTTGGGAGAAGTACAACTGAAATAAAAATCCTGACTCTCTTCTTGGAAACGCTGAGACCTGTTTGTCAAACAGGTCTATGGCCTTCCAGGTTAATGAGCTACTTTCTGACGCAGTGTAGAGGTAAAAGTCTCCTCTAGTTTGGTATCAGATGGAAAGTTCAGTAAATGAGGGTGTTTCCCACTGAGGGGGCTCAGAAATTTGTAGTGTGATGAACAGCCTTGATACAGACACCTGCATTGGGCAACTGTGTGTGGCACAGTACAGACTCAGCTACAAATATTTTAGCACTGAAAACCCTGTCTTATAAATCTTACTCTCATCAAATTACTCGTATGTCATCTTTTTTTTTTTTTTTAATGGAAACTCCTTTTGTTGTTGTTGTTTATTTATNAAAGGGCGTTCTCATGGAATTGTCGGAGTTAGAAGGGGCATCAACTAGAAGGAATCATCAACTCCCCTGCAACTACTTTATGAAAAAGTATTGGGCTGTGTTAGATAATTCCAATAGTAAAGAAATCTTGAACTGTTAGCCCTCCTAACTGCGCACTCTCAAACATTCTTATATTTCCTCTAGACTTTGTATGTCTTATGATACTCTCTTGAGATGTATCTTACATATGTTCAATAGAATAATGAGCTAATTGTAAAAGCTCTGGGGTTTGTAGGGCATTTGTACAAATCCAGCTGTCAAATATGGTGATGAGAAGGTGAACGTGGGCACAATTGCCCTCCCTTTTCATGCTTTGCAGTAAAAGAAGTACCACTTACATTTAGTACAGTGAGAGATGATAGACTTCAACTTGATCAAACGGGAAGACTTTTCCACTAAATATTAGCTGCACTTAAAGAAGGGGTGGGAAATGATGTGGGTAACAAAAACATGTTGACTTGAGTAATTTTATTCCAAATCCTTATTCCCTTTTGCTTCAGAAAGAACAGCAATGTCTGGTAAAGAGGAATTAATAAGAACATTCCCATAGGAAAGCCGTATGTGGTGATGGCTTGCTATAGGGTTTCTCCTGCCTTTCTCTGAGTTGTTGAATCTGCCTCCAGACGAAAGCAGCATTACCGAATGCCTTGCTGCTCTTGATGAACATGGTGAGTCAAACACAGGGCTTTTAATACTTTAAAGAAGACCAAATCTGAGCACGCTGGGTGGAGAAGTCCAGCTCCATTCAGAATGAGTGGTGTCTCCCTGGAAGCCAGGCAAGTGGTGGGCTATCTGGTAGGCATCTTCCTTTCACCTTCAAAGCCTAAACCCAGTACTAAGTTTTAGGATAAGCTTTAATAAATAAATCCTTCCTAAGTTCTGTTTCAGTGTTGATCAGATGAGGCTGTTTGTCATGAAAATGTTACATTATAGATTAACTTTATGGGTTTATTCTGGTATTTATAACTGCACATGTTTTTCTCTTTGGATGAAACAGGTTTTATCTGAATTTACCACAGTTGCTTCTGGCAAGCAGAGTGGCTTTGGCACGTGATTGCTTTGACACCACAGTTCCACTGATTTTTAAAGAGTGTGGTTCTTAATGGGTTGAAGGAAAGTAACAGCTTTTGTTACATTGGTTGATCAAATGGTGGTTAAAATCCAGGGAGCTCCTCCAATAGCACTAGAGTGCTAGTTTTATTTCAGTTATTCCTGAGATTGTTAACAAGGGTAGAGAAAACTGAGTCCTTCAGCAAACGTAGCTGTATTGTCACCAAGTTCCAATGAAGTACCAATTGTTTGGAAGTGTTGTAAACAGCTATGTCCTTGATCTCAATGGTCACATAAGGAAAAATGCTTTAAGTTTTTTACTCTTTCTTTCTTTTTTTTTCCTTTCCTACTTTTGAACCTGTGGTAGGTTTTTGTGGGTGTCTAAATTCCTGCTGTAAGAGTTTGCAGCAGTTTAAAGTATAATTAAACCCTGCCTCCTGGGGTGTTCAGACACAGCTTTAACAGCAGCCCAAAAGAGTTAAATAGTACTGGGGATGATTTTACCAGCTCAGATAAAAATGGGCTTATATACTAAGTCATAAAAGCTTCTTATAAGATACAGTCATCCTACTGGGAGGAATAACTCAAATCTCAATTTAAAAAAAACCTAAAAATGTCATCTTTATTTTTACTAAAAAATAAACCTGTTGTTACGCTTTCTACTTTTGGATTAAAAGGATTTTTCTTGTTACTGACCAAATTTATAACCGAGTTACTTTGGCTTTTGCTTTTCTGTTTTCCTTTACCTCATTTGTATTTAGATAGCCATTTCAAGATGAGAACCATCTAGGGTTTTTTTTTCAAAGGAAGACTGACGTGACTGGAGATCACTCACTATTCCCTATATCATACACAAAGGAGTCAAATGGACCTTGACACATCAGCTCTGCAACCGAGTTGGGCATCTTCTTTCAAGTCAAGCACAATGCTGTTGGAGACTGCAGGGCACTGCCAGGCCTGGAGACCCTTGGCTGGTGGAAAGACTCTGTGGGGAGCAGCCGTAGGGAGGTTTTTATAGGTCTTAACCACGGAAAAGGACTGTGAAACTTCCTGCTGAGGTATTTGAGATCTCAGTGTCTTTCTCTCTAATTTTAAACTTTATGTTTCTCATGGACTATTTATAGGTCAGTTGGCTCTTCAAAGGCCCAGAGGGACTTCTTCTCTAGAGCAGGCCTGAAAACTTCTGCTGGGAACACTGGCCAGGAGCCAAAGTCTTTCATTTTTTTATATTCAAATATACAGCTCACTGAACAGGCTGGATCTTGCACAGACTTAGTGCAGCTTCTTAGCTTAGACTGACCATATTGGTGCTGACGGAACTACCCAAAAGCCTTCAGAAACTCCAGTCCCCCAAAATCTGTACCTTTTGAAAACTAGGCTACTGGGTTATTTCCTGAGGGAAGAACTTCTCTGGCTTTTGTGCCCCCAAAAAAGTTAGAAGGCTGCATACACGCTCACAGACCGAGAACAACTTATTTTGGAGAAGTCAGTTTTCATACCTGAGGCAATTATTTCTTCCTTGGCTTCTGTTATGCTGAAAAACTAGCAGCGTGGCTGGATCTGAGCTTTTGGAGCTTAAGGGTAAGAGTTAAATCCATCTTCTGCTCAGTATGGCACATGCAGAGGTTTCATACTGGAAGCCAACACCTCTGTGTGGCAAGGATAAACACTGATGGGCAGAAGTAAATCAAAAGAAACAGGTAGTTCTCTCTATAAGGTCATTATGGAAGGGCTTATGGAGAAATACGTCAAGTTACTGACTGTACTTGGGTTATGTGTATGTGCAAGGTAGGATATTTTTTTTCCTTTCTGTAGGAGCCACTCCCATGTGATGTGAATGAGTTACCAAGCTCAGGCAGCTCCCCAAAGCAAAGGCAGGTAATTGGCCATATAATGCGTGTATAAATCTGTTTCCATATCTTATTATGAAACAGGATTGTGTACACTTTGTCTTTAATCATCTCCTGTCTTTTGTTTCACATCTTTCTGTTAATAGATACTGGCATTCTTGTTCTGTTGTTCACCTAGTTTGGGGTGTGTAACTGCATCAGTTTATAATTTAGTAAGTGAAATAAGATCCTCTGTATTTATTCCTCCTGTGTCTCTTTTGATGGGATGTTTTCCTTCTTGGATCACAGTGACTGCTGCTGGAACTGTTTGTGGCTGGCACTTAGTGCATTTTTGCTACATTTAGATCGTAAGTGTGACACTTAAATGAACCCTCATCTGTAGAGCTTTTTTTAATGCCTTTGCCCTCTAAAGCACTCCAGGCTTTTAAATCTCATACCTGGGAGGTATTTTGCAAGGGTTCATTAGGCGTGAGCAGTAGGCTTTGATTTATTTGATGGAAACACAGTTATGATGTGTAATGGGGTCTGCTGTGGGACTGAAGGCAATGAGAAGTCTCATCTTTTAGCAGCATCAAATGTGACATGGCAAATGTGCTGCCATTAGGAAGTCGCAACAGGCATCCTTTGAGCTTGTTAAGATCTTTGCTGTCATTTTTATCTTTGATTATAACTGTGGCTCAGGGTGCTGTAGACGAGCTGCTGGGTCATGCTGTCTTGTACAGAAGCCATCAACAAATTTGGGGTGGTATCTCATTAAGGCTTTAGAGGTCTGGAACATCTCTAGTGGCTGGGCGGGAAGACCAGCCCCACAGCAGGGAGGTTGTGGTGGTGTCCGTATCGGTGTGTCTCAGCAGTGTGCGTAGGTGGTACCCAAACCAGTGCAGAGCCATGAGGGCAAGCACTCCCCCCACTCAGCCCATCCCTCTCTGCTCACAGCTGTCCCCCTTCCAGACACCTTGTTGGCACTGCCCTGCAGCTTCTGTTAAATAAAAAAACTGAAAAAATACAATGGTGTTTTCCTCAGAGCAAGATTGTGAAAGAGCTGGCAAGAGTGGCCATCAGTGATGGATATGTGCCCTTCAACAGCCTGTGCTGTGTCCAGAGTTGTGGTGCATTTTGCAAATGTTCAGGACCGGAGCCAGGCATTAGCTGGGTAGGGACTGAACTCTGTTGACAATCTGGTGTTCGCTCTTTGGAGGACTTCTGGCTACATGAGGGATATTCAGGAAAGTTGATCTGAATTAACATTTTAAAAGCAGGTTTTTGAGCTGTTAAACCATTGTCTGGACTTGGATTTCAATTAGTCTCGCTTTACTGTAGTTGACTTCAGCTTAATAATATCTTAAAACAGAGTAAAGACCACTGGCTCAGAATTAAAGCAGCTTAATGCAGATTAACTAATTGACTTTAAATCTATATCTCTTAATTAACTTGGACAATTTTGCTATGTCTCTGAGCAGGCAGGTCCAGGGTCCCTGTGTCCTGTAATGTGGCACTTCTTCCCCAAGCAGAAGAAGCTTTTAATTGAAGGATTTTGGTGGCCTAAAACCACCTCATCTTCACTTTTTCCCCTACTGGAAATAGCCTTCCTCCCAGCTGAGGAACATACATTTTATGTTACGATTAAAACCACCATTGTAATTAAAAACTATCTACAAGACACCCAGTGCACCACTTATAATTGGAAAATCCTGTGGAAAGACCTAGTGATGCTCTCAGTATTTATTGTCTTGGTGACAAATTTCACTGGCAGTCTCAATGTTGCTGTTCCTTTTATATTTAAATCACAACTGATAACTTACACTTTACATAAGAGACAAGGGTTTTGCACTTACTTGGGTGTTGTTGTCTAGCCTCATGGCAAAGTGCATAAAGCTAATAATGTATTTTAAAGTACAATGGCATGTAAATACTGTGGGTAAAGCAAGATTATTTGGTGCTACGTTCTCTCCCCTCCTATGAAAAGATGATAAAACTTCTCCTGCGAGGAAACTTAGGGAAGTTTCCTTCCAGTGTAGAAATCAGCCACGGACTCTGAGTCTGACCAGCACTGATGAGTAGGGCTGGTAGTAGTGACTGTGAGTATTAGCTGCTGGTGTTCAGTAGTCTTGAAAACGAGGTGTTGCTATTCATATAATGGAAAGAAAGGGGGCCACCTGGTACCTTCTCTCTGCTCTTGTTGCCAAAATGCCACAAAAATGCTGCAGAACCTTTTATAGACTTTTATAGGACCTAAACCAGTCCTGGTGTCATTCTGCTGTCATTTGCCTGCCTGCTGTCAAATTTGCTTATGGTTTGACAAGCAGAACCCAATAAACTTAGAAATGTTTCCTAAGTTTACACCAGGGGCTGGGTGTTATTTCAGTTGCTAGCTGTGTGACCAAAAAGCACCGCCTTTTTTGGGTGATCCTCACTAAGGCCTGTAGGAGAAAATAGCCCTCTGTCCCACAGAGAAGACAAATAACATCAGTCACTATAGTAACTGAAGTAAATGTTAATCACGCTAAATATAGTTCTCCCCCGACACTGTGCTATGTAAAAATAATTTGTGCATCAGCTCCCTACCTTTCTGGGTGCTGTCCTGTCTGATTCCTGCACTGACCAAGCTTGGCCTGACGCTTATTGCCATAATAGTATTGTCTGTCCCCTCTCACATGCAACCACTGAAACCAGATTTCCTTGGGAGTTGCTTCCCTGCATCTCTTGCAGTTCTTAATCCTTCTCCCAACAGACTTCTTGTTCTGCTTCTAACCTAGGAGGTTTTTTTTAAAAAAAATTCCATGTAAATTGGTATGAAATTATTAGCTCTTTTAATGACAGCTGTTGCAGATAGCAAATTTACTTGCTAAAATAATGAACTGCATATAAGTAGCAGAAAGTATAGGGCTGTACACTTGCTGAAACAAATGAGATCTATACCTACCTTTGAAGGAGAAGAATCTTTCCCCTCACTTCAGAGGTGTTTCAATCTTGTTGCAGCTTTTTTGTTGCTTATTTTTGTGTTGTTTTGACTGTGGTTGTTTGGTTTGGTTTTAGTTGTTTTTTAAATAAAATTGTTATAGTCTAGATTGTATTATGCAGCAAATTGGTTAGAGTATCCCAAATGCAGCTATAGGGTAGTGTAAACAAAGTGCAGCTGCCATCTCTCTGCTGCCCTGTACGGGGAATGGTGTGAGGGCGATGGCAGTGGATTCTGTGCCTGAACACTTCCATGTACAGAGCTGGACTCCCACTGGGTTTCCTCCTGCTGCTCCAACCTAAAACTACTGTACCCAGAAATACAGGTGCTGGGCCCAGTTAAACCACTGGGGTCAGCAATGTTGAAAGCCCATCATGGCCCTTCTCTTCCTGTGCAGCTGAAAACTGTGAAGAGCAAAGCAGGCGTCCTTAAAAACCCTTTGCATGAACAAGGGGTAATGGTTTTAAACAAGAAGAGGGGAGCTTTAGATTGGAAATTAGGAAGAAATTCTTTCCTGTGAGGATGGTGAGGCACTGGAACAGGTTGCCCAGAGAAGCTGTGGATGTCTCATCCCTGGAAGTGTTGAAGGCCAGGCTGGATGGGGCTTTGAGCAACCTGGTCTAGTGGGAAGTGTCCCTGCCCATGGCAGGGGGGTTGGAACTCGATGATCTTTAGGGTCGCTTCCTATTGTAATGATTCTATGATTCTGTGGTTGTTGGACTACATGCTTAATGTGTTTTCTGCTGAAGGGGTGTGGGCATAACAAAACCTTTAGGTAGCTCTTGGAAGATCAAACTGCTTGGACCTGCTGTTAACCTGCTTGTTCCTGCTTGCCCTAGCTAGTGTCAAGTTCCATTCGTTCTGTAACCATGGCACTACCTCTTCCTATTGCAAGGCCAAATATAATTTTCTTTCATAGGCTAAATTAATTCTTAGTGTAGACCAAGAAAATTGAATCCCCTTCTGAAAGTGGATTTTTCTTGTTGCTGTTGCTATACCCAGCAATGGGAATTTATTTTTGCCTAAGCTTTCCCAAGCTCCTTGCCTGGGAAGAAAGCTGAAGCACCTCAAATGTTTAGGAAGGATTAGAAACCTTTTCGGGCTATAATATTTTACAGGTGTTCTTTCAGGAGTATGCTGAGTGGTGGCAATCCCATTTTTCACATTGCTATCCCTGGTGCTATTGTTACTGTGAAAATCAGACTCTGTCAAAGCCGCTTACCTCTGAAAGCATGTAGAGACCAAACCCCTCTGCTTGCTCACAGGAAATCAGGCTAGCAAGGTACTGCAGGAGAATATTCTTTTTATTTATAGCTCCACCGTCCTGTGTGTTTCCAAATAGCATCAGTGCAGTTAGAAGCCACTTGCTGGAGCAGAGCTGCAGGTGGTGTTTGCCACAGGTTACAGGGTTAATGGAACAAAAACTAGTCATTTGGGTTGAAAACATAAATATGCATCAAAAGCTACATGCTATTTAACACTTCAAAGACATGTACCAAAGCCAAACTTGAATACTCTAAGACAGAACAGATTCTTGCATACACAAAAATCACCAATCACGGAGTTGCAAAATTAATATTAATGTAGAAATACATATTGCAACTTAGCAATCCACCTAAAGACAATATCAAGGAAAAGAAAAGATAAACTGAAAAATTCCTTGTGTGCTTTGTAATCTGAAAATAACAAACTACCCTTTAAAACTGTGTGCTTGGGAATAAATAATTGATGTATATTCATTAGCAATATGTACATCCATTGTTTTGATTTCATCCACTAATATAACCTCAGCAACAGCCTCACTTCATGGGTTTATCTAAAACCACTTGGTGTTATTTAGGTTATTACTACAATTGTGGCTTAAGGATTAAAAAACAGAACAAAACAAATCAGGACTAGGTTGTGCAGTAATGCATGAGTATGAGAAGGCTTCTGTTAACATTGCAAAAGAAAAATAAACCCACATCCCTGGAAGGAAAGGACAGCTTTCAGTCACTTGTAAAAATCAGTATCTCTCTGAAACAGGGACTCTTGTAACGATCTACACAGAGCACTCATGGGGGTAAGGAGGTGGAGAGGGAGACCAGTCTGGAGGAGGTTGTGGGCACCAGCCCCATGGCTGGCTAACGCCCTCTGACTCCAGGAGGGCGCATGAGGGGCTTCAGTCCTTAGTAGCAAACCCAAAGGTTTAAGACCTTTGAGCAGGAATGGCTTTTGATGTATTCAAGGATGTTTTGCAGAGATGCAGGTGCTTGCATTGTTTTGTGAGGCTGTTTGAAGATGTTCAGAGTGGGCTGTTGAGGGAATCTGCTGAGCTTGTGAAGCAGTTATTTTGGAGCAGTTATTGCTCGGTACTGCTCTCTCTTAAATGCAATATGTGGTTTTAAGGTTGTTGATGGTGTGATCTGGGGCTTGGTGCTTTTACTTCCAGGAAAGAATTGCAGGCAGATTCCTGCATCCTCGCTCCTGGGCAGCTGCAGCTGGGGTCTGGTGCTGAACTCCTTAGTGCTTTGCTTATTCCTGAAAGTGATACATGTCCATTTGTGTTGGGAAATAACTAACATGGGCAATATGAAATGGAGCCAACTCCTGCAGTGATCAAAAAAATGCAATTACCTTTTTCTCCCACATCACTTATTCATCCAGACCGCTGCATGTCTGGCTTGGCCAGTACAAGGTAATTAAAGTGCTGTGATGGCAGCTTTGGATATTCACAGTGGTAGTCATGTGGACATACTTCAGTGTGAATTGCATCTGAAAGATGGCATTTCCCTGTGGTTTGGGATTTGAAAAGTGATTCTCCACAGAATGTTGCTATTTCACATTTTCCTTCCCATTTGAGATGACAAATACTGTCATAATATTGGGATTGTACTCAGAGTTAATGAGAGAGAAGGTTGTTTGGGTTTGTTTGTTTTTAATTCTTCCACCAGCTGTACTTGAGAGGCTTTGCAATACTTTTCTGTTTGTAGAAGACACCATCTGTCACTTCAGCTCCCAGAGATGGTCCAGGAGGAAGATTCTGTAGAGGGTACCCAACCAGCTTTCCTGATGGGGTCACTGGGAGTATTCTGGGTAAAAATACGCTGTAGCTTCTGACACTGCAGGGTTTCATCTGGTATCAATGAATCCAGCTGCACTGCTTGCAGCCTGGCCCTCTTGGCTCCACAAATCCTCAGATAGCCACCTCACTTCCCAAAAGAGCTGGAATCACTCCTGCTTTTGTCCTAATGCTTACAAGCCAGCAGATTTCCAGAGGTTCACCCAACTGTTCCAGGGCTTCACCCAACTGTGTCCTTTGAGCAAAGAGAGTTGTTTGTTTCCTGGGTGTTATGAGGAGATTATTCTTTGGTCCAATAACTTTGCAAGCTAATAATTTAAAAAACAAAAGTCCCTAAAGTACTTGGTTTCTCAAGCTTCAGCGGCAGTTTCTATACTTTGAGACATATTCAATAACTTTAAATTTAGTAGAGCTCAAATTTGTAACTGAAGTTGTTCATAATCTATTCAGGTTTGTACTGAAAATCAAAGTGAGACTTTTAAGGTACAGAACAATCCAAACCAGAGAGAAACCCTCTGCAAGATGATTGTTTTTCTTCTGGAGAATATCCTGTTTGCTTCCCCCTCTTTGTGTGCAGATTGTTTCTTGGAGCTATTTTGCATCAAGGTGCTCTGGATCTCTGTCTTCTTGTTGTTGGGTTTGAGGTTTTGTGTTTAGTTGGGTTTTGGCAGACAGTCTTTAGAACATGTTTTTGTTTTTAAAGTACTTTTTTTATACCTTTTTCTAGAGACATCTGTGAGGTTTTTTACTTTGTTTTCTTCCAAAACTCCCATAAAACTCCTGGCATTTGATTAGGGAAGAGTCTTTGAGAAACAGGGAAATGACTTATTGGTGATGCCAACCTCTGAGGAAGGAAACAGGCAAGTTTTCATCAGAAACAAAACCAGAAAGCGAGGTTGGTTGGCAAAACTCTTGCATCTGGACTTAAACTCCCCAAACACGGTGGCAGCTGGTGGCGTTGCTGGCTCAGGCACTGTAGTGGGCCACCAGCACGGCTTGTTTGGCTGCTGGGGTGTCTCGCAGAGGCGGTTGTGGGCTCTCGGCCAAGGGGTTCCCAGCAGAGACAGCCGCTGTGGGGACACTGTCCCCCACTGCCCGCTGCAGTGCTCGTCCTGACCTGGAACAGGACTTATTGCTGGAGTTCACTGTTGTTTTGTTGCATCTCAGCAGCGCCAAAAAGCACCTGTAAAACTATCACACATGTGCAGAAAACAGCAAGTTAGCAGGGATTTCATTTTCTTTAAGACAAGCTTCATCTCATGGTCTTTTTATATTCATTTAAGTTCCTGGACTGGTCCTGAAAAAAACATGGATGTAATAATATTTTGTATTAGTAGGAAAAAAAGATTCCTTGTGCTAAGTGGGAGCTTATGGTCAAGGTCTCCATAAGCTAAGGTGGGATGGGGTCCCAGGGAGCAGGAGCTGGGGCAAGAAGTGCTTGCCTTTTTCCTTTATCTAGGTGCACAAACAGGGCACATCAATGAAAGGAGAACAAAAGCAAGGAAAATGAAAGAAGTACAAAAGCAAGGAAAATGAAAGAAGTCACTTTGACCAGTAGAGAGGAAAGAGAGCCAGAAATGAATTTTTCAGAGGGCCTGTAACAGTGATCCTGTGGTTTTATATAATATAAATATTACTGACTATATCATAAGACAGAAAACAGAGAAGACTAAATGCTTTTCAGCCTGTTTTGGGGTCTGTAGGCACCTGTTACCTGACTGAGCTGACCACATGCTCAGATGTTGATGCCATCAGCCTCCTGCAGTGCGGAGGTTTCGGAGAGCTGACAGACCACTAATGCTAGCCTGCAGGCAGACTATTGAGACATCCTGTTAATAAAAGCATGGTAGGGATTGAGCTAATTGAATTGCCCATGAAAGTGATGTTGGCTGGTTTGATTTGTATTCCACCAGGGAAAAGATGAGCAGCTGTGTAATGTGCTTTGGCTCAGATGGGGTTGGTTTTGACGTCTGAGGGATTTTTTCAGTTGCATGGCATAATGTGCAGTGTATCTGAGAGCAGGGGGAGGTTCTTGCATGAAGTTAAGGGAAATGCCTGCAGCAGAAGAAATATGTATTTTTAGATCTTACAGATTGTCTTCATGGCCTCCTTACAACTGCACAGTCAAATGCTGATAGCTGATCTCTCTAGCATCAGGGGAGTCCAAATTAAACTTTTAATAGTGATTCTCTGTACAACACAGCTGAGAGCAACAAGCTCTGAGAACTCTTGCTATCAACAGCCAAGTGAAAAATCATGACGCTTTTTGTTGGCAGAATTGCTTGCTAGGGAAAATGGCTTTTGAGAAGTTTCACACAAATTTTGCATCAGCTGAAAGGCCCTTTTTTAATGAGAAACTGAAGTTTCACAGTAATTACAGACTTCCTTTGTACAAGAAAGTAATTATAACTTTTATTTCATTGTATTATATATAATTTGTGTATATATCTGTTTTATTTATTGACATGTCTATTTTTCTGAGGTTTGCTTTCACCCTCTCCTCTTGTGGTTGTTTGTGTGGGTGAGTGAGGTTCTTATCAGCCATATTTCTGTAGTTCCTTAATCCCCAGGAAATTTTTGTTACAGCTTAAGTCTCTTTTATCTGTTTAACCTCACCTAGCCCTTGCCTGGAGGCACTAGATGCAAATATTATTTTATCTGGCCTGTTCTCTCATTTTTATCCAGCTTGATCAGAGATTTCCGAACATTTACCAAAGCTGGGGGAAGCCTGGATATAGGATTGGTTTAGAAATACCATGAAATTAGCGGGAAATGAAAGCTGCATCTGTTAACAAGATGTCCCCTATAGATTTCCATGGCATCAGGAAAGCTGTTCTGTGTTGAGCATGGTTATCTGGATGACCAGCAATTCCTGCTTGTAAATCTGTTTGTCCCCCTGCCCCCAAGGTGGTAGGTGCAGTGCAATTCCCTGTCCTTTCTCAGCTGTGAGTTTGCGAAATGCCCTGGCAATATTTTTGTAAATCAAAAAGACAACGGGGATGCTGCTGGAGAAAAACACCCCACCTTGAGTGTAAGAGCAAGGGGGTGGTTCTGATTGAGGTCTCACAGGATCGGCCAGGCTGTAGCTCCCTGTGTGCTGGATTGCTGTCGGCAGATGGACTTTCCTGCAAGAGCCCCCCTTGCCAAGAGCTGGGCTGGCTCCCAGCTGGTCTGCACGCCAGTGCTTGTCAGCATAGCCGGCTGTCCCAGGGGCAGCTGACTGTCACTTAGGGGGTCAAGAAAACCCCCTTCTCAAAACAGGAATACAACATCTGGGATCAGTTAAGGTGATCCAGCAGCCAAAAAAGGTCAGGCAACTAAAATTTACATGTAAATAAACACCAGCATTTTGAATGCTGCATGAACTATATACAGGTTCCTGGGAGTTCCTCTTGTGATGGTAGCTGTGGAGCTTAATTCAGGGATATGAAAAACATTGACCTGCAGTGTTAGACAGGAAAAGCAGGCTGTGTGAGAACATGGATGGGATGGAGAGGGCGGTGGAGGAAAGGTGGAGGAAGCAGTGAGTTGTGCTGAAACATAACCTGAGACAACACGGGTTAACTCATTCAATTTTCCTGTGTGCTTTGGGGCTGGTGTGGTTTTTGGTTTGGGGGGTTTTGTTGCACAGCTTGCTAAGGAATAAATCTCACTTTATCCTGCTCTGGCCATCCCTCCTCTCTGCACACAGCTCACTTTGGAACCAGTTTTGGAGCCAGATCTAACAGAGGAATTAGTGGTGCCACTTTCCTAGATAAGTTTTATGAAGAGAGGCAACTGGACGGAGGTGGGAAAACTGGGAAGAAAGAGCAGAGTAAACATGAAGGTTCTTACAGTCCACCAAAGAGCATGCCATGGATGGAGCCTGCAGGAGCCTGTCTTTCCATGGCTATGGTGTTGGTGGAGCAGCCTCTGGGCAGGAACTTGGGGGTGTCCCTTGCACTGGGGTGGGTACAGCCCCTGTGCTTGCATGGGAGCCGGAGGAGCAGCAAGCTTCTCTTTCTCTGTTCAGGGGGCAAAGCTGGCACCAATAACAGAAAAGCTCAGGTATTTAGCATGAAGAATTTCACATGTGTGTGAAAGATCAAAACAACCTGTGTCAGCAACTTTTGACTTGAGGTGCTTCTACTGGCTTCTCTCTTGAGTATAGTGAAACCTGAAGTATTGAATTCTTGGTGGTCTGTAATGAATATAGAAACCTGAATGCTGATGGCTGCTAAAACACTGACTAAATAAAAACAAATGGCATTCAGAAAAAAAAAAAAGGCAAAACAAAGTTTGTACGTAATGCTAGTAGTAAAAGCTTAAGGGGGATGTTTGACATGGATGAACCCAGTTTAATTTCTGCTTGCATGCTGCCTCCAAGCAATCTAGTTAGCAAAGAGATTAAAGCATCTGAAGAAAAGATAACTCCTCCGCAGTGCCTGTGTCTTGCCTCAGAGCCCACAAACATGTGGTTTTGTCTCAGGTTATGTTTCAGCACAATTCAGTGCTTCCTCCACTTTTCCTCTACAGCCCTCTCCTTCCCATCCATGTTCTCACACAGCCTGCTTTTCCTGTCTAACACTGCAGGTCAATGTTTTTCATATCCCTGAATTTTCTACCACCTCTCTTGATGTAACTGGGGTTGGAATGATGCAGTTATCTTCACAAGATGGAGGCCCTGGCCACGGGAACGGCTCAGGTACAGAGCAAGCTGGGGAACGGTGAGTCACCCAGACAACTTCTTCCTGCCTCTGCCACGGGATTTGGGCTGAGATGGCAGTTACCAGTCACCATAATTAGCTCAGGGCTTCCATCTCTCCCTTCGGTACCAGGATCAACAGGTTGACTGGTGCAGTCTGTAAGCTTGGCTCTGGCTGGTGCTGCTCCTGGGCATGGGAGAAAGCTTAGGGCTGTGGGAAACATGGGGAAGCACTCCCAGCCCTTAGTCTGTTTGGGTGTTTTCTCCCTTGTAAGGGATGGTAATCCCTCTTCAGTGTTTCAGGCAGCTTCATGAGAGAATTTATTTTAAGAAATAAATAAGAAAGAAGGAGGAAAGAATTGTTCATGTCACAGGGAAGAAGTCAGGGAGTTCTCCAGGAGGCTAAGCATGAGCAGAGAAAGCAATGTGCTCCCTGAGCTGTTAGTGGCAGTGAGTAGAGCTGATGGACAGTGTCAAGGAAACTTTTTACTCCCTGGGAATTTCTCATGCCCTGGTAAAAATACCTGCAGTTACTGACAGGCTTCAAATCAGTCCTTTACTGTCATTGTTTGTTTTTGAGAGAGTGATTTACTGTCTGTGCTTCCTAACAGCTTGAAAAAATTAATTTAAGTGGGAGATTTGCTGGAGTCAGAGAAACAAATTATCTACCTACTATAATATTAGGAATGCCAAGATCAATGAAATATGCCTGACTTAAGTGGTCTAATGGAGCTGAAGATGGTTGAGGGACTGAACGAGCTCTGATGCTTTCTGCTTGTTCTCTGTAGATCTCTGTTCACTCTGCTTTCTCTCTTGAGCTTTTATTCTCTGTCCCTGTGCAAGTGGCTACCCTGGCTCCTGCCCATTGTGTGCAGTGCATCACCATGATGTGAAAGTGTTCAAGGCCAGGCTGGATGGGGCTTTGAGCAATCTGGTCTAGTAGAAGGTGTCCCTGCCCACCGCAGGAGGTTGGAACTAGGTGATCTATAAGGTCCTTTCCATCCCAAACCATTCTATGATTTTTCTCATGAACAGCATAATGTTTTCTTAGCTTGCATAAGAAAATGTAGCCTACTGGGAGGGGAAAGGGGAAGGTTTCATTATTTTGAATCCTTTCTCCTGATGGATTATAAATTTTCCCCTTGCTGGATGTGGGACTACAGCTGGGACCAGCACATGGTCCTCCATCTGCCTACATGTCAGCAAGGGCTCAGGTTTTACCTGGTAGGGTACCCAGGGGATTAGAAGTGTAAATTGGGGAAGAGAAAGTTGATGTTGCAAATAAGAGGGGTTACTGTGGGCAACATGCTGTGCTGGGGCACGGTGTTGGGTCCTTACAAGGCTTCATGTATCTGAACCAATTTCAGACAGTATCTAATGCCTTCATGCTTTCTGGGACATGGATTTCTTCTCTACTTTTAACTTGCTGCTCATCAAATTGTGTAGTGGAAAGGAAGGGCCCACCAGTTGCTGCTTGGACATGTGGAAAGTTTGTTATTTAGCTTCAAAAAGTCCAGACTTGTCAATTGAATTTGCTCCCTGTAGCTCTTTTTCTGTGCTTCCTTCTTGTGGTTTTCCAGTGATGTGACCAATGCACTCTTTATATCCCTTCATTATTTCTTTACTTCTTGCATACATTTAATCTGAGTAAACATAAGGGTAACATTTTACTTACCTGTTTGTTCAGAAATACGTAGATGATAGGGTTGTAGACTGTGCTGCTTTTGGCAAGGATAGACGGGATGATGCTGGCTGCAGGGGTGATAAGACCAGGTTTCCCAAACGTGGCTATAAGTGCCACAGTTGCATATGGCAGCCAGCAAAGGAGAAAGCAAATTACCATCACCAACACCATGATCAGGACACGCTGCTCCCGGGTCCGACCTGTCCCTTTACTGATGCCACTCACCTGGGTGGGAGAGAGGCACAAACACACTATTAGCAGCGCTCATTCTGGGAGCTGATGATGACACATGAGAGCTCCTGGAGTGACTACACTAGGGGCAGGGTTGGAAGCGTCATCTGAAATGTTGACTGTAGAAGAGTTGGCCAATGTGAGCAAGCTTTGTATGTTTTGTGCCCAAAGTGTGTATGTAATGCTTGGAATAGGATTAGCAATATCTCTGTTTGTCTAGAATAGCCTTCTCCAGCTTCCTCTAAACCACAGCATTTGATGTGAGTATCTTGGGCAGGAGGGAAGAAGGAGGGGAAACTGCCCTGGTCTAACTGGCCCTGGAGGACGCTTGACCCAGTGCTACCAAGACTGCTTGCATGAGTCCTACCAGCCAAGGTTGAAATGCTCTGTACCAAAAGCCACTGGGGCAGGACAGGAGACAGTCAAGAACATGAAGGACAAGGGTTTGAGAGAACTTTCTTCTCTGAATCCATTGGAAAAGTTACCAGGTGAATTAAATGGATTTACAACAAGCTCCTTCTCTGGACTTGGCATTCCCACGTGATGGTAAGTAAATCATACTGTGTATAAATACCCCTGCCTTATGCCTCACCCTTGTTTCCTAGCTTTCAGTACATTTTCCTGATTGCTGATTGCTGTGTAATGTCTGCACTGCAAAGTGCTGCAGTGAGCACAAGAAACTAACGTTTACAAACAGTTTTATGGGGAATCCAGTGGGATGTATTTGTGTGCTGGAAGTCACCTTGAGACTAATTAAAAAACTAAATCAAAACTGTTCAAAAGTAGAACATATCTGTAACTGCCTGCTGAGGAACTCTAATACTGAGTACTTTATAAATATCCTGTTAATGTGCAAATGAAATCTTTTATGACACTTGTCTGTGATTTAACAGAAGGAAAAAAGTGGTATTTGCCACAAGGCAAATAAAGTTGTTAATCAAAATATTTCCATTAGTGAGAGGTGAATATTTCACTTGGAGACACCCACAGGCATCAGTAGCTCAGATTTATTCACAGACATCTCAGAGAGAAAGCTCACATTTATCTTCTTATATTTCATGGAGTTGATTCTGTGTGACATTTTCCCTGTGTTCAGATGTTTTGAAAGTTTTCCCCAACTTAGTATAAAACTTTACAGGATGCTCAGGCTGTGGGTTGAGGCAGAAGCAGCTGGATTGGGGCAGGTGGGTACAGGGGTGGAAATGGAACAGCAGTTGCATTTTGCATCATGTGTGCTTGATTTTTAGGTTCCTGAGAAGAGGAACGGAAAGGCATTGGCAGATGGCTGCTGGAGCCTTTTATCCACACACAAAATGGCCAATTTTTTTGTGCTTTCCTGAGGCCCTCCTGTCTTCTCTCCAATGCCAGGAGACACCTGGGGCAGGTGGTAGGCGATGCCGTGTGAGTGGTGTGCTTTGAGGAAAACGGAAGCTCCTTTTTTTCTTTTTCTATAGATTTTAGAAAAGATGATCCAACAACCCTTTCCTCTTTCTTCAGGTAAGGTCAGAGAAGACAAAGGTTTGCTGGACATTTTCCTGATCAAAGTCAGGCTGGTCTGAGGCTGGGTGTGAGAGGAGGACTCTGGAGATATTTCCTAATAACTTTCAGCAGAGCTCAGGCACTGGACAGTAGGTGTACTGCTTGGTCTCTGAATATCCTGATGCTGTGTGACACAGCTACATGGGGAGAAAAAGCTGGTTTTCATCACTGGGGTGAACACTAAAATAAAGCTAGGGAGGTACTTCTGGTAGCACACACTCTACCAACATAAGGTACCCTTCTCAGGCAAACTTACATCAAGTATTACTCTCTTTACTTTTATGTATTTTCTCTTAACCTTAAAAAAAAAAAAAGCTTGTAGTTCTCAAACCGAGAGCTGCTGCCAGGGAATGGCTTTGTGGGTAAGCAAGGGAAGGATTTCATTTCCTTGCCAGCAGTAGGAAATGATTATTTTCATTCTATAAGGCCAGAAAGTTTGAATATCCTCCCTCTTCTGTAATTCTCCTTGAAGCATTTTTGCTTTTGATTTTGAGGCTCCCCTGGTCTTGGAAACCTGAGACCTTGATATTCTTAATATTCAAGGCACGTGTAGAGAACTTTTGCAAAACTAAAACTCAACAACCTTGAAACGTTGCTGGCACATCAGCAGCAGATGGTGATGTGGGTTATACCACACACCTCCAGGGCTGTGCCTGGGCTTTCACTGCCAGATCGACTTCTGTAGTTGGACGGGAGCTTGTGCAATGCTGACAAGTGATGCTGTGGGCTTTTATTTTAATTTTTTGTCTTCATAACTTCCAGGGAAAGTAAAAGCACAAGTCTGGCCCAGGCAGCTTGTGCATGGTTGCTGGCCTGTAGAAGTTGGAAAGTCAGCTCAGGTTGTTTCTGCCTGAGGGCTCACAGCAGGGATGCTGCTGCAGGAATTTAGCACAGGGTTGCCCTGTCAGTGCACTGTGCTGCTGTAGTGTCCTTCACTTCTGGTTTGGTCAAAAATCTAAACCTCAATCTGCTGTGTGAGAAATAAAAAATAAAAATAAATAAATAAATAAAAAACACAGAAAAAACAAACCAAACAAAAAAAACCCACTTCACTATTTCTGTAAGTTTCAGTGCAGAAAATGCCCACAAAAAAAGGGGGCTTTTATAGCTCTGTGTTTTCTTTTCTGGAAATCGAGTCTCTGTTTCTTCTAAAATTTATATTCTCAAGTTTTCTAAAATTTGTGATGCCTCTGTATCACTCATTCCATATGTTGCATGCCTGGTCCAGTGTGCCAAGTTAGCAGCATTGGGGGGGTTCATCTCCAGTGTAGATGGAGGCCCTGGTCACATCTTGCTCTTACAGTGATGTTTTCACATGCTTCCCATAGGTGTTAATTTTGACATGGAAAACTAGCAAAAAGATCCGGATCACTTTTCTCCCAGGCTCTGTTTAGCATTCAGTCCCTGCCATGGGCAGCCAGTAAAGGCTGATGTTGGGAATATCACTGAGTAGTGAAAAGATGGTTGCCTGATGGGCTGGAGTCACATTCCATGACAACTTACATGAGCAGAAAGAAGGCTAATGTACTGGAAATGTTACTGCACATTCATTCTTGCATATAAGCTGTCCTTTTTGCCGTAACAGTCTTCACCGTGCCCTTTCCAGCCAAAACTCAGCACAAAGATGTCAAACACTGGGGCCAATGAAGCATTTAATCCCACCTATTTTTATAAGCATTTCTATGTGAGCTTAATGCAACTCACAACTTCACATGTTTGCCCGTTTTCCTCTGCCTGGGGCTTTATTAACGTTGATGTGCCTTTGTTTGTGCCTGCTATTAGACTGGATCCATGGTGAAGATGGGCATGGATACAGGAGGACAATCCCTGTGCTCAGATCTATCAAATAATAGCTAAGTTATTTTTTGTTTTCTGCTACAGAGGAGCACCTCTAGATGGTGATTCAGCCTGCAGAAGTGATTAATTTGCTTCTTTTTTTTTTCATTGACCATAATTAGGCACATCTGTCCTCAGAATCACAGAATGATATGGGGTTGGAAGGGACCTCTGGAGATCATGTAGTCCAACTCCCCTGGCAAAGCAGGTCATCCTCCTAGTGTGGGACAGGAATGCTCTCAAATACAGTGTCTATGTAGGTGTCACAGATGGGAGAAGGACATGGATGAGAGAATACTGCAACAAACAGTAAAACCAGGTTTAAATAGAGGTCTCTGTGGACACAGCAAATTCCTGGTTGATATCGCTGATGCACTGTGCAGAAATAACAGTGTCATCACATTGCTAGGAAAGTAAAATATGTTTTTTCAGAAATGCATATGGGATTGCTCAGTAACATTCAGGACAGGAGAGCACAGCTGAGCACACCCAGGGCCACCTGGGAGGTTTAGTCACAAAGCTCCCACTGGGATTAATTCCTGAATCCCCAGGATGATCTGAGAATCTCAGTTGAGTAACTGACTATGTTTTTTCTTGTTCTCTTTTGTGAAACCACCATAGTATTTAGGGTTTGGAGAGCTGACAAGGGTAGTCACAGGACTAGGAGGATCCTAGAGAAAAAATGGAATAAAGTGAGATAGAGGGGGGGAAAAAAACCCTCAACCAAAGTGGGTATGCAATGGCCTGAGCACACCAGCTGAGGCCCCTGGCTTATATGAGCAAAGCTGATGTATTTCTCTAAAACAGGCAGCTCAGACACCCCTGAGCTGTGACAGCAGCTGAACCACCTTCAGACATCACTGCCTGTGCATCAAGTAAAGCCTGAGAGCTATGAAGTCACATATATCCTGTTACGCGCTGCCCTGGTGAATTAATTAATAGCTGCAGTTATTTGAATAGATACTAGAGAACTAGACTTAAGAAAGTTGCAAATAAATTGCTTCGCCTGTACATTAAAGGTCAATTCAATTTCTTCTGAAGTTGATGTGAGACTTCTTGATAGTCCCTGCACATCAGTGTATGCCCTACTTTTAAGAATTGATAAGTGTAGGTAGTGGGTCTGCAGTAGATATGTTGGATGCTTCAGGGGAACCTCTCAGCCCTTTGAAGTGTGACTGAGCTCTCTGTTCTTGGTTGACGCTTGTTACTCAGGTCAGGAGTTCCACGGGCACGCACATCAGTAAACCTATGTTTCGCTTGGAAAGAGCTATGAGGTGCCTAAAATGACATCAGATGTTTTCCACGTACAAAGCAGGTTGCCAAGGGAGCCTTGTGAACAGGGCCAAGAGGTCCAGAGTCTGTGAGACCTCTTGGGATGCAAATAGCCTGCCTCTGCAATCATGGGCTTGCTTAGCAAAGGCTGAGATAAAAGAAATGGAAGTCCAGCAGAAAGCTTCAAAAAGTCAACAGGGTTCTTACGGAAAGGAAAAAAAGTTACCTTCGGAAACTGTTGCTGGGGCTTAATAAGAATTCCTTGAAGCTCTGAATCACTGGGCAGTGATGCAGTGGCTGGTTTAACAGTAGCTCATGTGTGGTCCCTCCTAATAATGAAACAACTTTTGCATGGAGAGGAAATACTGGTGTTTATCAAGGAGAATAAATGGCTGATGCTGTTATCCAAAAATGTTGCAAGATCAGGCTAGATTTTAATTTTAAGAAAGTTTTTTCTATTGTTCCTAACATTTGAGTTTTTGAATTATGCTTAAACTCTTCTCAGTGCAATCATAAAACCTAAAAACGTTACCCATGTTCATAATGAAAATATTTTCATATAATCTTTGATTCAGAGTTTAGGCTTTCTTAAAATTCCCATGCACTCAATGCCTTGAAAACAAGAGTGACAAAAGCAAGTTGCCAACTCTATGCTGTTCTTCTGTTGTAATGCTTGTCCACAAGAGGAGCCCTTTGCTCCTGGCAGACCTTGTGCTTTTACTCCATAAAACAGATTTTATATCAGTGTAACAGGTTTGAGCACAGGAGGTTGGACTGCAGCACATCACAGGCAGAGACGGGGAAGAACAAAACAGGAGACAGGACTTAGAATGATTTGAGGGAAAAAGCAGCAACAATGCTGGTTTGTCACTTGGAAACTTCTGCCTCTCTGATTTCTTGGTGTGCTGCTTACCTGGTCAAGATCTAGTAAACTCTCGTCTCATGAAGCTTAGCAGTGGTGTTGTCCTGATAACAAAATCCCAGATTCCTTCGTCTGAGTCAAAGACAAACTTTTTCTAGCACCCCTTGCACAATTCCAGCTAAACAAGTTCCCAGCTGGCCAGGCTTGTTGGGGTACAGGTCTTTCCGATGTACAAGAGGGCAGCTACCAAACCCCTCTGAGATTTTTATATATATAATAATACCTACTAATTCTTTGGTTGTGCATGATTCCTTGTAGGAGCTGTGAAATGGAAGAGGTTTCTCAGTTCCCTGCAAGTCAGAGAAAGCACCTTCTGCAACTTCCTCGCTATGCCCTCGGTGAAACTGGGAGGCTCTTCTGGCTCCTGCTGCAGCCTGAGCAAAACTGAGCTACTGGTGGGGGGCAGAGAGGGAAACTTATTTTAAATTGTTGGTACTAGTTTCAGGAGCAAAAAATGCAGGTATTCTCCAGGTCGGGAAGCCTTATTCAGGATTTCCAGGAAGGGAGCCAGTGTGTTTGCAGGTGACGGGTTGGAGGGTTGTGGAGACTCCCGCAGTAGCAGTTGCAGATTTCTTCCATGGCCACAGCATTCTTAGCACCAGGTTTCTTGCCTGTGACTAAGTGTAATTTTATGGATAGTGGAACACCTTATGCACAGGGAGGACTGTAAGAAAGTGCTTTTGCCTCAAACCACTAATTACTTTCAACCAGAATTCCACTGGTTTGGGTTTTTTTCTCGTTTTGGGTTTTTTTGTAAAAGCAGTGAAACCCGAGGCAGCTGAGCCTCATGCTGGGATTCGCTTAGGATGTGCTCTTCTTTCCCTGCCCAGGGGAAAGGTCTCACCTGCACTGCCCCTCTGCCCACTGCTTGCCCAAGCAGAGATTTAAGAGCAAGTTCCTCATTTGCTTTATAAACACAGAGGGCTCCATAATGGTAAGGACAGGTCTTGTAATCACTAAAAGGGGTTAATTATTAATTTTAAATATCAAAATATTAAAATAAGTCATTGTGGTCAATGTTTGCAAAAGCTCCCATACCAAGTGCAGGCATGGTCCAACGCTGATGGGTGGTTTCTGGGTACTAAGCATCACCTTGTCCTTTTTCTATTTAACTTCCTGTAACACAGTGAGTGAGCTTCTAGGCTTTGGGGCACAAAAAAAAAAAAAAAAAAAAAAAGGCAGAAAATATTTACAGTTTGAAGGAAGCATGTCCTTTGATGTCCTTTGGAGTTATTAATCTGCATAGCACATCTGTCAGTGAGAATGAATATAAAAATACCGAAATGCTGCAGCACTACTTCTGTTCACACTGCTTTGGTTCCTCTCCTTTTGCATCTTCCTCTGAATCTTTGATCAGTAACGACTGTGGTGATAGCACATTCTTCTCATTGAGAGTGGAGTTTTTATCAAATATTATGTGATTTCTAGATATAAAATATTAGGAGACTAGGAGACGTTCAGGATATGTTCACCCAAGATTGTCCAGAGTGTCCTTGGGATGCCCAGGCAGGCATCCTCAGCCCAGATCTGGTGTCTGCTTCAGCCATGTAGAAGGCTGTCCTAGTGCCTCCCCTTCCAGGGAAGCGGAAGACCTGCACTGGTCTCCCAAAGAGCACAGACAATAGTTGTGCTCCAAGATGGGTGCGCTTTAAAAGCAAATTAATGGAATTAGGGCTCGCATATGTGATCACAGCCAAGTGTGTCTGCATAGCAGCTTTATGCTGATGTCTACTTTTAAGTGGGACCTTTGCAATTGCAGTCTGTCTCAGAGAAGACTCTTGAGCTCCTCTGTGTGGAGTGTTTGCAGTGCTAAACCTCTTCTCCTAGGGAAGAGGGAGCCCTCTCTGTGAACCCAGAGAGCCAGCAGTGTGGTTGTGTGTCTGTGGTATCTTCCAGGGCGGTCAGGAAGAGGGTTTGATCATTTTGGGGCTGAAACCTGGCTGCTATCATGGAAAACCCACGGTGTTTGCGGTAGAGCTTCATTAGGCTTAAGATGGCTCTGTGCTCTGGGGTAGTGGTTTGCTCTCCTCTCCAACTCTTGCTGATTTACTGGGAGTTGTCTGGACTCGAAGAGCAACTGGGAGCCCATTTGGGTGCAGGTTATTGTCGGGGCAGGGGAGTTCGATCACAGTCCTCCTGTAGAGATGAGGCATTGAATCTCACTCCCAGACATGCATATTTGTGGTGGTTTTCTCTGCAAAGCCTGGAAGGGCAGTCATTAGACCGAGGATTGATGGTGGAGAGGGTGTTTTCCCAAGGCAACTGCTAATGAGAGGTAGTTTGCATTTGGTTGCTGAGCTGGGGAAAATTTTAAGCAGTGCTTCAAGGCACTCCTCTGAAAGATACCGATGAGATTCACTCGTTTGCTGAGCCTCCTTGCTAAAAATTCTTTTTTTTTTTTTTTTTT
>VZRU01007635.1:0-16654 GCA_013398155.1 Pedionomus torquatus
TCTTTGAGGTCCCTTCCAACCCACACCATTCCAAGATTCTATTTTCTTCAAAGGTCTGGGCCCTCAGGGACTACATAATTGCTGAGCGTCTCAGCCCCAGGAGCAAGGCCCTCCCCACTGAGCCCTTCCAGTGAGTTTGGCCAAGATGCCACCCTCAGCTACTCTTAATGGTCGCCCCCTCACTACCTCCTGTTGTACTGCACTGCCCTCCTCCCAGAGCCAGACCAACCCACGTCCACACATGGACACAGTGGGTACTGCTTAGTCAATGCAGCCCAAGTCGTTCTCCTCCAGCACAGTGTCTGATGTCCATTATGAGAATAAACCCATCTTTCTCAGTAACCAACAACGGCACTCCAGCAATATAGTCATTTCCCGACAGTCACACAGATGTCATTGCATCATACCTTAATAGTAAATTAATCTGCAATTAATATCTTTTTTCTTAAGGCGTCAGCTTGGTAGGGTGTCAGAGCTTCTGTCTTGGGCACAGGCAAATCAAGCAAGTAGGTTTGATGTTGCACTGCTTCAAACCGTCTTGCAGAATTATAAGGATTAGAAAATTAAGCGTATCTCTGTGCAGAACAGCAGTTGCAAGGCCATAGCCTGTCCACTGTATTTAAGCATAACTTCCACTGATGTCATCCAGGCAGAAAACTGGTTGGTAATAACACGTTTACTTTTTCAAGCTTCTTGTAGTTTTTCCTGCAGAATACTTTCCACATCACCACATCATGCGGGATTTACCAGCTGTGTCACCCTGCCGTCTTTGAGGACCTAAGTTGCTTGGTTAGTACACAGCTAGAAAAAAAATAATGCACGTCTTGCAGAAAATCAGTCTAATGATTTAGTGGGTGCCGTTCAGCCCCCTGAGCCTGTCTCCACCAAACCGGGTTTCACCACACACTGTTCAAAGGCACTGAGGGGGCTGGAGGTGATACCTGTCCACAGGGGACAGGCAACCACCAACAGCCTCGGCCACTTGCAGTCATTAGAGATCAGGCAGCACTTGCAGTGACAGCAGATGTTAACTGGTGTCACCGCCACGTCCCAACCGCTACACCTGCCCCTGTGGAGCCCTTCACCTTCTCAGTCTCTCAGGAAATGTTCCCTATTTTGACCACAGGCTGCGCTAGGTTTTGGCCCAAAAGTGGTTGCAGGAGTCAGTTTGTCTACTGTATTTATCAGTTTGTTTGTCAATTAACTCCCCAAAGATTAGGAGTGCCTTAGTTTTCTCTGGCCTGTGCCAGTACAGTTCATGAAGATAGGAAAGTGCCTCCAACCCATGTTGATGTGCTTTCTTTCAGCCAGGGACAAAGCTAATCCACAACAAAGAACAAAAGCACTTTTAAGATTGCTCCAGTTCACTGCCGGTTGCCTGTTGGGGAGTACAGGGTGGACTGGCCACCTGCTCTGAAAGAAGGGGTTAGGAATTTGGACGTGTGGCAGGGCTGGCTTGGGTTATTCATGGTCATCTCAAGAACACCCCTGCAAAGATAGCTCTCCAATTAGACTGATCAGCCCTAATTCTCCAACTCCGTTACAGTGTCAGAGCATAGCAAAAGCAGCATGTGCAACATGATCGAGGATTAAGCCCTTTTTGTTTAAGGGACCAGGCTGCTTTTTGCAAATGAGCGCTCTTGACAATTCTGGGGTGGAGAGTTGTTGTAGCGAGCCTGAAAGCAGAAGGTAGACAAGCCTCAGCACACGCTCTGAGATCCCGGCTTAGCAACCTTCTGCTGTGGGGCCTCCAGCGAGCCGGCAGACATGCAGTTATCCACATTATTCCACGCTCCGTGGTGGGCCTGTCCACAAGGGATTAGGCCAAATCTGCTAAACTCATTTCTATTATATAACCCAAGACGGAGCTGAACTCTTTCCTCCGGGGGATTTTATGTTAAACCAGAATATCACCTCCTCCTAACCCTCCTCAGCTGCAGTTCAAATTAGGTTTCTCTGCTATCATCACTCATACAGCACCGTAACAAAAATGGAATTGATGGAGATGGCGTGTAGACATTGCGTCTAGACATACCTAGGTTACTCCTGTACAAGTTTTATCAGGTAACTGCTGTCAGTGCAGCTTTTTGGAACAGACCGTAGAGACCAAAGGGACTAAGGGCTCAGATCATGAGTCTGCACTGGGCTACTCAAGTGTCACAGCTGTTGGTAACTAAGCTGCCTTAGTTTCAGAGCTAACTCAGGTAAGTTCGACCTGGGCTGCAGGTGTACAACATGCACTAGCGACGGCCTGTGATCAGTGGCGATTTCCTAACAGGATCTGACATCAGCATTGCTTTTCTTGACGGTAGTCACGTCACAGCCACAGGCGTAACGCCACCAGACCTGGTGCTCCCCAGATGCACACATTTTCAAGCCTTCCGAGCCCTCACAGAACTGCTCACACGTCAACACCAATCTCCGATCTACTCCTCTCTCTCACGCAAACGCTTTCTCAGATCAATAGTTACACTGAAGTTTAGCTAATATTGCCTCACAATGAGGGAGAACAAGTCTTTTTCTGACTTAGCAACAGCACAGGATGCCAGGAGTAATGCTACTGGATGCAGTTAAATTACACCAGTGAGAAAGTGAGATTAAGTGAGGCTGCAGTCCGGCTGTACACATTTCACTACCCACAGTCCTCAATAAGCTGTTCCAGTTTCTCACTATGTCCGTTTTTATCTTTTCCTTAATAGTATGGGAAAGAAAACTGGGTTTATTTGGATTCTTAAATTAGAGATGAAATTGCTATGCAAAGACATTAAGGAAATTCACAGTTATGCAACTGGAGTCCTAGAGGAGAAAGTAAACAATTTTACTGAGAAAAACAAATTGAAAACAACTACAAGACAGTAAGAGGGAAGTAAGAGGTTTGGGCTTTTCCTTTTTCCCTTCCCTTTTCCTTTTGAGACCTGAAAATATTTGCATATTGTCTTAAATTTGATCCCTCTTTAGTCCTCCTTAACGTGTCCTGCTGAAGTCACATTGTCATTTCACGACTAAAAGGAAGGACTGGATTCCTCCAGAGGAGCTTCAGCGTAACAGGGACAGAAAGGAGCATCATCAAGGCAGTTTTTAGTTACTGAGGAGACAAAACACATCTTTTATGGGACTTTACTCTCACACCTTATTTTACAGTCACTCTTTCTGAACCAAGCAGCTATTTATGCCAGTCTTCTGCCAATTTTCCACGTACTCTGAAGCCTAGAACTCTTTTATGGGGGTCTTCAGGGCGTCATGGTAGGGCAACTCATGCACTTAACTGTTTCTAGTCGTGCAAGCACAAGACGCAAGTAATTAGGACTCTTGAGTAAGCACTGAGCAACTTTGCACCTATGGCTCCCTTAACCATGGGGTATACTCCAAGAAGCATGAGAGCCGTAGCTTACAGCACTGTAGCCGTCACACACACACACCATGCTGGATTAAGCAAGGCGATTTGATTGGTTTGGCAAAGAGAATAAAGCCTTTTAAAAATACTATGTAGGAAGATCACACCGAAGTCCAGGATGTGTGCCTTCAAGAGTCAAGGATACAGCTTCAAAACAAAAACAAAGAAGAACCGAAAGGGTAGGAAGAGAAGGCATACCTTGTGCTTGTAACATACTGAAAAGGAACTTAACATACGTGAGCTGAGGAAATACGGCATTGTAAACATGCTATTTATATAGTGCCGAAAGCATACTTTTATGGAGATATAAACATTAGTCACCCCAGCGCATACAATCCTTCCTTCTAAAGGAGTTGAAGACACTGTCCTGTCAGAGCCAAACTGAAGTCCAAATTCAAGAACCGAGCACGTCTCAACTTTGAGAAATCTCAAATCAAACTTTGGTCTGGGGTGAAGTCACTTGACTCTTGCAAACCTTGCCCATAAAGCAAATAACCTCCCAGTGCTGCAACTGAGATTTGTAAATAGGGACTTTAGTCACTTCTCTTGTTATTAAAGTATTTTCTAGCTACACTGTACAGTTTCAGGGGCAAAAAGTGAAAAAGAAAGCAAAACTTATCCAAGTTTAAAGTCAGGGGAATATATTCAGGCAGAATGTAATTAGCGAAGCTGGAAGATGGCCAAAGAACTGTGTGCAACATCATGGTCTTACAGAAAAAGAAAATACCCAAGGATTTTGAATGACTGCAAACGTCAGGACCTCGTTTTTAATCTGCTCCAAATAACGCAACTGGGTAACCTTACATAAAACCAGACATGCACGTAGCTACCTTGAGAGCATTTCACTTGGCATGTTAGCAGAGATGTCTGTGGTGCGGATTCCCATTTCGTAGACGGTAGAGGAGGAAACACTGCTCTCTCTCTATCATTTGACTACCTACTGCCAGATTTTGACAGTAAGCAGGTCTTCTTTTAGCCTCACTGAATTTTAATGGAGAAAGGTAATGAGATTTAAAGAACAACAAATGCAGCCATGTGTAGAGCATGAATGTTGAGTCCTACTTCTGTTTCTCCTCTTGTCTTCAGCTCTTATCTGACCCAGTCAGGAGTCAGAGATGACAAATAACACCAGCACCAAGTGGAGAACTCTCAGGCTGAACTCTGGTCTGGGTTTCTGTGAGAGATTTCAGTCTGACCTAGCCAGCCTGGCAACGTGAAAGGAGAGCAAGCAACAGTAAAACAAGATGTTATTATAAGGACAGCGAGGACTGCATCGGATCAGATAGAGCTTGCCAGAACATTATAATGCTTCGTAACACAGCTAATCATGCTAAATAAAATGTAGCCTTAAACACACTTAGGACTAGATTCTCAATGGGTCCTTCCATTTAGCATGCAGCATAATTTATTTTTTTTCCCCTAACCAACTGTATTTTGTACCACAAGGGATATTTAATACAATTTCAGAAAAAGAAAAAAATAAATTCATAAAATATGAATAAATAATCATAAGTTGTTTACACAAATAAACATTCTGGGGCATGGGATTTTATTCAGTAATTGCCATATTGATCATAAAACATGCCTGAGAGCCCAAAGTATTACTTTATTGCATTTAGCAGCACCAATTAGCCTCTCAATTTTTCACTGCGTTAACAAAAAGCATGGTTTCCTACTCTCTAAGAAGAGGTAAAAACCACATCACACCCCATGCTCTTCCGTGTGGCTCTACACCCCACAGGTGTACGTGCAGGTGACCCAAAAGACCATCAAGGCTTGATCTCTGATCTGTCATGTGTAGGAAGCAACACAAAACAAACCAAACAAGAAAGAGATGAGATTGCAACAGTTTTTCCTTCCCAGTCTGCGGGACTACGTGGGGCAGAGGGAGCAGTGAAGAATTCTGTAATAAGGCGCTCCTGCAAAAATACCACAGGCAACAAATTCCTTACAGCTGAATAGGAGAATAAGTCCAAAACTGAAGACAACAGGAAGAGGTATGGTCCTTAACGCATCATTTGCTGTATTTTATTGTCCATGAGCCAAGAGCAGTAGAAGACCACTGAATTTCCTAGAGTACAGAAAAGCCCCAAGAACTCCTGAATTAGCAGGCCTCCTAATACTTGGGGTTTTTACGTTAAACACTTCCCATAAGAAAGGAAGCACATGGTTGGCAAGGGAGGGCCTTCATGAGCCAAAATCCCTCCTCTTCTTCCCCAATCTTAATTCAAAGATTAATTAAGATAAATAATATAATTAAGTAATTTGGAAACACTTGTTTTTCCCCAGTAGTAGACATTTGGCTAAGCACAGCAGCCAAGGGGCATGTCAGGAGGACTCTAGTCATGCAGACACTTGCAACTGGAAGAAGTGTGCAGATGTGATAGAAATTTGGGAATTCTGATCGGGTGAGCTACAGATGCGATACAGGATGTAGATACTGATACAGCACAGTTAGCTCACAATTTGGGTAATTAACCCATGGGTAATCAAGAATTGACAGTATTACACTAACTGCAGAAGCTGCTGCATCCTGGAAACATTACTGGGAATATCTATCTTGTATTTTCATCTCACTAGAACCCTAATTTGGACAGCTTATTGACCTACTTTCTGTATGTCACTGCTTTCAGCATGTTAACACCCCCCGCCCCCCATCCCCAAACACTCACGGCTATTTCAAATAAGGGCAAGAAAAAGAAAGATGAAATTACAGATGTTGCTTGTGCATACAATCAGTGCATCCCTCCCCCACTAAAGTTTAATAAGGATTGTTAGTACATCATTGTAGCTGGTAATTGTGTAGGTACACATGGTAATTGCATGTATTTGCACTAATTATGTAAATGCACAATAATTAAAGCTCCAGGGTTTTCATGGTAAATTTTTAAGACACTCATGGATTTGTCATGGCAAAAGTGTCAGTCATGTAACCCAGTGGGAAAGGGGAGGAGGAAGAGGAAGCTCAGGAGAACACACTTCTTAAAATACAGAGATTTTTACATAAATAAGTGGATGGAGGACAGTACTTCATCAACAAACACAGCTGTCATGCCTGAGCACAGTTTCTTGCAGAGTGTCCTATCAGATAGAAAATAAATAAATCTAGAGAACTCCCCAAAGCACACTGAGGTTTTTCACGGTAGGTTAAAACTAAAGATCAAGCGTTCCTCCAGTTTCTCCACTTAACATCCCAGCTATTCTCATTTAGCGTGTCGTGAAAGGCAGGAGGAGAAATGAATTTGTGCTCTCTTTTGCTACCGTGGTGATCACTCACTAGCATTGCCAGTTTGCTCCCTCTCCCAGAGGCCTTATCACACTCCACAGAGTACATCGGTGGAAGTACTCCAGCTCCACTGGGATCTGGATCCATCTCCCAGCAGAGCGCTGCCTTAGCACAGGGGTCATACAGGGGAAGTTCAAGTTGCTTTTTTCTTGCAGCTTTCCCCTGCTTTCCTACCCTCCCCTAAGACTTCAGCCATTCCCCCCCCACCTCAGATCTTCAAAAGCAAACTTGCTGGGGCCCTCCGTGGAGCAGCCAGACCCTCCTGCAAGCTCTCCTCCACCCAGCACACCAGGCAGGAGCTGCCCGTCTTCTCCACCACACTGCAGCCAAAGGCAGAGCCTGCCACACCAGAGCTGTTCACCAGGACCTTTGTGGCCATGCTCCATGGACCTTTAGGGTCTTGGTGAACTAACAGCTCCTTAACAACTTCAGGCATGAGGGAAATGCACGCTGTACATGTCTCCCTGTACCAAGACAGTGAATAAGGACACACAGTGTCCAGCTGTCAAGCTGTTTTTAATCACCTCCAACATCAAGCCTGAGGAACTCTCTAGAACGATGCCATTATTCTTATGCCAGGAGCAGGAGGGGGTGTTTGAGGAGCACAGCAATGTAACATAAGGTGCTACGAATTCAGAGCACTATCAAAGATTTCATACCAAAAAGGCTTCCATTTCAAAACACATTGTTTGAGATTTTAATGACTTCAGTCAAGGGTTATGGTCTTAGTCGCTGAAAGGTATCTGCGTTCATGTGACTTAAATGACTTGGAAAGCAGCGATCTGACTTGCACTTAATGCAGGAGTCTCCTTTACACCACCACCCCTGTTTGATTTTGGGTGGTGGTGTTCCTCACAGTGCAGCTACTGTCTCACTTGCTCACACACAGCTACTCATCTTCACCCATGGTCACCTCATAGTCAACATAGTTTTAAGCTACCAGTACCTAATAGCTTAAGCCAAAACACAAAAGGGAACTTCCTTAGAACTTGGAAGGGAGCTTTAAGAAGATTTAAGATCATAACCACAAGTTGTTAATTATTTAAACCATGGGTCAAAAAGGTCTACATCCATAGCACTTGCCTTTCCAGCACCCCAGCACAACTCCAGCCACACTTCTTACCTGCGGGAATGAAGACAAGCCACAGCAGGGTAACAGAAGATACAGAACCATCTCCTGCAACCTCAAGACACCCACAGGGCTGCACAACAAGCTTCAACCCCTTCCCCTAGGGTCTGGGCAGCATACCCAGATGCTAATTTCAGGTGGGTTTTCAGTACAGCTGTTTCAAATTGGCTACTCAGCCACAGCTGGGGCAATAATTAGTTCTCTCCTCAATACTTCCTGGGCTGGAGGAGTTCTCAGGAGTTTGTTTTGTTTGTTTGTTTTTAAACTTGTTTTTGACTGTGCAATCTGCTGATTGTTTTCAGGCTTAAAAAAAGAAAACCCAACAAAACCCAGCTTAAACCCAATGACCCTTCTGCCCACAAAATGTCCAAACTCTTACTTTGGAGAATAGAACTAATGAATGTTTCTGCACTTACTTAAAACATAAGGGAACAAAATTACTAGAACTACAGTTGAATTGAAATAGCATATTTTTCCCAATGCTCCAAAGTTTCATATGGCTCAGATGTTCTTTCCTTTTAAAAAAATGTAGTTTTGAAGGTAGACTTTCAATTTTAAAGCTAAAATTAAAGAAAGGTAAACATGGGATAAAAATTTATGAAATCCAATACAAATTTAGTTTAATAGCTCCTTTTAATTGGTGGGATTCAATTAAACAAGAGAAGCTGCCTGGGACAGAATCTATTTTCTGCAGCGTTTCTAACAATAGACATATTTGAGCAACCTGCTCTGGTGGGAGGTGTCCCTGCCCATGGCAGGGGCGTTGGAACTCGATGATCTTTGAGGTCCCTTCCAACCCACACCATTCTATGATTTTATAGTTTCAAGGGTTTTATTTCCTATGTTAGTAAGAATACCGATACTTGTGCTTGATAGGGATTAAAGATGGTATATTGTCATTTTAAAATTTGCAGTTTGCAGTAACATGTTTCTTAATTAACTGAACATTTTAGGAGTACAGAGGATTTTGCACAAATGGAATCTTCCTGAGAAAAACAGAAATCTTGATAAAGCACAGATATGTTGTATTCATTTCCTTTATTTTTGCACTAAATTCATCTGTTCTTCAGCTACTGGATGGCAGACATCTGAAGGCAGGGAATATGGGGTTTGAGGGCATGAATGAAAAGCAGGCGAGTTGGGTTACAGCTGGAGCACATTTTCTGTGTGTCTGTAGGGAATTTATTTCGGCTTGTCTTTGTTGGATGGCAGCATCGTGGGGCTAAGTTAGAGCTTTAACTTTTGTTAATGTGAGACCAAAAGTCTTTCAGATGTTTATGTCTAGCAGCAGCTTGTATGATAAACACTTGCTCCTAGCATCCTGGCTACCCAAGATGGGTAAGCCTGCAATCCAGCAAGGTCCCTTGGACCTGATGCCCCTCCACATGCTGCCCAAATACATTGGCATAAGCAGAAAATACCTAATACCTCTGTTTGGGGAAGATTTACAGGTCACAAAGAGAAAAAAATGATTTTTTCTGGGCCCTAGGGATTTTTTAAAGGACTAGCAAATGGAAGGCATTTATGCTGCCTACTAATATTATTCATATATGTCCTTTTGGTAGCTCACCATCCTGCTGTGAACTGTGATGCTAGCGATGGCAGGCATGGTGCAAACACAGAGCTGTTCTCTTCACACTGCCTGAGTGTCACAGTTGCTTTTCCATTATGTTTCAAAGTTCTTTTTATCAGCAAGGTGAGTACCATCATCTCCATTTCATTTGGTGGAAAAACTGTATCATCAAAAAGTGACATGGCCAATAGCAGGTGGCAATGTAGATATTTCAGTGCTAGTCCTGCTCTCTCTTTACTTCTCCAGTGCAAGCACCTTCTTTTGTGAAGTATCGCTCTCCTCAGTGCCTAATCTATGAAAGTAATTTTGGTTAACCAGATTAGAAAAAGTGGTTTTCTGGTACAGCTGACATACACGTTCCTTAGCAAGAAGAGTTGCACTGTTAAATCTTCTGAACATCATGTCCACAGTGTCTCAAGTTGGTGGCTTAGACATGAAAACATCTGCAATTAGTAAGTGGCTCATTTTGTAATTAAACATCTGTGTGATTCTTCTGGCCTGCATGAAAAGTATGAATAACTATTGTTAAATATAAGTAGATCTGAATAAATACAAATATATGCATATCAATGTACATCACAGGTGGTGGATGTGAAATGAACTGGTTCTTCTGAGATCCCCCACATGAGAAACGCTGACACAGCAGGTTATTCAGTAGCAACTGTTGGAAATATACGAACTGTGGCTGTTTCAAGCCTGTCCACAGTGATGTGTCCTATATGCAGTATTTGAAACCCAAACACCCAGCAACAGAAAGTGTTCTTGTGAGTAGAGGTGACATGATGTACTCAAAAATCAGTGGCAGATGCATGACCAGAACCTGTACCTGAACCTGAACCTGTTCCTGACAGGGGAAACTGCATCGTCAAGCGCCTTGTTCCAACAAGTCGGCAACAGTTTCTGCATCTTTTAAATCCCTGTGTTGAGTCATCGTCACTTAAATGGAACTTAAACCACCTGAGCATGCCATCCCATCCTTACCAACCTACAGAGTTTTACAGAGTTTTCCCTTTGTGGAGCAGGTGCAGCCCCATAAATTCATCCCCATCGTGACCCAAAGCCAAGCAATTGTTTCCCGGTTGCTGCATCACAATGTATGTCTACAAAGGGAACTGTACTAGTTTTTGTTTGTTTGCTATGCTTATTCTTTTAAAGAAGAAGAATAATGCTATTGTTCCAAGCAGAATTACACTTGTTCCACTTTCCCTTGCCCTCAAAAATTTTAAAACAGAAAAGTAATCATTTAAGCCATTCCTTTAGCTGTGGGGTTTTATTTTATTTAATCTTTATACATACACATTTTTCCAGTGTGCATGCTGAAACAGCAACCATTTGATTTCCTGTTATTGTTAATGATTCTAAATTTTTTTTTTTGTGAGTGCTTTGTTTTAAATAGAGGTCCGTGCAGCCAGTTTGACTTGAATTAATGGTTTCCTGACTTTTGATTAAATTGTTTTTACCAACACTACTCTTCCCTATTTCATTTCTGGGTTTTCTTTTATTTTCTTCTGGCAGCTGGCACGCAGCAGTTAGACCCTATCTGTTGGGTAGAAACCAAAATAGTCCCAGTATGTAGAAGTGGCTCTAAGGTCACTTATTACTACGTAGACTTCACCTTTAAAAACCTGGAAAATCCCCAAACCCATCTGGAAGCATGTATGCCATACGTTGTATGGCTAATACTGCTGGGTTCTGTTTAAATGCTGAATATAACTTGCAGATGCGAGTTAGCAACTAGAAAATTCCTGTACAGACTCTATAATCTTGTGTGATGGGGACTGCAAAGCTTACCAGTAACACCCCCAACATTGTGTCCTACCCTGTCTTGGCAGGACTTGAAGATTAGATCAGTGGAGTACAAGGTACCCCTGCCAAAGTCCTGAAATCACAAGGCACCTTTGCTAAATGAAATCTCAGTGAGGAGAAAGTATGAATTCTCATGCCTGCACTGCTCTGTCATTTTCACCAGTGAAAGAAATCTCAGTTCTGGGGAGCCTGCGCTACTGCAGCCCGTCCTCCCCTCAGTGTTGCTTCCTCGTACGATATTTTAGAATCAGTCCTTGGGGACTGATGGGAGGCTTTGTCTGGCCCTACAAAGTGGGGAAGAGAGAAGCAGAACAACCAGCCTCTCAAATGATGGAGATGGAAAAAAGGCAAAAGAGCAATAAAAAAATTCCCTTAGCCTGATATTAAACATCTCTCCTGTCTTGTTTTAAATTGATCTGGAGGAAAGGGGAGAGAGAAGTGGCTCTGATCTTTTCAAATATGTGAACAATCTTTTTGATATTTTATAAGTATGTGGAAGATACATCTTGCCAGAGCTGGATTCATGTAATTCATGTAATATTTAGACACCTGTAGTGAGATTATTTTTCTTGTTTTAATTTGAATAGCCTCCATTTCTTGGTCTTTGTGCTGTTGAGAGTGCTGAAGAACTTAGCTATTTCTCTGGGGAAAACACATAGCAAAAAAACTGGCAGTCTGACCCAACAGTACTTATATCCCAAGTATTATAAAACATACGTCACAAGTTCGCTGTTGCGTTTCTTCTCGGGAAAGCTGAACGATGATTCCCACGGGGCACCAGTGGGAGCAAAGTCAAACCTCCCTCCATTTCAGTATTTTTTCTCTGCTTTTTGTGACATGAAGCTAAGGCCCAAATTCTACAAACCACTCAACAGGGAAATGCATGCAGCCCAATAGCTTCCCCGAGGCACCATTTACATACAATTTGTTGCAAGATTAGGATCAGAGGCTCTTTTCTCCCTGTCTGACTGCCTCCTTGGGTCTTATTTTTCAGCGGTTATGTTTTTCTTTTAAGTTGTTTTGGCTGAAGTAAAGTAAAATTGTTGGTATGTTTTAAATCAGTGCCCGCTCTGCTGATTGTTGGGCTGCCAAAGATCAGCCAAGGAGAATTTGACTCGGAGCAAGAGTCAGAGAGATTCAGAGCAAGAATCAGGCTCATAAAACAAGTGACTGTATTATGTGAGATGTGCAAGGACCCAGTCCCGCAAGACCAAACCAAGCTCTAAGTGATTTGACCAAGAGAACAACAAAGCCATGAGCCATTCACAGTGAAAATGCGGTACCCACCTTCAGCTGTCCTCCCTCTGCAGAGCGTTTATGAATATCAGTCGAGGGGAGTAAGATCTGCCCCTTTTAAATGGTCTGTTACCATCCACGAGTGCTTCAAAATACTGAGGATGTACTTCTGCTCTTCTGGAACAGTGCTGCAAGCTAAAGCTACTCCTCTGAAGTCAGTGGAGATGCTCTGAGTCTGGCTGCCAAGCAGTGTAGATCTAATCTAGCGATGCATTCCAGTTTGATGGTAAGGTTTCTACTACAGAATACAGAATCTGAAGAATAACAAGTTGGCACGTTGCAGCTCTCTTGTGAAAATTTGAAAGCCCCTGCTTGTCATCAAAATATTAAAGATTAATACCAATATTGCAATATTAGGTATACCATAACATTGGAAACAAAAGTAATTGACATGAGTCAGTGTGTTTTCCTTTTATCAAAATAAATGAGAGTGTTTAAATAATGCATTTCTGCTTCTCTGCCTTTGAAAATGTTGAAATCAACACATTCTTTCAAAAGATTTGGATTTCACTCAAAATGCATTTTCCAATGGAAAATTGAATGCCCTCCATCAACCTAAATGGCTGCAGGAGGTGAAAAGAAGTGATAAATTGGGGCTGCTGGATTTACACAGGAGTGAGAGCAGAAAGTGCTGTAACGTATGTGTTAATGGGTATTAATTTGCATGTACCTGCTTACAGAGATCTGTAGGCAGCTCTGAATATTGCGACGCATCCAATTTCTTTCTGTATGAGTAAAGAAGAATATGAACACTTGAAAAGCCAAAGCCTGCTCTGGAGTAGAAAAGCCAGCCCTACTACAAAGAAATTCTTGTGCCTCTTTAATTACCCTTCTTCACCTATAGGTGGAATTTCCACTCCAACAGCTTTAGCAAGGAGCCTGTTAGCCTGGGAGGAGATTTCTGTTTGTCTTTGTACAGCAAACACTGGCTCTGTTGTGCAGTGCTAGTTTCTGATTCTAATGATTTCCTGAATTCATTCTCTTCCGTACCTCAGGGAAGGAAGAGGTGATCCTCTTGAAAATTCAGATAATTGCTTTTATTTGATTTTTATTAAACCTCATTCAAGAATAATACGATGGCTTTTTTTATTACATTGTTCATCACTGTGGCATTTTTAAATTTGCTTTGCTAAAAGAAACAGTTTACTAAGCCAAAGATTTAATTCCAGGATTTTTGCAGAGAAAACCGAGAGCTTTTTTTTTTTTTTTTTTTTTAGGTTGTTTTGATTTCAAAGACTTTTATAATACTGATACCTATCTTTTTTTTTCTCCACTTTCTTTCTTTAATAGCCCAGGCTTCTTCCCTAGCCCCGGCAACCGTGGCATGCTGGTGTTTATTGCATGTGTATCTGGAGCTGGCATGGGCCGGCTTCATCCCCACTGTGCCCGGTGGCCTCAAGGCAAGGCCGTGCAAGGGACACTCCTTCACCTAAGCTCCAGCTGGCTCATCCCCTGGGAGAAGGTGAATCCCACTGCCGTGAACTGGTGGCTGTGGGGAAGCAGCAGGCTCCAGCTCTGGCCAGAAACATACGTGGCTTCAAGAACAGAGCTGCAATGGAGTTATCCCATTGCACAGCCAGGGAAAGCCACCCCCAGGGCTCCAGGGTGGCAATTTGGTCTTCCTGATGGAGAGCGGGAACATGTGGCATGGCCTGATTAATCAATCCCTCCCTTCCTTTCGTCCTCTCTATAAAACTCTCCCGTGGCTGTTGTGATAGGTATTATTCCCATTTTACACACGGGGTGACTGACGAAGGGAAGCAAAATGTGTGATCTGCAGAAATAAAAGTAGCAGAGCAATTGAAATTCAGGACCAACAACATGTTGCTAACACGAAAGAATACGGGTTTGGGAAATTTAATCTTAATCTATTTACCTCTCTGCTGCCCATGTGACATCATCTACTGTCCATTAATAAGTCACACACAGAGCTACTTGATGAGTGGTTTTATGAGAGCTATTATTTCAACAGCTGGTCATTTGAAGGTAAGTGTTTAGGAACATGAGTTTTTCATATACTTTTAGAGCATATTTTCCCCTTTTTCCATTTTAATCAGAGAAAATAATGTCTCAAAACACTGTGAAGACTTTGTAACAGACTCTTTTTTATCTCAAAAAGATTTTAACAAGAATCCGGTCATCTTAGTTAATCCCTTTAAACCATGTCAATATTTACTTTCAAGTGGAGTTTCAAATACTCAATCAGCTGTGCTCCCAGTTTAATGGGGACAATTCCCATTGACTGGGAATTATGGCTGAATGCCGCAGGGGCTTACCTTGAGTCCTCGTAGTTCCAACTTGCGATGGCAGTAGGGATGATGGGATGTCTGTTGTTAGATTATGCATCTGTCCATGAATAAGTGGGTCCCCCAGGACTGTTTTTAGTCAGCTGCTAGGCTCCTGCCACATCTGTGACGTTCTGTACCCCCCACGAGGTTTCCAGAAGGGCCCATGGTCATTAAAATAATCAGTGTGAGATTTATAAAACAGTGTGTTCACCCTTGTCTGATCATCCGTGTCTTTTGGAAGAAATGTGGCAATTTGGCAACAGCTTGACCCCTGCTCAGAAGGGTGACGGAGAGGGTCGGTCACAAACCCCACCAGCCTGCTGAGGGTTACGTGCCGTGAATGAGCAGCTGATCCCCAAACACAGGGCGCAGATTTCTTACTGAAAGCCTGTAAATAAGAACAGGCCTTCAACAGCTCGTACAGGATAACAGGCAGCTACAGTTGGTTGAGCACAGGGGTCGTTGACAAAGTTAAAGACCCTTAATAAGCACTGCAGCCACTTCCCATGGTTATCTGCAACCTATAATTTTTGAAAGAAGCAGATTTTTAATGCTGCCAGTACCTAGACCTTTGTTTTCTAATTTTCATGGCGTAATGGCAACAGACCTTGCACTGCAAGACAAAAGACAGGCAGATGGAGCACCATTTCATTATATAGTTACCCTTTTCACCCTCCCTTTCTTGAGGCACAGGACAGGTTATTTCCTACCACATGGGATAGCATGCCTTTGCTTTTCTCTTAGCAGATGTGTTTGGATCAGAGGAGAAGCTGGTTGGTCCAAGACGTAGCTGGCTTTATGTTCTTTAAGGTAGCTGGTCAATCTGTCCTGCACATATCATCAGAATTAATCTCATTGTCAGTTTTCTGGACAATGAGAATTTTTTATTCCATATAAAACTGTCTCTTTCCTTTCTGAAACATGAAACACGATTGCCATCTATAATGGATGGGAAATTTAATTGTTCCTCTGCTACTACAGTAACACAGAATATTCATGGTGACCCTGATCCCCTTGTCTATCTGTGAATAACAGAAATAGGCTTTTTTGGGTTTGGGTTTTTTTTTTTTTTTTATTAACTAAAGGTCTTATTTTTCCTGGGGATCATTAGGAATTATTTCATTTGCTGAGGACGTGGAGTTGTCATTCTGAGGAACCTCCTGCCATTGGATGTCTCCTGCACCATTGCAGAGATCATGTTGGATGGCTTGGGCATCTCCTTCCAGTCCCATGTCCCCAGGTAGGAGAGATGTTTCCTGTCAGGTCATATGGTAACAGGGAAAGGCCTCAGCTCACCCTCGTGGTCCTCAGTGTGGGGCACCATCTGGGTATGGAGGTGGCAATGACTGAAAGAAATCTTCCCTGGCTCCTCGGAGTAACTCCTAGGCCTAGGACAACACGTTCCTTGTAATTTTCCTGACCACATCTTACTTGATTGCACACTGTTTGCACTTAATGTTAGTAAAGTGAACGGAAAATTATAAAGCTATGGCAAAGATCTGAAGGCAGAAGAAGTGAGTAAATATAAACAGCGAAGTGAAAGAATGTGGCTGGAGAACAGCGAGTGCTAAATGGTGCATTTCACAAGAACTTGAGCCTGTGCTTCTCCAGAAACCACACACGTATTTGCAACAGAGCTCTCAAGTCTCCAGCTAGTTACCTTTTTCCTTCCAGATTAATGCTCATTTTAGGACACCCCAGCTTTGGGTACTGTTGTCTCTAAGCTATTTATTTTCAGAGAGACCGACTTTCATGTCATGTAATACATTGCTGGGATATATGGTGCATGCAGGGAACTGCTGGGTACATTTCAGTGGAAAACCAGAATGGATCAATCTGTCTGCATAGATTTCTTTCTTTTTTTCTGGGGGGGGGTGGGTGG
>VZRU01007635.1:16742-45117 GCA_013398155.1 Pedionomus torquatus
GGGGTGGGTGGGGAAGCTATAGATAATTTTGTTGGGTTTTTCCCCCCTGCAACAATAACTTCACAGATGAAAAACCCCAAGTGGTGACACTCCCTCTTTGCTCTTTTCCTTTCTGGTAGATGTTTCCTAAATGAAACATTTTCAAAATTATTTTAAGCTTAAATAACTGAAAAGTAGATTAAATCAGAAATGACAGAAACCTTTGCTTACTGCTTCCTCCTGATGCCAAAGATTTTTCATATTACTGTGATGCAATATTTTGGGTTTGTGAGGTACCACAGTGATTCTGGAGTGGTAGCAGTTCCTACCATACTGGGAACTGTTCTGGTTTGCAATATTAATGGGTAACAACACTGCTTCTTTGCTTGGTCTCTCTGGAATAACTCAAAAATAAACCAGAACATATCAAAAACCCGCTACATTCTTTGCCTGTCTCAGGTTCTTCACCATCTGGAGCAGTTTCCTTAAGGCTCGAGAGTCTTTTTCCTGGAGACTGCACCCCCACTGGGCTACTGAAGCATGCTTGTCTCTTCCTCTCTCCTCCCCAAAAACTTCCTTTTGAACATTATGAGCCAGTTATATGTTTCCTTATTATTGTCTGGTCTCATTGTTGGTCAGCAAACAGTCCCCTGGTAAGGTCTGCTATCTCTTAGAAGTCCTTGAATGGAGGACAGGCCATTTCAGTGTAGAGTGGACCCTGAGCCACGTTAACATTCACAACAGGAGAGCACCTTTACAGCAAATCTCTCCATCATGCCCCATTCATCCTGCAGAGGTTTGATTTGCTGTTTTGGTGCGTATGAATCATATTCCTTTGACAGGAAACTTAACCAGAAGTTCTGCTTCAGTTGCACACTGGTGGTGCCTCAACCCCGTAGAGGGGACAAAAGAGATCTGTAAGATACATTTAAACCATGTGTATTTGGGATGTCCAGTCCAGCAAATCAAACTAAATATAATCTAGTAAAATGCCAGACCACATGCGCTGTAGCTATTAGAGCCTCTGCTGTCAGTTGCACTGTCCTGCTGCTCTGCTCTCATGATGCCTTATAGCTTGCTAATGTAGACAAAGTCAGAGGTGCTTAAAAGGTACAGCAGTTTCATATTATCAGCTTCCTAAAATCAATGAGTTCAAAAGTTTCTGAGATCATTTAAGCTCCTGACTTATGTCTCTGGGCAGTTAGCAATATACAGATGGTGCAGTCTACAGTACCTACAGAACTTAATTTGGTAGATGCCTTAATTTGGTGTTAAAATAATTAGTGGATTTTTATGTGATGAAAAGATGGGGTGAGCAGAGAGATCACCTATCAATATTTCACCTATTGGGAGCTGTGATTAACTCCTTGAAGCTTTGAGATGTGGTCAAGCTATAGAGCAGTTTAGGATAACAAGTGAAGACTGTTATCAGGTCCAATTACTCTCGAAAGGAAATTAAGAGAGGCAGAATATAATTACTTGAACTGGAATGTAGCCAGAGTGTTGGGGTGATCATTTGCTATATGATCATTAATGACTGTGGTAGAGAACTGTGGATTTAATGCCACAAGGTAAATATTCATTCTCACCAAGGAGTGTGCTCGTTAAGAATAATACGGATGCAGTCATAAAAGAATGTTAATTGAATCCTGTGTATGGGTGAGTATTCATCTTCTGAAACCAAGTAACAGCACTAACATCACTCAAAATACAGAGAAATGCTGCTTAACGGGGGTCAGCAATTGAAAGGGCATGCACCTAATTTTTTTTTGGTTCTGATGATAAGGCGTAAGATGAAATTTCCATAGCTAGCACAGCCTGGCCTCTTTTGGGTACTACAGAAGCAAATGTATAGGGATGCAGCAAAACTGCTAAAGAGTACTGTTTTAAGGAATAGCTTACCAGAAATTCTAGGTATGAAAAGAAACTTTTGAGGCTTCACGGAAGCCAGAGTGTTCAACAAATGGTGTACTCTCTTTTCTTTTGTCTTTCTTCTGCTCTGAAAGTAACAGCCAGACTCTGTATGTCACTAGTGTCTTTCATGCATTTAGATTACCCTTCAATTCAGCTCCACAGTACTCCAAAACAGAAGGATAAACAATATATGATAATTGCTTTACCTTTTACTGCAGTGCAGCAGATACATAACCACATTATCAATAGAGGTGTGAAAAAAAATCAGTGCTTGAAAATGCTTAAGGAATTTGAGAAGGTAAGAACACAGTTTATACTATTAACATTTGAGAATAAACACTTTAGTCCTGTGACTATTTCTGTGCAATACTTGGGTTGTCAGCTACCAAGATGGTCACACACATCTTTTGTGTCCAACCTACCAGTTCATACTCAAGTTCTTTTAGGATGCTGGGCACTGCAGCAGTTACCAGAATTTGAGGATTTTTAAAATACTTTGACAGCGAGAGATAGTTTGCTTAATTAGCACCTACAGTGGACAGTGACTCTGCCTCACAGCTGACCTGAAGAAGCATTTCTAGCTGCACTGTGTGTCTGACTTCACATAACCACATGGTCATTCAGAAAGGACCCTCTGCTGAAACCTGAGAGCTGCATTCACAGGTGTTCTTAGAAGAAATAGATTAGGAGGGGCATCTCTGAGCCTTTGCCAGCTAGAGGAGCACTTCCTAATGAAAGAGCTACCGAGGAGGATCCTGAAATGATGTCACTTGGGTAAAAACTAATACCTAAGATCCAGTAATGTAGTTTATCACAAGTCTCTTTCTTTTAGTAGAACTGAAGTTGCTCAAGAGGCTCCTGTGTTTGCCAACATTTTGCAAGGAAGTCTCAATAGACTGGGAAAACCTTCAAATATAGCTTGCAAAGCTTGTTGGTAAAGAACTGGCTGCTTAAAATGCATGAGGCTTGATCCAGAACTTGCCCAAGTCCATAGGATAATCTCTTTCACATATGGAGGCAGGCAAGGCTTTCATTCAAACTCATGACCTTTCAGGAAGGCTCATCCAAACCTACAGAAAGACATTTATAAAAGAGATCAGGGGAGAAAGAGAAATATCAGCCTCTCCTGTTTCTGCTTTCCTGGAAGTCCCACAAGCCTTTTTGTGCTTCTGGAAGAGCGAGAGGTCAGAGACCTGCTTGGTTTGAATCAAAGAAATCTTGTTAAAAATATTCAAGCCTCTGAGAAAGCTGCTTACATTAGCATGATTATTTAGTCTGGAAGAAAGGACTTATTGCACTCGTCTTTGGGAGGCCCAGAGTGCCAGCTGCAACTCCTGAAAAAGGAAATTCCAGCCAACACAGAGAACACTCCTGTTCCCATTTCCCAGAAGCCGCCTGCACATGACCAAGGCTTCTGGAGGCTTCAAGACCCTCTCACTAGCTGCTTTTTTTACAGAGTAAGAAGGCAGCTGCCATTAACAAGCATCCTTTCTGAAAGAAGGACCAGACCTGCCTTCTGAGGCACTTCTGACAACTTCAACTACTTGTTTGGCAGAAGACAACCAGAAGAAACCAGATCTGGAACTGGCAAAGAGACCTTAATAAGGTCAGCTCTATTTCAGTATATCATATGTAAGAAGGGAACAGGAATATTAAATCCCATCATGTCTTGAATTTGAATAGTTCAATAATTTACATCCTGGGAGAGGAGAAAGTCCATGGTTCAGTGCATCAAGTTTTATGTCATTCTCTTGTTCTGAGCCTGTAAAGACAGCTAACAGCATTTAACCTAACACTGCTGCTATTGATGAATGGGAAAACATTCAATAAACAGCGTATTTCTGAGAAGAAAACTCTAAATTCATCAAACCACATTCATCAAAGGGGATCCTTTATAGCATCATCACACGAAGGGTATGTTTTTTCCCTTTTCAACTGAAACCATGACAGGTCAGACCCTGAGGTACTTTGTAAGGGTGGTGGCCATCCCACAGATTGTGAAGGGTTTGACTGACACTACAAGGCATTTCATACCGCTGCCTGGAATGAAGAGGAACTTTATTCTAGCAGAAATATGCAGGGTACAGTGAGCAAACATGGGAGCTGCAACAGGCTGTCTTGTGCAGAACCTCATCCTCCCATGAGTCCACTGAGTAACTTAACTACTCTGAGGACCATCTCTGATGTTTTGAGGTGTCAGATGCTGTGCACGGGCATGCTCCAGTGTTTGTTAGAATATGACCTTATGAGAAGCAGAAGATGAAGTAAGACCTGGAAGAGGTGGGCTGGCTAGAAGGAAGAATTTGAAATGACATTGTATTTCTCAAATTTCCTGGTCAGAGCAGCTGAGATGATTAAGAAGGGAGAAGGAGCCATCTGACTTTGTTTACAAGTATGAGCTTATAGAATATTGATTCTTCCACATCCTTCTCCTCTGAGCTTCCAAAGGTGCTCCGTTTTACTTCTACTCTATTGCAGCTTAGGCCTTGGAGCAAAGCCACAGTCTAGCCTTTATTTCTAGCCTCATAGTATAGATCCATAAATAAAGTAAACCCCCTTATGGCAGAGTAATCTTCAGGAATGCCTCAGCTTGAATAAACCTTTAGAGCAAAACTATAACCCTTTCCTTGCAAGTCAAACAAAGTTCATCTGATTTATAGCTTTTGTTATTATCATTATGGACCACAGTGAGAGTGACCAGGTTCCCCTGTTCCCTGGCAGATAAAACACCATGTGTGCAAGAGATGGTAAGAGGTAATTCAGTGGAAGTGAACAAAACCCTCCCGGCGCAGCCAGACTTTGGCTGCCTGGTCAAAGGCACGGCCACGGCCACCTGGGGCTTCTCTGCCACGTGCCGAAGCCTGTGGCAAAACAAAGGGAAAATCAAATAGGAAGTAACATTTAAGTTTGGTTTTAAAATTAAGATGCAAATCTGCTACACAAATATCCTCCAGCAGGCAAGTCCGAAGGGAGTAGGTTTCATTTTGGATCAGCTTAAATGTCTTAAACTAACTTCACTGACATTTGTCTTGTGGCAGTTAATTTACTTATGTCTGCTTCACCGTGGTCGCACTAAGCATAGATAAAGTTCTCCACGGGAAGGTTTACGCCGGCATGACAAATCTTACACTGCAACAGAAATGGTCTTGTGTCAAACTTGCCCTGCGCATCAGCCACGGCCACCACCGTGCACCGTCATGTGTTCTCGGCGGAGCATTTGCTGCGTCGCAGGGAAACCGTGAGGAAAATGGGAATAACCCCTTTTTGGCAAGGAAGCTGCAGAGAGAACGTGAAGAGCTGAAGGGAGGAACGGAGGCACTAGCCACCATGTAGGTAATTTTTAGTCACCCAAGCTATCTGCTTTTTTACCATAACATATTAGTTTATAGTATTTTCAAGAATATGGGTATTAAAAATGTAGAAGGATTTCAACACCCTTTGATAGTCTTAATGATTTGAGGAGAGGGAGGATAAAATTACTGTAGAAAATTAATCTGAAAAGTTTCATGTTTTTTCTGTTTTTCAAAATTATCCTTTCCTAATCAGTTCTAATCCTCTTTTTCTTGATAAAGGTGGATGAAAAAAAGGAGTTTTGTAGTGTACTTCGAGGAAGGTATCTGTTCTCAGACTTCATTTACCAATCCTCCCACACCCCAAACAATGCTTTTACTTGGAGGGCTATATAGCTCATTTATTAAAAAAAGGTATTTTTGACTTTCCATTTATGATACTCTCTTTCATCCATAGTATCACAGTTCCTATCACTTCTTATGACTGCTTCTGCCTTTCGCAACAGATACATAGATAAAAACCAGCATGTTCTAGCTTCCCTTTCTAAATCATTAAAAATACACAAAACCAGAATAATAACATCAAATAGCTCAGCGATTTTTTTGCCTTCCACTGTAATGGTCGAGAACCTGTTGGGAAGCATCAACTACCAGGTCCCCGTGTCAGTGACTGAACTGGTCTGTAAGGAAGGACAAGGCTCAGTCTCTCACCTGTGGGGACAGAGGGATGCAAATGCAGAGAAAAGCTCCTGTTCGCTTAAGGGCGGGAAGAAGGACCTTTTTTTTTTTCTGTTCCAAAGTTAATTGCAACTTCAGCTTCTCTCTGAATACCTGTCAAGTACCTCTGCTGCAATGCCTTTGGAACCATTGTGATTTACAAAGCAGGAAAGTGCAACCAATGCTGATTATAAGAGCTCTTTTCTAAGAAGAAAGCAAGAGGTCTGCACTCTTCCAGCATCTTACCAGGGTTAAAATTATGGTGATAGCACTTGTAGGCAGGCAAACAGTCCTTTAGCATGCTACTTTACTTGTATGGTCATGGAGCCTGCAATGATTAATGCGTAGGTTAATTTTCTATATTTCAATTTAAAGCATTGGTGCTATAGGGCTCTTTTGAATGCCTGGAAGTTTAACCAGTTTCAGTTGCCTGGCTGGTACTGGAGCCTCTTTCACATATATATATATAAATAAATAAAGCCTTTCTGGTTAGTCCTCTGCACATTGCACTATGTCTGAAGACATCCTGATGTATTCTGTCCCCAGGCACGATACCACATTCGGTTTCCACCTTTATTCCAGTCTTGACCAAATGGAACAAAGGAAATTTATGCCAGGAAAAACCCCTGCGTGGTATTGGTCTTATGGATAATTTTCTGCTTTCTGGTTATTGGCCCAGATCTTTAGGTTGCTATTACTTTGCCTTTCAGCTGTGGAGGGAACCAAATTGCTGGTTCTATTCATAATGAGTTCTTCCTTTTTCACTCTTTTTTCCTACAGCTACAGTTTTCTGAAAATATTTATGATCAGAATCCTTCATTTTTAGTATTTAAAACTAATTGGGCCAAATTCAAGAAGGAAACAAATAGGTATGAATCTGAACTATTTACCACAATTTATCCTTGAATAATACGTGAATGAGCTACATATATACAATGAAATACTATGAAATCAAGGAATTAATCTGCCAAACTGGATATGAAGTCTAGTATAGCCATGATTTATTTTAAAAATAAATTTTATTTTTGGGTAGGGTCACTGTCTTTTTGCATGCCAGTACATGTGACTGTGCACGTAGAAGCTGATCATATCTGAAAGAGTTGTGGTGCTGGGATGAACCCTTCAAATTCTTTTAAGGCAGACTTTTAGATGGTCTTTACACCAAGAAAGGGTGGTACCTATATGAAATCGAGGTGGCATGAGAAAAGTCTCTGGAATAAAAGCAGGAAAGCCGGCAAAAGCGTCATGTTCTCTGTGACCTGGCACTTTCCCTGTACAACAAAGAAACCTGGACCTCCCAATCCCTGTTGCCCAGGATGGTCTCCCATGCAAGATCCCCTATTTCACCGGTAACATTTTAATGGTGGTTACTCAACTCAGTTCTGTCATCACAGGAGGATTAGCAGTGTGCTAACTTCTAACACAGCCCTTCCTCAGGAGGTGCTGACTGCTTTAAATAGCTAATCAACTCACTGGGAATTAGACACCAAAGCCATGTGTTTCTTTAAATGCTACCAGGCATCAAGGTTCGTCTCCAGCTACCTTGGCAATTTTGGCCTCGCTCTGCACGCGTCACTCAGAATATCTGCAGTTGTGGAAACTGTCAGCGTCACAGCCATATAAAATTCAAACAGGCTCTGTGCAGTGGTGTCTGATAAGATAAGAAAAGTTATTTTGTGATTTCAAGATAGTTTCTCTCCTCTGTCAGCTTTCATGTCAGTGTTAAGGACTTCTTGCACAGTATTTGTCTGTATTTCTAGGAAACAAATACCGTTTGGGAAATAGCTTGATCTTTTTCATCTCATACAACTAAGAATACTAATTTTTAAAATGAAATTGGGGCTTCTCAAACAAAAAGCACTTCATTTTCAAATATATGTAGTTTGCTACTGCATTTTTATCAGGTTTCACTTTATTTCACTGAAAAAATATTTAATCAAAGAAGAAAGAAAATGACATGATAGGGCTATCACAGAAGCAATGTTATTGTTGTGGTTAGCTGAAATGTTGAAAAAATGGTAGTGAGGAAGAATATTTTGAAAATTTTAGTGTGCCTTCTTGGAGACCTTGGGATGGTACAGAAAAGAGTAAAATCTCCAAAAGAAGGCTTTCACTCTGCAATTTTATTCTGCCATCTCTTGTGTAAAGACATCATTTCCTGCTCAGGAAAAGGCTCTACCTTCTCTTTAACAGAAATGCTCCTGTTCTCATTTTCTTTATTTTCTGTTTGGTTTGGCCCAGCACATCTAAGACTCTCATAGCATGCTACAATCATGGGGACATAATACCTGCATTACCTGATGCGGGCGATGCCTCTCTGTCTTGCCTGTATCCATTCCAGGATATAAACTTTTAACCTAAGCAAGATGAGTGCAGTATGGCCTCATAGTGCCCTGTAAAATATTATTGCAGAAGAAACCTCAGTCTGTACTGTCATAGTTTGTATTCTTGGATGTACCGTTCAGCAACCAGTCATGCATGAAATCTCACCGTGAAGCGATGCCTCCCTGGACTGCAATAAACTTGTTCTGGAGCGCTCACGGCATGTGCGATGCCCTCTGTTCAGCCAGCAATGGTGGCCTCTGCTCTGCAGGGTTATACTTCTAGAAAAGTAAGTCTCCCAAGAAGTAGGGGTGCAATGAGCATGTAAGGCTGCAAGGTGATGCTTGGCCACGTTCTGATAAAATATTAATGACATCCATTGGAAATCAATGTAAGTTTTACTTCTCACATCGGTGCTAGAATTAAGCTAACATTGAACACTTCTGAAATATTTGAATGCGCAAAGCTTCGCTTGGTTGCAAGGGCAAGTCAGCTAGAAATAAATTGTCCCGCACAAATCCGTTGCTGAGGTCGGTGTATTGTCTGGCAGCATCCCCTTCCAATGGCTCACTCCCATCCTGCTTCATGACCATTCCTAGCAGGTCTTCTCCTCCTACTGCCTGTACTCCTGCAGTATAGCAGTTTGCTCTGCCCCTCAACCCTGCTAGTGTTCTGCCATTCCGAAAACACGTGCAGACAGATGCGCTAACAGACCATATTCCAGCATTGCCCTGCTGTGCCCAGCAGGGTCCCCCCTGTCCCCAGTGCAGCAGCACATACTTGGACCACACTGCACACCAGAGCTTGGACATGGGCTTGCCCACTGATGACCTCCTGGCTCTCAGGCAGGGATGGAGGTGTGCTACGACCTTAAAGTACTCCTAGTTAAAGGAACTATGGCTGAAAAGATTAAAATATTATCTGTAAATCAGGCCCCTTTTCCAACTTTTCTCTGTTAAAGAGAAGGTGATGTGTTATTTTCCAAGCAGGACACAGTGTTCTCTGTTCAGTGATGTGCTCTGGAAATTAGGTTTACAAACTTTTGCTGGCAGCTTAGAAAAAACATAGCAGCATATTTACATTTCTTCAGTACAGGTCTAACTTTGCATTGGGGCAGGTGAGCTTTAGAAATTTTGGACAAAAGTACTGAGGGCTGCTGGAATCCACTTTAACAGCTAACAAGTCGAACTTCTAAGTACATGAAATTGTGTCGGTAAATCGTTTCAAAAGACTGAACTATTTTTTATTATACTGAAGAGTTTTTGTATCAGAATGAAGAACTGAAGAGGTTTAATAAAATGTTCTTCCCCCCAGAGTCTTTCTCCTTTGAAAGTTTTACCTGTGCTAGCATCTAAGGGTCCAATTCACCGACCACAGACCTGGTGAAAATGTTCTTGTTGAATACAAGGAGTGGTCTGACCCAGGCCCAGGGGAGAAGACCCAAAGCCATCATTACATGCAATGCTCATCAGCCCTAGGGACCACACAGCAGATCATTTTAACAGGTTTTGTGCATGGGATTTTTGTCTTCGGTGCTTCTGCAGTCCGTGACTGAATTGAACTGTATAAATATCAAATAGCCCTGTGGTCAGACTGCTGTGGCTGCAGCATGTACAAGGGAAAAAGGAAAAAAAAAAAAGAGGCTGTTTGAAACTTATAATTTCCCCCTTTTTTTTTTTTCTGTGTATTGAACTTTTAACATTTTAATATCCATGTCTATCTTTAGAGGCAACTGCTGGTCTCTTTGGCTGCAGCCCTTCACAGAGCCCAGATGTACAGCACCAGCTCTCATGAACTGGCTTTGTTCTCTGCTTGTTTTTCCTCAGGTAACTTTTGCGTGTAAACACGTTTTGCCCCCCCGATTTGTAAAATTGAAGAACCACAGAGTAGTCAAAATGGGGGAAATAGCCTGCCAATAATAAGTGGATTTTTCAGAAACGTGATTTAAAAAGTCTTGACTGGAAATCAATTAAAGTCCATCATGGAGTATTTGAACTTCAGGGCATTTTAGTGTGAAGCTGAGGGAGGAGAAAACACCACCAGAGTCATTTACAACAGCAAGATCCAGTGTTTTTACAAGGAGATAAAAGCAGATTTGCCAAGGACAGAATGGCACTCCCTCAGACTTTTGCACAGAATTCAGACTAAACAACCTGAACTTAATCAAGATTTTTCTTTCTCTTTGCATTCTCCTTTTCACTAAAGCCAGCAGTCACGCTGTGCAAGATCTGTGCGGTTTGTGTAAACAGCCAAATCAAGGTGTTTTCTTACATTTCCAATAGTAGTTTTAACCTCTATTCTGGGTACTTCCCGACTGGGGACACCAATAGTACTGTAATTTGCTTGTCCCATCTATATTTTCATTCCATATACAACCGTGCTTGTGATATTTGATTAAAAAATCAGCCTGTTAGCTACCTAAAAAGGCTTATACCAAATAGCTAGTCCTGTCAATCACATCTGTGGACTCTTGGCTCATCCTTCTCCCACTGTTCACATTATGGAGCTGTTCTGGCAGCATGGCTTGCTGTACTTTCTAATACAGTCAAGTGCAGTACATGATCATTGCATAATTAAGAGACAAAGAAACAGTAGTTGTCTTGCAAGTCACCACATGACTGTACAATGGTTGTTTGAAGCCATTTGTTGTGTAATTGCTTGAAACCCTCCTGGAGATTTTTTTGAAGCATATCAGAGGTGTTTTAAGAGGATTGCTTTAAAAGATTAGTGGTTAGAAATTAATAAATGCAATGATTTAGTGGCCTTTCTTCCATTTTCTTAATAAAAACCTAGAGCAATTAATTTTAACAGTTAATCACTGCTATTCCTTCTTTTTTTTTTTTTTTAAAGAAAGGCCATGATGTATTTTATGTGGGTGCTGAAACATAGTGCCTGTGTCAGACTTTCTCCTGTGACCCACTGATGGACAGATATAGTGAAAAGTCATTTTTCCATTCCTGGGCTTTCTCTTCCATATTTTATGGCCAAATGTGGCTTAATGTGGCCAAATGTGGCTTTTGTGGCTTAATATCCTAATTCACTTAATGTGGACTCATCCTCAAGGTCCAAATATTTCAAGTAGTTTGTAGGATATTACCTAGTGATGAGTACAGAATCTAGGTGACAGTGTTATCACATTTGCTGACAAAGAGTACAAAGCATACGCAAGAATAGCAGGATTTGCAAGTGAGCGATACCAGACTGCAATACAAAGCAAGAAGCAACACAGGGCACAGTCTTACAGTGAAACTTGAAATAATCAGTGTTTATGGTATAGATTTAAAAAAAAAAATAAAATAAAAGAAATAAGGCCAGTTGGGGAAATAAATGCTTGGTGGAGGAAAAGTGCCAGAATGGGAAAGACAGTTCTTTAGGAGCTATCTTTACACCTGGAGAACAGAGAAGCTAAATTTAACCAGCAAGGAGAAGTTTGCAACAATACAGCTTAACAGTGTGGTTAAGCAATGTAAAAACACTGAAATCAGCCAGAGATTCAGATATTTAACACTTGGTGTCCCAGCAGCTGACTCAACAACAGCAGCATAATATTTCAACATACGTTTTACAACATATTTCCCTTGCCAATGTGCTTAGGACAATCTATAATTAGATATAATAATTAGGAGCATGGTAATATATTATTGGAGTTGAGTGAATATCTTAAAGAGGCACGCTTCCTGCTTGTTGAATTTTCCTTAAGCAAACTGGACCTTTCCTAGAGATTTCCAGATCACCTACTTTGATTACTACTTTTTCAGTTTTCTTGATTTGGAGTGATTATCGTTCGTCTGGACCAGTTACCACTCTGTCCAAACCTCAGTTACCTACACTTCCTCAGGAGCTAATCCTTCGATAAACTAGACATGCTGTTGAAGTGGAGAGTTTGGAATTATAGTTTCATAGAATCATAGAATGGTTAGAGTTGGAAGGGACCTTAAAGATCATCGAGTTCCAACCCCCCTGCCATGGGCAGGGACACCTCCCACTAGACCAGGTTGCTCAAAGCCCCATCCAGCCTGGCCTTGAACACCTGCCAGGGATGGGGCATCCACAGCTTCTCTGGGAAACCTGTTCCAGTGCCTCATCATCCTCACAGTAAAGAATTTCTTCCTAATATCCAATCTAAATCTCCCTTCTTCCAGTTTAAAACCGTTACCCCTTGTCCTATCAAAACACTTCCTGACAAATGGTCCCTCTTTGGCTCTCCTGTAGCTCCCTTCAGATACTGGAAGGCTGCTATAAGGTCTCCCTGGAGCTTTCTCTTCTCCTGGCTGAACAGCCCCAGCTCCCTCAGCCTGTCCTCATAGGAGAGGTGCTCCATCCCTAGTTTGTGTAGCCCCATTACTTTATGGTTATTACACATGTATTTTTCTGGGTTTACAACTCAAAGAAAGTGAGCTCAGGTCTTTGCGTTGACCCAATCATGTAGGAATCAGCAGAAATTGTTCTTGTGGCATGTTTAGTACGGGCCACATCATCTCCAAGTTTGTTGTCCTCTGCTGCAGTAGCAGGGTCACTAGTAGAGGGACTACATACGGATACAAACAGTCCTGTCTCAGCTGCAAATGTGGAGCCCTTTAGAGGGATGATGGCAGGGGATCTCTCTGTTTATCATTAGGGTGGTCAGTAGGATTAACTGCTTTAATCTAGAATTCTGGCTACTATGGTTAGGTCTTCCAGGTTTTCTAAGCTGCCACAGAAACATGTAGGAAGATTTAACAGTGAGAAAAAAAAAAGACAGAAATCTTGGAAAGGCAGTACTGCTCAGGGGACAAAGTTTAATCCTCATTAGGTAGTGTAATGTTGAACATGATTTGCTGTACTGCAGCTTTGTTAGTCAGCTAACAGCTTGATTTTACAATTGTGCTCACGTACAGTCCACATTTTTATTTAAGAAATCCCAATAAAGGTAATATGCCTTGTGCCGTAGCTATGGCTTGAAAAATAACTGAGTTAAAGCTTAGTTTCTTTATATGGCACTTAAACTTTAATAGTGTTTTTTTCTTTTATTGATCTTTTGAACACTTCATTTGATACCAAAACCAGAAGCAAGCTGAGTCACTTGCTCTAAATCCTTAAGGCAGGACAGTCAAACGTCTAAAATGAAGTATGAATATTGAAAGAACACTTTTCATGTACAATGGGGCAAACAAAAGCCTCTGTTTCCTCCCCATATTCCTGAAATTTGGAGTGATCTGATCCTGTCAGGCTGCACAGAGGCTTTGGAAGAGAACACCTGAACTGCGATGCCGAATCTTGGCTAGAAATTGCCGCCTTTTCTCGACAAGAGCATTTTCTGCTATTTACTGCAGACCCTCTGCTTTTACGGTGGAACAAGCAAAATGATGCAGTAGAATTCAAATAGCACAAATAGGCTGTATCACTTTACCGCCTGCACCCAGTGCAGTTCTGGTGAGGGTGGCACTGTCCTGTTGGGGCAACAAAAATGGCTTTGCTGTAAGTGCAGCCATTCAGCCGAGCTGGGCTTCTGATTTCTCACTCTGGCTAAGCTACGCAAGGGGATTAAATTAGGTCTCTTACATTGTTCACTGACTTCTGGTAAATTACACCTTTGATTTCTGGTCCAATGAAAAGGTGCTAATTACCTTTTTAAGTGCTCATTTAATGTTCTGCAGTGACATAAAGCATGAGCGCAGCCGCCTGCATGCCCGAACCTTCCAGAGGTTTCTCCCTGGCTGCTCGCTCTCATCAGCCTTTTTCATTTTTCCTCTGCTCCTTCCCTCTGTCCCTCCAAGGCACCTGCTGTGTGCCACTTCTTCTACAGCTGAATAAATCTACAACGTTGTTTGCAGCAACTGGCTCCATTTTAAACCATTAAAAAAAAATAAAAAAATCAATTGGCAACCTGTCTGTGTCTTATTGCCCGGCTTGCATTAGGATTTTTCTTGTAGCTGGAGCTTAGCAGATCTCAGTTTGCAGACAGGTTCCCTGATCTTCCCATGAGAAACGTTTCGTCCAGGCCCTATGCAGCCTGTACCTGCCTGTTTTATAAATGCTTTATAACTGCTCTCTCCTGTTTTCTGTGGCCAGCAGCACTCTGGGGGTCAAGGTGTCCAACCCACCCATCAAGACCCACCAAGGGAGGTGTCCCTGCCCACGGCAGGGGGGTTGGAAGGTCCCTTCCAACTCTAGCCATTCTATGATTCTATGACCTGCACACACATTGCCGGGAAGTGGCTGGAGCCAGGGGCTGTTCTCCCCTTGCCAGCTCACACACAGCCTGAGCTCCACATCTCCAGAGCAGTGGGACTCTGGCAGAGCCCATGGCTGTCCCTGGCTTCAGGAGGGCTAGGACACAGTCATCGTAGAATCATCCAAGCCAGAAGGGACCTCCAAAGGTCATCTAGTCTAACATCCCCACAGTCGCAGGGACACCCCAACTAGACCAGGTTGCCCAGAGCTTCGTTGAGCCTCACCTTGAATATCTCCAGGGAAGGGACCTCAACCACCTCCTTGGGCAACCTGTTCCAGTGTTCCACCACCCTCAAAATAAAGAGCTTGTTTCTAATATGAAATCTAAATCTGCTTTTCTCCAACTTAAAGCTATTGTCCCTCATCCTATCACTGTGGGCCTTTGTAAACAGTCCTGCCCTCAGACTTCTTCTCACTCCAGTCCAGGTGCCCTAGACCTCAACACTGGTGATGTAGGTCTCAGCATCTCAGCTGAGTCCTGTAAAATCTGTGGCTGCCTGCTGAGATGGGGACACTACCCTGGTCCCACAAAGGGACTTCCACAGCTGCTCTGTGGCAGCCCCAACCTCCCCTCCCTATGAGCTGGCCAGGGCTCAGCTCTTTCTCTGCTGGTTCTCAGCTCAAGTTTTCAGGTGTGGCTCAGTACAACAAAAGCAGAGGCTTAAAGCACAGTTCTAACTTCAGCGCAACTACAGTTAAAAACCTGCAGGATTCTAGCAGCTTGTATGTCATTAAGGGGAAACAAACCAAACCACTGGTTTTCCTTCTGCTCACTCCCAGCCTTGCTGGCCCTCTCTCAGGGCTCCCCAGCCCAGCAACACCCAGATGCAGCACTGCACCTCGCAGCGTGGGTACCCCTGGACCACCCTGACCACCAGCCCAGAGTGGGCAACTCGACAGGGTCTGCTCAAGGCTTTGGGCAGAGCTGTCTCATGCAAAGCTGATAACCAGAAATATGCCAGTTTTCTTTAGTTCTATAAATGATAAAAATCCATCATGGAATGATGGTGGCACAGAGGACTCCCCATGCTCACCCTTCCCCTGTGGGACAGGCCTGCTGATGAACCCTGGCTTGTACTGGGGATGGCCAGGCTGAGGCTGTTTTATAGATTTTTCCCTTTCCAGTTTAAGCATTGTTGAGCCTTTTTTGTGTTGCCTTTCTTTGCTGCAACCTTTCGTTATGGCTCGGCAGGGAACCTGCTGACCAGGGACGTGCACAGCCACGCTCCCGGCAGCTCTCCCAGGGCAAAACCCTTTCTGCAGGGCACAGCCATGGCCAGGGTTCTGCAGGGCTGGCCAGCCCGTGCTCCTCTGCTTTAAAAGCACACTGGTTTATTTTCTGTTGTTACTTCCAAAGAAGATTAAATCTGCCCTAATTTGAACTTGAAGAATTATTTTGCTTTCACTCAGACATCCAGCTATGCTACACAGAACCCAGGCCATGGCATGAGAACTGGATTGTGCCCCCCGCCCTGCAGAATCCTACTGCCAGAGGTTTTGTTCCCTAGTCATTACCGGGACAAATATTCCAGGGTACTATGGTGAAACTCAGATATTAAAAAAGCAGCCACAAATCAGGGATTTCAAACAGCAGTTGGCTTGCTTAACCTCACTTGCTTGCTAAGTGTGGGTATTTGTGGGAGAAAAACCACCACAGTGAAGCTGCTCCATCTGAATGGGTGTGCACCTACGCTGTACTCTTGCTTGGCTCTCTGTTTTGTTCTAGGACTCTGTTTCTCCAGTTGCCCTCACCATGACACATGCTGTTTCCTACTGCACTCCTTTGTGGAGGTGAAGCCCATCCAGAGAGGACAGGATGCTTCATTCCCAGGAGCCACACCAGAGGCAAAAGAACTTGGATCACATCTAAGATTTTTTCCTAACCTGAGCCTGAGAAAACAATACCTCAGAGGGGTTTGTGCCCTAAAATACCTCCACATCTTATGCCACAGAGCACACCTCCATGGAAGCCAGCTACGTTTGTACTGTAGTGATGGTCATCAGTGCAACTTCTCATCATTGTGATCGCTTTGAACCAAAACATCTGTTATGTACACACACTGAAGTCACTGATGTTGCTACTGGGCAGCCTGGTGAGGACCACAACTATGTATTTTGACATGGCCAAGTTACTCCAAAAGACTGAAGCCCAGAATATATGATATGAAGATATGATTCAACACAATCCAGTTGACCTGGGGTCCTGGCTTTCCTCTCTGGTGTGGTCACTTGTGGTAGGGGGTGATAGCATTTTCCTACTCCCTGTGCTCAATTCTTCCAACCTAGGTTTCTGTAAGCCCTTTCCTGCACTCAGATCCTGCACATTCCAGATATATTCTAATGAGACCAGGAAGATGCAATGACATGCAAGGACTGAAGGAAAAAGACTTTTTTTCCTGTAGCAGCACTGCTCTGTTCCAACCCCTTTTGCACTGACCAGTAAGACAATGTTATCCTAACCAGAGCAGCAGTCAGAGTTTAGTCTTAATCAAAACTTTATATAGTCCTTTATAGCTTGCATATCTCTTCACAGCTCTGAAATATGCAGGATCAAGCCTAAATAAGACTGGGAAGAGCAGAGGGTTCTATTCAGATACTAAAAAAGAATGTTCTGTACATAGATCTACAGAAAATAGTTCAGACTGATTTTTTTTTTTTTTTTAGATGTGAATTGGGAAGATTTGGTAGGTAGCCATGATGCTTATGAGCTATTTATGGCCAACTTGTGAGGTGTTCTGGTTTTTTTTTTTTTTTTTGGTTTTTTTTTTTTTTTTTTTTTGTTTATCTTTTAAAGAAGGAAAATCCCAATGCATTAAAATATGGATGTGTAGCTGAAATTGCCTTAGGTGTAGGTTTTTTTCCACTAAAAGTATATTCTTACATTTCAAGTAGTGTAACTTGCTTTAAAGGAATACTAAGAAGGTAAGTAATTCTTATGGAGTATTTTCCTGCTGCAATGCTGTCTGGTTTAAATGGTTAAAATACAAGTTTTTTTTGAAATATGAATGTGATATATTAATGACCTAATAAGTTTCCCCAAGGAGCCATTTGGTTTTTAGCTTTTCAACTTCTTCTTTTTTTTTAATTTATTATTATTATTTATACTGAGGAAGCAATCAAACTCTCATCTGGGACGTTTTTCATTGACATCAGTATGATTGCTTTGGGCTTTTATAAGGGAGTATTAATTAAGGGCACTGATTCGTGACTGAATTGGATTCAACTTTGGTGGCTAAAAAGGTTACTGCTGAGGTGATAACCTCAGCTCTTCTGAACCTGACAGGAGTCATGAACTAGAGACCCCTCCTGCTGCAGCTCACAGCCCAGCATGTTAACATAAATTGAAATCAATGGCTGCTGGAGTTAATACAGCCTGCTGTGAGCTGTGGTGGCCCAAGAGCAGAGAAACTACCTCTTCTCCTGCCAGAGGATTGGGATGGCCACCAGGAAGCAGCAGCTCTTTCAGTCATCCAGACCCTGCAAATCCCCCCTCGTGTGTCTTACCATCTAGCTCCAGTGTGAAAAACTGGATATTAAATATCAGACTGGGTTGGATTTTTGTTTGACTTCTGCATCTGCTTGCCTTGGTTACTGCAACTAGCCTGGTTGATTTCAGGAGTTTTGTGGAGGTTTATGGCTCTGCAAAACAATAAGCTAAATTCTGTATAATTTTACTTTGAAATAAGCCAGGCAAAAGATACTCATCCCAGCTCACATCACCGTTCCTTGCACAATAAGTATTTTACGCATGATTTTTAACTCAGAGGTGGGAAAAAAGCCAAGAATGAGTTCCCAAGGTATGCAAAACCTTACTAAATTGGAGTGTAATACTAGGAAAAAAGCACACATGCAGATGTGAATTCAACTGATCTTCAAGGGGATGTTTGCTTTTGCAATACTATTCTCATTTCTACAGCTGCTGGTGATTAAAGCCTAGACCGTTGTAGCTACTGCCAGTAAAAGAAAAACCTAAATTTAAGTAGTGTCTCCAACAGAGGCAAAATCGAAAACAAGGTGCTAGTATCTGGTTGTTAACACCTTAGACAAAGACCAGAAATACAGCTGGAGAATTTTTTCAAGTGAAGAAGAGACTTTAATCACAAGGGAATGTTAAAAGAAGCACAGTTCAATGTCAGTCAAAATTAATTGTGAATTTGTGCAAAGTTCATTGAAGTAGGTTCTGCAGCTTTGCTTGGAAGAAAACATGTGATTACATTCCTTGAATGTTTCTATTTTTGTTTAAAACTCGAGTTAAATATCTTCATAATGAAGTGAGGAAAAGACATCCAAAATAAACTTAGTGTTTTAGGCACTTTTGAAGGAGAACAGACAGAGATAGGGACCTTTTTTCAACTGCTTTTGTTTTTAGACCTGACCCGTACACAAAAAACGTACCAAATTGCAGCACGTTGTGGCCCTTTGCCATTCATCTCCATTTCTGACAGTTTTATATGACTATTTATTATCTTAGCTATTTATTATCTTAGCTGAATTTGGCCTAACAACTACAGGAGTTTCCACCTGGTATCTGCAGACTGCATTTGATCTCCTACCTGCCATGTAGTCATTTCAGTAAGAATATGTGACAGCAAAAATGTACAATGTTCTTCTAATTAGGCATCAGAAAACATTTGTAACCATTAACAAGTTGCGACTTAGGAACAAAAACATGTGACATATCACAAAAACATGAAAGACTCACCCAGGAGAGCATCCTCCATTGTTCTTCCTAGCTCACGACGATTTCCATCAGGGGTTCAGATCAGGTGTGTGACTGATTTGTCATTACCTTATTACTAAGTACAGTCCTATCTCTGCTTGCTTTTACTGGGAAGAGTGAAGCAGGTGAGACACAATCTAGTTCTAAGTCATCAATGACCAAGTCACAAGTGACTGTTCGACAGCCCTCTCACAACTGCAGTTAAGGACTGTTCCCTGGTTAGTCTTGTATGATTTGCTCAATTTAGCACTGCTCAGAACCTTAGGATTCTTTTTAGTTTAAGAAATCTTCAAGGTTTCACTGTTTACAGAGGACTGCTTCCATAGTGATCGTGTTTATATCTGCAACGAGTGATGATGCAATTCTTATTGCTTGGCTAGCAAGTGGGGAGAGGTACGAGGAGTGGCACTTCATTTCTTATTTTGATTATGAGTCACCAGCTCTTACCTTAAGTATTAAGGTGATGTCTCCCCATCGAAGAAACATTGCTCTAATCAGTAAAGAAAAGTAGTCAAGCCTGGAGAGAAGGCTCAAACAGATAGTTACAAGAGGCTTAAGTAACGTCTATCTTAGTGAAGCCAAAACCCCAAGAACAGATATTTTTCTTCTCTCCAGTAAGCGTGAAGTTTGTTGAAAAAAGTAGGGACTACTGGCTTTGAAAGGCCATTGAGACCATGCACACACCTGTGACACCTCACAGGATCAGAAGGCTCCATGTTTTAAGGTGCATTCTTTCAGATAAAAATAAGAACTTCTCTCCTCCCCAGTCACCTAAATTGCAGACAGTTGGAAGTTACTTCTAGAGCTGTTAATTCTCAAGCTTCAGGAAATAAACTACCACTATCCTGAAGCAGAGAGTACTCTTTGGCTTGCTAGACAAAAGCCCTGTAAGATCTGGTGCCACAAAACTAGCTCCTCCACAGTACAAACCTCCACCAATCTGTGAGAGGCAGGAAGGAGCACTGATTTATACCAGCTGAAGAGCTGACCCAGAAGCCGGAATAAATGGGCTTGATCTAGCAATTCCCAACATCCTCACACTCCAGAAGTATTAATGATCAATTAGGAGGCACTTTGTTTCCATACCACAGCAGCAATAGCTTTAGCCCTCCCTTGAAAGCACAGGAAAGGGCAGAGGGCAATGGCAGAGCAGAGAGATGACAAAATAAAGTGGGGAGAAACCAGGGACTTTAGGGAACCTAACTGCAAATCTTGCAGCAAAATGCAATTGGACAGAAGGGACCTGGTTTCAGATGTAAAGTAAGCTAAATAGGTGAAAGAGTTCCCTTTAAACTGTCATCATTAATTTAGCCAAACTTAATTAAAAAAATAAACTGAAACAGCTGGGTGTAGGAAGTGGCTGGCTGACCTCAGCGCTGGGGCCGTTTGCCTTTTCTCCTTTTAAACCATTGTTCATCAGCTTCTACTTAAAGCAAACCAGAACCGTCAGACTAACCACAATCAAAACCATGGGGCTTGCTTGCATCTAGTATTTCTCTCTATGCTATGACATCCGTTAAAAGAAAGAAAGAAGTATCATCAGAAAATCCCTCTTGCACATTTGCATGGTGCCATACTACGTTGCCTGAATGAGAGGAACAGTGAAATATTTAAAGCTTCTAAAGCACCTTCTATTCCAAATGATCCTTGAATATGCTTTTTTGTTTATTACTGTTGGAAAACACAGTTTCTACTCCTCATTCTACATACTTCTGAATAAAAGAAAAAATACTGCTTCACCCCTGGCTTAGCCATTCTTTGTCAGCTGAGATAAATTGTAAGCACTTTGGGGCAGGTACCCTTTTATGTTATGTGTTTTCAGAGCCTTTCCCCCAATATGTCCATGCAAAAATGCAGTACAAATATATGCTAACAACTGAAAGGTAGCCCACTTCAGCTCCAGATGGAAAGCATACACAGTTCCTCTGGAGGATATTCAAAAAGCATCATACAAAGCATCTAATTTACCCAAGGTAAGCCAAATTTGATAAGCCTGCCATGAAAACTTTCTGGTTGTTATGTCACTTCTGCTAGTCCAGTCCAACATCGAGTTCATTCCTGCACGGCTGTCACAGTGAAGCCTTCTCTGAGGGAAAGTCTCCGTATGGCTCACCTACTATTGATTTTCTGTTGTAGGATGTCCAACAGAACATCTGTTTCCATTTGAAACTACTACAGTGTTATTGAAACTCATCAATTCTGCAGTAGGAGGAGATTACTAACATAAAGCTCACTCCTATACACTTCAAATACAGATCAAGTGATAGTTTCTGAGAGAAGTTATTCCACAAGTAATCAATTACCCTTGTGAAAGAAACAAATTTCTCAGTTTTTTTCTTAGCTGATAGCCCTATGTGCCCTAAAGCACATCCTTTTTACCTCAGTGGGACTTAGCAACAACCCTGAAGTTAATAAGATGCTTAAGACCCATATTTCAAGAGTCTGAAAAGCTTGTAGAATGTAATATGTAGAATGTATGTAAATAATAAACCTTTGTGGGGTTTGTCATAACATGGTTGGCTCAGGCACCAGAAAGTCAGTCAGGTGCAGTTATGTTTTACCATGCAGAGAGCTAAACTTAAAATATAACGCTGCACACAGAAAGCAGAACCACCCAATGAAAATTTCTGTGGTAGAGAGAGCGCTTAGACTCACCCATCACGATAACAAGATGCTGGTCACATCACAGCGGGGAACACTGGTACGTGCACAGGTGCCACACACAGACATATACAACTCTTCGTGGTATCCCAGTACATATTGCCACACCCTGGAATTCCTAAAAAAGATTCAACCCAAATACTCCTATTTGCAAACCTCTGATTTTGTGTTAGAGTCTTTTTTTTTGCCTCCCATGTATCATGTCTGGATTCCCAGTTCTGTGGTAGCAAAGCAGGAGGAGTTTCCGGCGGTTTTGTATGAGTTCTCCATTCCTTTTAAATTAGTCTAGTTAATACATTTTTATCTCAGTGACACTTGTCCTCCCAGCCCACTGCCATGAGCTACCAGAGTTGTCTAATGGCTTTGAAAAACTTAACTGGCATATCTGGATCATTTCAGACCTTCAAAAGAACCATCTATCCATTCACTGTTAAAAAACCCACATCAAACTCAAATTCATGGTAGTACTGTCTGTAGAAAGGAAAGAGTGATCTGCACATCCAGAGAACTATAGTTACCCCCTTCCTTTCTGTTCTGCTTAACTCCTAAAAATCAGCTACAATCACTGTGGCTGCACTCAGAAGTGTGCAAGCCACTGCAGAGGGTCACGGTGATGGAAATGGGAGCTTGTGCTGCAAAGTGTTCCTCACCTCAGTGTCTGGGGACATCCCAGCGTGGGCTGAGGGAGCATTTTCCTGGTGGAGCTGCTGGACTGCATCATGGCTGGACAAGTCCCAGAGCTTCTGTCCCCTCAGCGGCTGGGGGAGGGGAAAAGGAACTGGGATTTAAGCCACCAGAGAACCTTGGCTTTGCCCAGCCCTTGCTGCAGGGGAGCCTAGGAACCACGAGACTGGTGGCGTGAGCTGCCTTCCCAGGCTCTGCAGCGTGTACCACAGTTGGAACACTGGCAGAAAAAAACAGCTATGGGATTTTTCTCTAAGAATCTTTGGAATCAACGTTCCAGTAAATCATCAGATTCTGAAGAATAAACAGGTTGTCCAAGGAAGAAGCAATTCATTTGTTTTACCCTTTGACCTGTTAAAATGCAAAAATTGCAGAAAATTTACTCTGTGGTGACATGTTCGAGCAACGGAGCAGTCTCCATTAGTGGCAGTGTTTTTCTAATTACAGCTATAAATAAAAGTTAACCTCCATCCTTATTCAAACTGGATTCCATGTACGGTCAGGTGCACAGGTGATAGAACAGAGAGAGAGGAATGCAGCAGCATTTGCATCATCATATTGACTTACAACTTGGGGGTTAATTATTGCATTCTTTTGCCGTGCATTGGGGCAGCCATTTTTAGTCATTTCCAAAACGCTAAAAAGAAACTTAACAGCTTCTCATTAGATTAGAATAGACAAGCTGCTTGAATCAACAATGAAATTTTATTAGGGATGCTCAAGTATAAGAACAAGAGCTTTTCATTTTGATATTGTATACTTTACAATGTATTGATTTGCTTTTATTGATTTTTAATAAAAAAGTGTAAGTGTTTTTCCAAATGGTGTAAATTAATTGTTACTGCGCCACAGAAAACAGAAGACTGCACCACAGTAATTAACATTTCCTGGCAAGGAATCTAAGCAAGCTTGCTGCTGAAATGGGCTTTAAAGCATATTTTGACAGTACCACAAATGCTAGCATATGTCTGTGAGGCAGCGATGTGGCAGGCATGGCAATCACTTTAACAACTCTGATGAAGGCAGGCATCCTCCTGGGTACACAAGGCCCCATGTCCACCAGCACAGCTTGGACATGAACAGGCTACCAACACTCCTCAGATGACCTCTCCGTGGTTGTGTGAGGGCAGCTGTGTGGCTGAAAGATAGAATGTACTATTCATGTACCAGCTACTTTGGAGACTACTTTTACCAAACTGTGGAGTTACAGACATTATACCTTTCTGTTGCCTTCAGGTCTTGGATCCACCCATTACCTTCTGTCATATCCGAGTCATATCCTTTAGGTAAAAGGGGCTTCTTGCTGTCCTCATGCCTGGCTGCAGCTGCTGGACCCCTGGTAAGGAGCTTGTTCCTACCAAACATGGGGAGATGAAAAAGCATGTAGAGTAGGTATCTCCAATATCAGAGGGAGCATGGAAACCAAAGAGAAAAGCCTCTTCTTCTCCATGAGGCACCTTTAGAGAACCTGAGCAAACTAAAATGAAGTTCATACAGCCAAATTCTAAAAGATTACAGTTTAAGTAAGAAGGAAGGAAAGGCACCTTCTTTACACATGATCAGTAAGCAAAGGGAGGCACAGATAACTGAAAAGATTAATTAGCAGCTGGGAGATGAATACAATCCTCTTAGCAACTTAAACACAATTCCTTCTTTTGAGACCATCTAAGTTACATAGTAATTATACAAGAAAGAGAGTTCTCCTTAAATAACATAAAACACATCAAGTGATGGTGATAAATCAATTAATGAAAAGAAAAGCTCTGTATACCCTTTTTCACACAGCCAAGTTTTCTTCTTCTGTATTAAGTAAATTAACAGAAAATTTTAAACAAGTAAATAACATTTTATCTTAATAAAATGGCTCCACCTCAGCAAAAACCAGGAGCTGGCCTGCACATGCTACTCTTGGAGAGAATGTAAGACCCAGTGATGAGGACTACCCCTACAGCTGGAAGTGTCAGGCCACACCTTCATTCAAAGGAAACTCCCTGGGAATAGAGGACCTTTGCAGGAAGGGAGAGGCCAAAACAAACCTGACTGCTGTAACCATCCAGGTCTTCAGACTCCCAGCTAGGAGACCAGCTAAAGCCTGCTCTATAACCCAGGAACCAGCATTCTTTTTGCATCTCAGGCACCTGGTTTATATCTCTTGTCCTAATCTCTAGTGCCAGAGATGTTTAACTATTATTAATTCCTTGTTTGCTAGTTACCAAGTAAAGACCCTACATCTAGGCAGAAGATGAAAGACATTTTGTAACGGGCAGAAGATTGACATAATTGTGTTTTCTTTTCATCAGAAGTGATCAAAAAGTGCAAATTGGTAGAGCTTTACGTTTTGTTCAGAGAGGCAGGGATAACATGACTAGCTAAATCTGATCTCTCGTTTACTTTTCCCAAAAGTGTAAATCAAGCTCAAGTTATTTCTGTATACTCCACCCCACTGCTATCTTTCCCTCTTGTGCAGGCCTTCACATGAGGATCTTGCTGTGGCACACAAATCAGACTCAAAAATGTTGTCCATATATTATTTATGCTATGGTACCTTTCATCAAAGAAGTACCAAACTTCCTGTAGGAAGTTCTGTGTTCAACCACAGAGCAGAAATCGGTTCTGGAGTGCGCTACAGGCTTCTTTTTGAAATGCCTATTAAGTGTATTTCAATAAATTTGGACAATTGAATTTGATAGATAGATATTTGTATCAAAATAAAATTCCCTGGCAAGGTAGTATCCTGCTATAGAGTCTTCCTATTGTCAAATGTTAATTTTTGCATATGAAGGGCTGTTACTGGTGTACACGTATTCCCAGTTCTGACATCCTGCTTCTGCATTGTTCAGAGATGATCCCATAACAAAGACTCAGATTCCCAAACCTTGAAATTTCAGATAGTTTCAGAAATAAAGGAAAACTATTTCATCAAACTAGTCTTTATAGTAAAGAGATTAGTTACAGAAAAAAATGTATGCTTTATGAGTATTTTCTGCTCTCAGTCAATTTCCCAAAAGCCCTGCTATGGGGTGAATAACTCAGAGAGCTTTAGACCTGAAAAACATGGGGTATATGAGCAGCTGGTACATATTAAAGGAGTTGTACTATATTATGTCAGTTGAGAATCTGACATTCAGAGTTTTGTCTCTGTTTTCATATGACTATATTTGATACCAGGAGCCTAAATCTGGGAAATTAGCAGCCAAACTCTTACTGATATCAGTACAAGACTGAGATGGACAGGGCTGCCTTCAAACAAGCTTGATAAAAGTAATCTATCACAAAAGTGACAGAAGGTGTTAACATTGAAGTGAGCAAGACAAGACCTATATGGCAAAAGCAGAGCACAGCGTGACTCTAACTCTGCTTGATAGAGCACTGCATGAGCACAACCCAGGTTTAGGAAACTGTGTCCCAGTGGGCTGATACGAAATATATCTATACCGTTAAGTGGATTAAGATGTTATGGCGTTAGTCATGCAGATAAGGTTTTGTTACTCTAATGGTGATCTGTAGGAGAAAGAATGTTTGCCTGCAGAAGAGATAAGACACTGAAACGGCTCCGCTCTTGTGCTGCTGTGATTCAGTGGTCAGGGGCTGTTTTCACTACTGAAAAGTTGAGGTCCAAGAGAAAGCCTCTGGCAGTCTTAGCATCTGACTTCAGGATGGCGTCAGAGAAAGCCTTTTGCTTGAGATGGATGGGAACTGAAAACAATCTGGTAGAGAAAAACATTGAGTAAGAATTCAATAGAAGTGTGAATTTAAAAGTCTCCCCCCCATTGACATATTTTAATGAATGCATAGTTACAGGGTGACTATGTTATCTCACTTTTCTTGTGTCATTAACTGAGAAGAGAGTTTAGAAAAAGTGTCCCCACAGAAATCTTATTCATATGTTTTATTATATGCTCCAGCACGGGCACCACTTTAGTTTAATGGTGTGTTGGATGATGGTACAAATTTATAGCCAAAGGTTTACATCACAGACAGCTGGAATGAATAACAATAAATTAATTTAAAGTGCTACAAAAGTGCTCCCCATAGTATGCAGTGCTTATGTGCTCAAGGCTAATAATTTATAAATGCATGTCTTTTATAATCCTGATCTAAAGTCCTGAAAGCAGCTAGTTAAAAAGCAGTCACATGACATAAATTATTTTTATTAATATTTCAAATGCATGATTAGGGTGGGCACCATGGTCATTAGCATTAGATAGCTTTCATTTATGACCCAGTGCAATGAAGTAACAGCCAGAGCCAGAGCAACTAGCTAAGCAATGGCACAACAACCATTGGGAAAGTGGGGGGGTTCATGTGCTGCTTCTGCATGATTTTTGTATTTGAGTACTCATCACAGCTATGGCTGTCTCCTCTCTTTTTGCTGGTCTGTTGTGTTTCTCACCAGATACTCACAAGGCCCGAAATATGAAAATATGTGCTACTGAGTGTGGTCAGAAGCAGCAGTGCTCCTCTGGGTGGTTTTCCTTCCATCCCCAGACACTGAACACAGCATGCTGTAACAACTCCCCTCATTACAGCAGCAGTGCTAATTTGAACACTGAGCTAATACTAAGCTTTCATACAAACTCTTGCTTGGATGGGGGAGGTTACTGTAAAGCATTTGACTTGCTTTGAGAGGACACCACCACTTCTGGCTCTGCGTCAAGGGATTAAATTGAAGTCATGCCTCCAGGCAAACAAGTATTTGCAGCAAAGCATCGTGGAGAATAAGGATAAGGCCAAGACAAAAGCTTCCTTTTTGGGGTAGGAGACAATTTTTTTGCTAATGTTACACCACCTTGCCTTCTCTAACCCAACATCTGGTCTTCCCCAGTGAAAGAGAATGTCACTATTGCTGGGGAAGGTAAAAGAGCAGCCGGTTCAAATAACTTGGACAACGTTGCACCTTTTCCTTGATGCAGTTCCAGGCATACCTCACTGCAGGGATGCCACTTGTCTTAATACCACCCTTGTTTTTTCCAGGCAAATTTGGCTGCCTCTTACTCTTCTTGGTGAAACTCATTTACTTCTTAAATGCAAAGTCATTAAGCTGGGGTTATAGAAGGAGTCTTTCACACCGAAAGAAGGATCATGAATAATTTCTGTGTCTCTCGTTCTGGGCCATTGCCATACATTAGGCTACATATTTGAATCTTGGCTGACTGAAAAAAAAACATGCACTACAAGCAACCCCATTCACTTCAGTGGTTCCTCTAGAAAAGTGAGTGGAGCAAGACCCAAAGTGGGCAGCAGGATTTTCATCTGGTCCCTCTGCTCCCTCTTTAAAGGAAAAAAAAAACCAAAAACAAAAACCTTTCTGCATTGCACAGAGTGCAAACTTCTAAGTAACCACTGGCAATTAATTTTGTTTTATATCACAAACCTCTGCAAACTCATACTCTCTCTCCTCTTCTCTTCTGGCTTTCTTTGAAAGTACTTTGTAATGGAACACATTTTTCCAGAGGTCAATGGGGGCATATTTGCATTTTGATACATTTTAAATTTTTGCCTCCAGCACGCCACTCAAATGCACTGTGCTAATCAGAAGCAAGTAATGATCTCCCAGATACTTGAAGCGGGTGACTAGGCATATAAAAGCACCTCAAAACGCGAAATTAGCGAGAGCGCAGTACACGGTAAAAAAGATAAATAAATAAATAAAAAAAGGGCAATGATGCTGGCAAAAGCAGTTTGGGTGTGTAAGCTGAGGGTTCTGCCTGGAATAAGCAGCTAATGTGTTTACGTGCACTGCTGGAGTGATAAGGGGATTGAGGGGACTCCGGCATCAGCCGGGTTCGCTGGCAGACTGCAGGTTTCCTCAAGCACATCGCTTGGATGTCAATATGCTCAGACACTACATCAGCATCTCTAAGGGTGGTTTGTT
>VZRU01007635.1:46396-84541 GCA_013398155.1 Pedionomus torquatus
TTTTTTTTTAACCAGTGATACCTTATGTTCTGAGCAACCCAAATCCAAGCTTAGGCAGGATCTAGAAAAATGGGGCAGCCCCCAAAGCATGGGAGGTCTTTTTATTTTTAGCCCTGGTGGTGCCTTTACAGGCAAGGGGGGGTAGNTTCAAAAAGAAGGAAAGGAGAAGCTGCTGGGGTGGGGGTGGGGAGAGAGACTTAAAAGATGAGGCAGGAATGACCAGGCAATGGCGTGGCTGGGCTAACAGCAGCGCGCCGTGAGAAATCCAGGCAGCAGGGAAATCATTTAAAGCCATATTGATTCGCTTTGGAGGTGAGAAAAAGCAGATGCACTCAGCTTCTGTGGAATGGCTCTGACAGCAGCTACAGCCACTGCGTTTCTTATTATTTATTTGTTTTTAAAATGGTAACAACTTCAATCCACACCGTAAACCCAGACCACCCTGCACCTCTCCCCCCCTGTCCCCACCTGGAGCTGCCATCAAAGCCTGCCCGTAGCAAGGCAGCCAAAGGGTCCCTCGGGCAAGGCAGAAGGAGAGGGAAGAAGGAAGGGAAGAGGATCAATGGCTGAAATTCAGCTGCTCTCGCCATTTCCCAGTGTCACAGTGAGCTGGGATGCCTTCTAGGTAGATGGGCAGATCAGTGGCCCATCCTGGGGAGCACTGACCGGTCACTGGCCTCGGCAGTGCAGACAGCAAGGCTACCCAGGAGAGAAGAGGCCAGTGCTGCATGGCTTCTGTTTGTGCATCTAGAAAACGGGAACAGAATTAGATGTGACACAGGAAAAAGGACCAGGGTGGATTTAGATTAGATATTAGGAAGAGATTGTTTACTGTGAGGGTGGGGAGACACTGGAACAGGTTGCCCAGAGGTGATGTGGATGCCCCACCCCTGGAGGTGTTCAAGACCAAGCTGGATGGGATTTTAAGCAACCTGGTCTAGTGGGAGGTGTCCCTGACCATGGCAGGGGCATTGGAACTCGACGACCTTTAAGGTCCCTTCCAACCTAAACCATTCTATGAAAATAAGGCGGTTTTATATTCTGTAGAAATTCCTATTTTTCAGGGCAAAAAGAGAGGGGGGTTTGTCTATGTGGAAACACTGCCAGGCATTGCCTGTGCTGCTCCTTGGGAAGAAAGCCCAAGGAGGGCTTTGCAGGAGGCAAAGAGGAGCCCAAGGAGGCTTGCAGGCATCAGGCAGGTGCCTTGCTCTTTACATTTGTGCAGGTGTCTTAATTTGGCTGGTCCTTCATGTATTTAGCCAATTATACAATTATAAAAGTAATGCAGAGACACTGTGGCTGAGATCTTCAAAATACTGCTCTTTTGGGAGCCAGATGCCTGTGAAGGTCTGGCCTCGGTGACTTATCCTCAGTCACGCAACAAGCCCAGTCCTCAGACAAGGTTTTCTATTCTTCCTCAGGTTCAGATTTTTTCTCAATGCAATCAGCTTGTTCCCCATGAAAGGTGGTTCCAGATCCACAAAATTAAATTCAGACTTCAGGAATGGTTACACCTATGTCATTCAGTGCTTTAAGTGTTCTTTTTTCATTTAGAAAGGAGGTAAACTTCACAACAGCCAGGGTAAAGGATGCTCTGCAATGTGTCCTTAAGAGTTAAAATACTGTTTGGCTTAATTTGAAATGAAATTTGGCATGTTTTAATTTATTTTTCTTGAAACAAAACAAAAAAAAAGTGCACTCCTGAATTAAAACCCAATTACTCTTGTAGCTCTTGTACCACCATAGCTTCTGTCCCATCCTTCCTGTTTTCTATACCAAAAACCTCAAGTGTAACCACACGGGGATGCATGTGTGCTTGCTCTTTCCTGAGCATCTGCCGAGCAGTGTCATATTTAACTGAATTACGAGCTAGGCTTAGAGTAGGTCAGAAAATTTCCAGTTTTCCTAAATCAAATAGATTTCAGATATATAGAATTCTTTGTAAAAATATAAAATTCATTTTTTTCCATAGAAAATTGGAATTCTTTTCAAAGTTCATTGTACACTTTACTGAAGATAGATGAAAAAAGAGTATAGGGGTTCTTATTGCAAATAAAAAACTTCCATCATGTTTTCAGTGAAAAATAATCAAACAGTGTCCTAACTGGCCCTAATTCATGTTTTATATTTGTTACACTGATGAGTGTAAATCCACAGTAACTCCCTTAGCCTCTGTGAAGTTACTCTGATTTATACTGTTGTAAATAAGACTGAAATATCAGTCTATGTGGTTGGTGCCTGTAATGAATATCTTTGCCTTCTAGGTACATGCATACAGGAAAAAAAATAAAATCACGAGGCTTGATGGATTCTGGATCGGGGCTGTTGTGAAGCATCCTAACTCCCTGTGGCTTCAGTTTCAGCATCGCTGGTCATAACATGTCAAAATGTGGGAACTTATAATTAAAAGAACATAAATATAGTCAAGTATTTAAACATAATTTACAACTATATTTTTATCAGCTACAATTTGAAAGTCATCGGTGTTATACAGAACACTCTCTCAATTTCAGGTCCATTTCTCCCAGTCAATGAAACATATCCTAAAATATCTTTTGATCTGATGACAGACGAGTTTAACAGTGTCTGAGCAATACTGAAAAGAGCCTTTGTAAGTCTTTAGAATAATTTGTAGACCAGTATCTTTTCCTTTTTCATTTGTTAAAAAAAACCCCTTTGTTTTAAATAAAGAAACAAAAATTGCCACAAGATAGGGCGAGTGTCTTGCCTTCAGGAAACCACAAGCCTTTTCCACAGAAGCCCAGCATAGGCTACAAGGTCTTTGACTTTCCAGAAGTACTTCAGGATCTGGATTAGAGTCAACAGTAGTTGCACTGCTTGGATCCAAGTGGAGAAATTCAGTGTTAATATGCAAATGCTACTGGTTTGCAGGCCAGATCATTTCATCTAGAAGTATCAATTGAAATTTTCACCACTGTTGCATTGCTTTGGTTGACAGGTATCAACTTGAGCAGGAGCTCTTGCACTCAGCTTCTACTGCTTTTTCAAAGTGGTGCCAAAAGTTTAGGCCTGATAAATAACTAATTGTGGGTAATTCTGGTTTCCAAGGCAAATAAATAAAATGAAGAAAACAGGATGAGGTGAATTCATCCTTGGTATAAACTGACTGACTTCAGTGGTATTACACCAGAAATAGTTGTGGGGTAGGATTTCTTATGCAAACAGTAACACGAATTGTGTTAAATAAGAAAGTGCCTTAAATTACACCTTGGGAAAAATAGCTTGGTTAATCCTAAAATGTTGTTGCAAGAAAATGCCTTTATTTCCACAGTGTTCTGGGGGAGGTATAAGGCAAGTTACACAGTCAAACTTTTCCAAGGAACTTAATTTATTTTCCTGTTTCAGATCAACATACTATTTTTGTGAAGCATTTTGTTGGTTAATTTTTCTATTTCCCTCACCCCCCCTAAACCCCACAACCACAAACCAAACAGACTTATGAGGTTACTTAATGCAAAACTTCATGTTTTTGTCAGGTGGCTCCTTCACGTGTTACAGAAAATGTCAGCTCTGCTTCCCTGTCTGTAAGCACCTCAAGTAACCTGGGCCCCATCTTAAATCTGTTTGTGTGAAGCCAGGGGACATTGTCCTAGAGTTACCCGAGGACTAAGTTGTCCAGGAATAATAGCTTTTTAAATTCAACATATAATAAAACTGAAAGAAAACAAAGTGAGAATGCCCAGCGTAATGAAATGTTGGCATTGCCTGCTTTGACTCAGCCACAAGCTAGGTGCTGATTTTTACTTTCACTTTTCTGCTCTAAGCTTTTTTTTTAAAAAAAAAAAGCATATGAAAGAAAATAAACACCGAGATGACAATATTGAAATAAACCCCAAAACATTTCAGAAAAATCTCTGCTGTGATTTCCCCCCCCCCCCCGGCCACCATGTATGTTTGACATACACAGTGGTAAGTTTTTTGGACAAAATAATATTTATAGGCAAAAGGATTCTGTCAAATAATTTTCAGACAGCTTCCAAAAAATAGAAAAAAAAAAATCAGGGTTTTTATTATATCCTGTTTTATTTAAGAGCCCAAGGTGGCCAAGTGTTGTGATTGTGCCTGTTGGTGACTACCCCTAGAGCCTGAGCGTTTTGGGTTTGCCCCGCTGCTGAGTGATGGCTTTCTTTCCTAGCGATGGCTGTCCTCTCTGAAGATGGCATCCCTCACGCCAGCGGAGCAGCCTGCTCGCTGCTCCCTTCACAGCACTGCCACGTGCCAAACGGCGGTGGCAACAGCCAGCGCTGCTCTGCACCAGAGCCGCAGGCTGAAATATTGCTGAGTAGGGGCAGCGGGAGATGGATCTTAATGATTTGGCCCCTCCCAATCACTTGGGTGCATTGATTTCTCTAATTAAATACGCATTCCCCTGCACCGTTATTCCCAATGATCCCATTTAATCCCAACAGCAAGTCCGGAGATCCGAGGGCCTTTGCTTTTGCAAGCCTTTCTGCTCAGCAGGGGCTCTTGGACACCTCCAGGAATTAGCCCAGTGCTACTTGGCTACATCCTCCTTCCCTCCTCGCCCTGCTTCCACCTACCCATTCAGGCTCCTCTCCCTTCTCCCTTTCTACTGATCTCTCCAGTTCAGCTTCAGAGGCCCGGAGCCGTGGTTCTGACTGACGGCTGTGTACGTAGAGCTGATTTATCTGGCCGGCATGGCACTGCGCCTAGGAAGAGGCTGTCTGAATGGTGAGGCTGTTAAGAAACTAATTGCATGATGAACTGCAGTTACAGGGGAGCCTTGACTGTTTGCCTCACCTAATCATGTTTGCTACCAAGGATTTTTTTTTCTCATCTGCCCCTTTCCTGTTGTTTGAACTGGAAGAATACTGGGTTTACGCCAGGGGTGGGCTTGGCCGATTGGCTCCGAAGCCTTTATCATTAGCTTGTATGTCCCTGCATTTGTTAGAAGGCTCCAACAGGGTGACTGCTGTGAGTGTTTCCTTGCTTTCTCATCTCAGACTGGGAGGCTTCGAACTTGCCAGGATCTAAGTTCAGCGCTCTGTGTTTGTTCTGCTTGTGTTGATGAAGTCACTAATCCCTAAATGAAGGGCAGGGAGCTGTTGGGGTTAGCAATTTCATCATCTTTAACAGAGAACACAGAATCCCTCACAAGACAGGTGAGTTAACGAGAAAATTATTTCCCTCTGCCTTGCTTTCAAACGTCTTTCTGAGCAGTGGGTCTGAACTGAAACCTGGGGTTGCAAAATATCAGCCTGTGGGAAGAACAAAATCAGGGAAGAACTCCGTGCCACTAGATCCCCTTTAATTAGGTCACGCTTGGTTCCTTTGCAAGCAAACACACCTCGTTAGGTGTTTACCTAACAGAAAAGCAGCCATACAGCTGCTTGTCTTTGCTGTTTCTACCTGGGGAAGGAGTGTTGGTAAAGGGTGGACCTAATGATAAGCTAAATGGTTCCCATCCTCAAACCACAGCTTCCATGGATTCCAGTGCCAATCATTTTTCCCTGGTCATGGGTGGCCTGCACCAGAAACATCACCTCAGATTGTCACTCTGCTTGTAATGCAGCCTTGATGCTGTTTGCATGCAGTTGGCGGTCACATTTTTCATTTGAGAGGATTATGTTAGTTTTGCTTCTAGATACCAGGTTCAAGTCAACATTGACTCACTCTCAACTAGTCAAACTTGAGGACAGAACTTTGAGCGTCTCCTGATTCCAGTGAAAACTTTCTCCAGCGTCACTGTCTGCCTCCTGGGAAACTCTGGACCCGGGACACAAACAGGTACTGGGAAATGGCTGCAAACGGCACTGGGGGTGTTTTGCAGTGCCTTTGTAAGAAACAGTTTTTGAAGTCAATCTTTTTAAAGTCACTTTCAGGTAACCTTTACCTGTGAGGTTTCAAGCTTGACCTGTATCATTCAGGATCTGACTCAGCTGGTATGACCCTACCTTCTCCTTTGCAACAACAGAATTACTGCTCACATTGGTCCTTGTGTCTTGTTCCCTTCCTTTTGAGGCCAATGGAAATTCTCCCATTGACTTTGCTGAGCACTGAACCAGAACCTGCTGAACTTCCATTGTCTGGGCGATTTCCTCCCTCCTCCATGGTCTCATTCAGCGAAGGCATACTGAAAGCAGTGGACTCGCAGCAGTCTACAGGAGCATTAGGAGTTGCACCCTCCCAAAAGCCAAGATCTTCAAATGGGAGCCTGCACCCAGAGGTAGGAGACAGCAGGCAAAGGAAGATGACAGATGGAGCTCAACACAGACAGTCAGTCTGACAGCTCTGCTACATCCTCCCAAAGATCTCAGAACACAATTTTTGTCAGCTGAAATCTTATTTACAGCCCCTGTTTTTTTTTCCTGACAGGATCGAATAATTCTTACAAGATAGAGTGCAGCTTTCTTCATCACCTAAGGCGGTCACCACTATGAGCTCTGTAAACCAAGTAGTCTCAGGTTGTTACAAATTGCTGTCTAGTTTCTTAGTTCACAAGTTTTAGCCCAAACTTGAGGAAGTTCAGCAAAGACATCCTCCTAGATCTTCCCCATACACTTCCTCATGTAGGAAGCTGGCAAACCTTTCAAAACCCCAGGCAATTGCCCTTTGTCTGTAGGGCTGCACTCTTCTCAACAATTAGGTGCAGAATGACTCAGTCAACAGAAATATTTACAAAATAAGATATTATTCTGGGCAAGTTTCAGAACTTGGACCTCTGAATATGAAAATTCTGGTGAGCAATGATTTCTAGCAAAAGCGGAAAAAAGGGAAATAGTTACAACATGATCATGAATTGAGGCTCACTGACATATCAAATCATAAATTATAGTGGAGGGGCAGAGATGGTTGTCCTTGTGACATTGCACATTAATGAGCCATGACTGCTCTGAGATACTCTGCACAAACTTTTCTGCACTTATCCTAACTGTGAAGTTTCCAACACAATGAGAGATTAGAGAGTAGATAAAGAGGACAATTATAAGAAAAAGTTGTATCAGGACAGAAACCTCTATGCTGCCTGGTGGGAACATGGTAGTAGCAGACTTAGGCTTTGTGGAGACTGAGCATGGCCAGAACACTGGAGAAACACCACAGAAATGAGCTGGTGTCCATGCCACTGTGCTGATGCCAGCTTTGAAGAAATCAGCTCAGTATAGCAGGTTTCTTCTACACAGCTGGTACCAGCAGTGCAAAATGAAGGAACGTGCAGAAACCCATTTTCCATCCCTGGCTGTTTGTGTATCCCTTCCAAGCCCTCGCAGAGTTTGACCTGCACATCCTCCTCGCATACCAGACTCCCCCAGAAGATTAGCAGCACTTATCTCGCCTGTGTGTGCACGGGCGCATGCGCCCGACTGGCTCGGGCAGGGAGTTACAGTCATTTTTCTGGGTCCTCCTTAAAGGCAGTTAGCGGCTACCCCCTTTAACATCAGAGAGCAAATTCAATCACGGAATAACTCTCCTGCAATCGGTACAATTAGCAGGAATGCGCCTGACCCTGGCTTCACCTTCTCTGAAATGCAGTTCCTGGTACAAAGTGTTGCGCTGTGTTTGAGAGTGACATGTTATGAGTAACTGGATGTCAGCATCATCGTGTGAAAACAAACAAATCCCTGAATAACTGGGAAGTCTTGAACCAGAAGCTGGCATAATAAAGGTAGAAATAATCCTTATTTTCACGTGTTACTTTCCTTTCTCATGGCACAAAACCAATGCTGCACAGCCCAGCCCTAACCCCAAACACATGCCACTGCCCATAACATCTCAAAAGCACAGCCAAAGCAGGTGTTTGGTCACTACTGCAATGCAAAAATGTAAATCTTTACTTGGACAGAGACAATATCTGGGATACTTCTCCCTGGTATCATAAGGAAGGTGAAAATCTTTTGTTTCATATACATTCTTCTTATGGAGCAGGTTTTATTTTTCTCTTAGGACACAACAACAAAATCTGCCCAGGCTTGCACTGTTCCTATAGTCATATGGATTCATATCCAAATGAACCTTCTACCTTAGAGCTAGAAGGCTGGGATTCCTAACTAAGGGAAGAAGTGTTGGAAGTTCATCAGAAGTGCAGTACTTGCATGTCGCACCCTGTCCCACCTCTTGTTTACTTTGCATCTCTGGGAACAATACTCTTAGTTCTTGAGAAGGATGTGGTGGTTTGCGAGGCACTCACTTTTCACTAGAGGCATAAGGGAAAGAAAAAAATCTAAGAGCGAGCAAATTCCTTGTCTGTAGGGGAGTTGAGGTCAAAATGACTAAGTATTTCTCTGAGATACCATTATTCAATTATCGCTCAAAGGATTTGTGAAAACAGTGTATTCTTCTAAACCAATGAGTGGTGCAGTTCTGTTTTGTCTGAACTATTTAGGGTCTTGGTTATAGAGTAAGCTGTACTTTTTGACTTAGGAACACAGCCATTTCTTTGCTTATTTTTGCCCATAAGAAACCTTGCCTTCCAGCCACACTTGCACAACTGTAGTCCCTCTTCCCTTATTCGTTTAATTCCAAAGAATCCTTTCCGCCCTGTGTCCTACCCTGCTCCTTCCATGACGTGTGTACAATGACCTCTCTTCTCCATGTCATATGCAGTTTAATCCTTTTCCCTGAGCATCATTTGCACAGTAATCCTTTTCCTTCTGTGACACAAGCACAAAACTCCCTTTCCTCCACTGTCACTGGCAGAACAATCCCTTGCTTCTAGTGGCACACAGGCAGTAACCCTTTATCTCCTGTGCCCAACACAAAATGATGACACTCGAGCTTTCCTTCAATACAGGAACAACACTGCGGCCACGGTGTTAATTCTCTGAAGAACACACTGCCATCCTTTTATTTGCAAGTTATCCAAGTATGAACCTTCATCTAATCAGTGAGCAGTATGAAATAACATAACGAAAAAAGCAGCACATGCAGCCTACTTTTTTCCCTTTGTTTTGAAAAGTTTCTAGAAACAAACCCAGCTTTTTCAAATGCTTAGAGAAAAAGAACAAGCTGCTGTATGGTTACTCTAACTGTCCTAATGTTGCTCTTTTTTTCTATTTTGTTGTCCTGTTTTTGAATGGTATAACAAGGGGGGGGGAACAGCAGAAAGGAATAGAAAACTGGAGGTGAATCAGAACTTGAAATCAAACATAGTCTTTTAAGTTGTTCTAGCTCACGTACTTCACAGAAGAAAGGTATTTTACATTTAAAGTTAATAAAAAAAAAAAAAAATATGTTTTGACACACCACATCCCCCCTCCCTGAGGCAGTGACCATAACAAATCAGGGTGAGAATAGAGGAGACTAGCAACCAGGACTAGAAGCTTCCACCAACTGAGCAAATCATTTTGCCTTCTCTGCTTTAAGGCTTAGCCAAACCCAAAGACATACCTGTTTAACCGGGGCTTTGCAGCTTTCTTCAACCAAGAAAACTCTTTCAGTAGCTCATTCCCTGGGCAGACGCAGCAAGACTGGAAGCTGAGGCATGATTACCCTAATTTGATATCCCCTTTACACAGCAGTGTTGCATTTGGTGATGATTTGGGCTGATAATGACCCTGTTTATTTCTTTGGCTTGCCTAATTCCACCCTACTGTCACAGCATGCTTTCAAAACAGGGCTGAATTAATGAAATGCTAAGTCTGACCCTTTGCAGAAACCCTAAATTTAGACCCATTGATTCTAAATCGGTTTTGTCTGCTGCTGGAGTGGCATACGCTTGCCAGGATTGGTTTGACCTTGTATCTTTGGTTAGCTGCACACCAATTTCTTGTAACAGGAACACGGTTTAATACCTCTAGGTGCTCCTGTGTCTGTAATATGCTCTGACAGCCTGTGTGGCTGGTGCATTTGAGGCACAAGATTTCCTGCGTTCCCGGAGTAGCTGCAGTACGTGCCATTGGCTCCCCATTGGTATTAGCCACAACAGCTGCCTGAACAAAATTCAGGGTGGAAAACCACCAACCACATTTTTTGAACAAAGATAGTAATTATGGTAATTGCATCACTTCAGCATTTTTCTTGCCTGTGTTTATGAATGAGTGATGTGAGCCAACTAGAACAGCAGCTTCTTCCCTGCAAATTAATTCCTGCTTTGGAATAGCAGGATAGATACGATAAGACTTTTGGTTCGGTATGTTTTCTCCTGCATCTTTCGGGTAGTGCGTTACACATTCACCACAATTTTTCACCTCTACTGTCACTTTTATGGCAGCGTTTTCCTTTTCCTCCTCTTCAGTCATGGGCACGCTAATCTTTTGTGTCACAACCAGCACAACCCCTCCTTTATAGGGGCCCCCTCCTCCCTCTGAGCCCTCCTGGATTATGCAGTTAAAAGAAAAAAAAATAATTTCACCTACAAAATCTGAAACACTGTAATTGTTGTTGCTGTTTTTATTTCTATCAACCACTGAAACCAGTCTGGACTGAATAATTATGCAGCTATTTGTGTCACGGGTTTTAATTCTGAATGTAACCCATTAACCCCATGGAAGTGAGGTCCTCAAGTTCTGAATAATTCTGGGAGTAAACTGTGATGAATCAGGGCTGAGATAAGAGCCAGGCATCTTAAAAAAAAAATCTGGAACATGTTCTTTGCACTCAAGGTTTGTTCTGTGTTGCAAGCAGTTTCTGCTCTTCCTTTTTTTCTCTTCCCCCATTCAACTGCATCCCATGGGAAATGCAGACTCTACTTAGAAAAATTGTTTGTTGTGGTTCATTCTGTTGTTTTCTGACATTTTTAGTCCTCCCCACCTTTTTTTTTTTTTTTTTAAGCACTGAAAATACCTTTATGTGAAGAGCATTTTACCATTCTTTGGGGCTCATCTGTTCATAGTGCTTATTCTGTGCTTGCAGTTGTCATAAATCTCACTCTGGTCTCATTTTTTCCCTCAAACAGAGCCTTGTTAGATGTAACTCGCCTTGGATGTGCTCTTCAGAAATGGCTGCAGCTGATACAACATGGTTCAGTGAGCACGACCAGTAGCAATATTCCTGGCACCAGTATGTGTGCTGGCCTGCCCTTACCTAGCAAGCTGTGTGGCCAAACTGGTCAAGGCATAGGTAGCCATCTCCCACTAGATCAGCTGCTGCTGGAAGCAAAAGATGGATTTTTTTTTTACACAAAAATATGTTTTAAGATCTCTTCCAGATCAGGTACTTGGGAGATAAAATGACCTCTCTACCCAGAGATGCATAGCTCTGCAAAATAGTAAAAAAAGAGTTAGCTCCCTGTTACAGTCCATCATGTAAGCCTGTGGGTGTACATACCACCCTCCCCATGTACAAAAAGGTTTGCTTAAAAGAGACAAGCATTTAACCTGGCTTATTGCATTAAAGCAGCCATGCAATTATTTTACCCTATAATTTCTGTATCAGCCCCAACCACTTCTACCTGAATTGGACTGTCCCTTTCTGAGAGATAACCACCTCCGGGCTGAAGGACTCCCACCGATGCAGAACTTTCCCACATCCCTTTGTGATCAATTACGAAGTTTAGTGCATTGACTGCTCGCTGTTCTCATGGCTACAGAACACATATCAACCACCTCGCAGATTGACATAAACCACACGTGTAGCCAGTGATGGGAACAGGGCTTTTTCCATGAGTAATGGTGGCGAGAGCAAGCCCTGTGCTGGGCCTGCTGACTCAGGAAATGCAGACTTTCAGGTTTGGAGGAGGAACTCGTCCTGGAATCGCTGCTGGTCAGAAGGACTGACACCACCACTTCATCCAGGACTCTTCAGTGTTGGAAACTTTTGCCCTAACTAACTCATCTTCCCTTTCTCCACCTGAGACCACAAACTGCAATTTCTCAAATTTAACACTGCTTACCTATTCTGGTTGAAGAGACGATGAAAAGAAATAAAACTTCTAGGTGTAACATCCCCTTCTGTCAAAGCTAGCTGTGTTGCAAGAAGGACTATCAGACAAGGGGCCAAATCCTGAACTGTTGGGAAGCAGAACTTGAAGTATGTAAATATTCTTTCTATAGTATATGAAAACACGTGCAAACTGAGAAAAGTAGGTAGTGCATTAAATGATAACGTTAAGAGAAAAATCATGAGCATATTCAGTTGTCTGAAAAACAGACGGAACCGACATAACTAGATATAATCAGTTAACATTAGTAACGCTGTGTAAACTGGGAATAAGCACCAACACTTAACGATTGGATGTGAGACAGATTTCAGAATGTAGTACTGAGATTTCAGAATGTAGTACTGAGCCTTGGTTTTATCACAGGGACATAATAACTGCTAGAGACAAAACACTGAAGAGAGGTAAAGGAAGAAAATGAAACCATTGTTTTACAGGTCACGAAGAGTCTTACGTTTTCTTATAGTGTCTTTAACTAATCAGTTTTAAAGAACTAACAACCTAACACTTTACAGGACAGTATAAAACCACAGGCTGATGATGAATACAGGAATGAGGGCTGACTAAATAAACATATGAACATTTGCAGGAGAGGGGACCTTTGTTTCTTTAAGAAAATTTTGCATTATAGTAATAGAAAGATAAGTTGTTTATGATAAATGAAATTGATGAGTGTGCTGGTCAAATCTTGCAGTGAAGTCTGGAGATCTTTGCAATATCCAGATGCATACTTTCCTCTTTGTTTTTCTCTCTCTTCTTCAATATCTCCTTTTCTCTCCCTGAGGAAGAAACAATATTTTAATTCTGACTAATACACAGAAAGTCTTCTACAACCAGGATTGTTAACTTATAATGAGACGGTTTATGAGCCACAGCCTCAGCTTGACTAAATGCCTTCTGTGCAGCTTTAGCTTTGCTTTATGGACCTGGAAGAACATACTTAAGGCCTTACCATTTAAGCAGGAGCTGCAGTCAGCACTGCAGAGTGAAGGGGTCTCTGGAAGCAAGCCACTGACCTGCAAAAGACCATCATGCCTTAAAAAAACTGCACTGGTGAGAAAGGTAGAAGAAAACACAACCACAACAGAAACAGGCATCTGTGAGCTGCTTCCTGCTCCTCATAAACAAGAGATACAAATTCATTGCCCAAAATTAAACAAAAAAAATACAAAATAATCTTCTAAAAATAGACCCCTGTAAACAGCTAAGAGAGCTGTTGTTTGACTTGTACAGGAAATCCCAGTTCCCCTTTCTCCACAGAAATAGCAGGAATGGAGAAGGTCTGATGCTAACAGGCTCTGTTCCCATCAGTCCGAGCTCACTGACTTACTAGGGAGGCTTTTGGTTGACTTCAGCCATCTTTGGTGTGGAAACAGAGAATAACTGAAGCAAAACACTGCAAAACTAAGCCGCTGACATACCCAACCCAAGTTGCTAATGCCCAGCAGCTGAGACAGCCAAACTGGATGAACTTCTATACAGCAGGAGTGGTGATGAGTTGGGGTCCCACCGTGGGGCTGTGCCAGTGGAGCACTTGCAGGTTGGGTTGTGTGCCCGGGGTGAGCCCCTGCTGTCTTTCTCCCCTGTAGGGGCCACCTTGTTTTCTGAAGGATCCAGGCTCAGCCCTGAGCCAAGATGGCAGGTGTCACGGTCCTGCTTCTAGTGCTGCTACAGATATCACACCCAAGGACCCACCAGTAAGCAGAGATGCTGTGGGTGCTTCTTGGGACCCAGGGTCAATGAGCTGTGCCTTTACATGGGGAAATGCAAGGTATGTTTCTGTAGGGCTGGAGACTGCTAAGGAGAGCCTGTCTTGTACATTACCTGCTGCAGTGACATATCTAGCCAGATAGACGTGTTCTTCTCAAGGAGCAGGCTACAGCTTAGGGAAGCACCCTGTGGGCTCAGCATTTACAGAAAACAGCAAAGAGAAGGCGGCTGCAGTGTTGGAGAGGAATCATGGCACGGTTGCACGTGAGTCAGTCTAGTATCAAAGTATTAGAGAATAAACTGCACCACCCCCAGCCTTAAGGACTGCAGATAATGCGCAGCAATGAAGTTTTATCTGTGCTCAAGTACATATATTTTATGCAGCTAAAGCTATGTCGCAGATGTTCTTCACTAGAATAGATTTTGCCTTTGCTAATCCTGTATTAATCTGCTGGTAGAGCTGTATCTGCATTATTACCACTGGGCTCCTTGCGGCGAGGAGCTACTGCTCGCTGGGGACACGGTTCTTCTGCATGTCCCTTAGCGGAGATGCAGCTCTGAGGTCAGGCTGGCTTGTGCCGGGGGGGAGAATCCCCCCACGGCCCCCGTTTCTGTTACCACTACAGTGCTCTGCCAGGAGAGGGAGCTAGGACTCTGAGATTCAGTGGCCTTTGATGTTTTCAATTCACAAATCATGAAGGTGTTACAGCTGTCCAACACTAACATAGGCTTTCCTGTTCGGCTGGGGAGATGTTCAGGGGACTCATGATTTGCCATGGAGGCTACTCACTGCAGAAGGGGTTTGGTACCTGCTAGAACCCAGAGGACCCTGGTGCTCCAAACTGTGTTTTAAGGCTCTCGGTCGTTTTATCTGACTGCTTCCCCAGGTAAACTCCAATGGGAGTTTGGAGTCGGTGAAAATGAAGTGAAGCCTACAGATTCTACCATCACACTATAGATGCAAAACCACTGAAATGCAACCACCGCTGGAGTGAAGGTGGCAACCAACAAGGCAAGCAACAGCTGGGAGGAGGGGAAAAATTTTGGTTAGGGCTACCAGATGGCACGCAGATGTTTGACAACATTTCTTTTAACTTAGAAACACATCAGCCTTCTTCCCCTTGCAGTATATGTGTTTCATTTTGAACAAGTAACTGGCAGCTGGAGAAAGTTATTAGGAAATACTAAGTCTCTGTTCCAGCACTTGCAATAGCAGCAGAATTACCTGGTTCCTATTCTGCCCAAGCTTTCTGTCTCCTTTTTTAGATATTTGGCCTCAAGTCAAGTTTTGCTTAAGTTATGTATCAGAAGGGGAATAAGTGGAGCTCTGAGCTTGTTTAAAGAGCAGAAAAGGGATTTTAAACAAAGCTGGCAGAGATACCAACACAACTATTATCTAGGTTCTGGATGCAGTTGGGCCTGCTGGTAAGAAAACAGGAAATAAGTGAGAAAACAATTCCTAAAAATGTGAAAACCAGCCAATTCTACAGGGCTCCACTCTGTGCTCAAATGTCTGTAAGTGCTGATAAAAGAGCACACGTGATGAGAAAGTGCTGTGTCATTATCAAAGGCCTTTTCAGTCTTATTTTCATTTCAGTTTTCTTCAAGTGCCAGAGTCTGGCAAAGGAAGGAGAATAACTTTATTTCTTCTTTGACTAATGAAATGTGGTCACCAACCTATCTGCTCTCTATTCCTTCAAGGTGGTGAACAGAGAGTTCCGCTTCCTTCCTATTTTCTAGCTAATTTGAAAGGAAGAAGAGATAAATTTGGTGATAATTTTGGATGCTAGAAGAAGAGCTCTTCAAATGGTGCTGGGCTCTGTTAGCCAGGAGGTGCCTAGGAGCCAAGTTAGAGAAAGGATTGTTGAATGATAACCCAGTGTCAGCAACCATTGAAAATTGTGAATAATGAGGGAGGCTCCTTCATAAGAAGTGCATTTTATTGGCTCTGTTACAAGTCAGAAAAGTTCTGTTACCTTCCGATTCCCTCTGCCTACATTACCCTGTGGTCCAAAGGGCTGGCTTTGCCTGCTGGGAGGCACCAGCAGACACTGCAGAGTGCTGGGACAGAAGCTGCTCCCAGAAGGATGGCAAGTAGCCATCAGAGTGCAGGGAGTGTTTGGTAGCCTGGCCCCCAAATACCATTTCCATTCTTGCAAAGGGCTCTAAATGATAAGGATGGATGATGTGGAGTTTTGCATGCAGGAGCTGTGGTTGTGACTTCCCATCTCTGCACCAGCCAACAAGTTATTACAAAAATAAATACCTCAGCAGCAGCAGCAGCATCCCCAAGGGCCTATAGACTTCCACTGGCACGAACTAATTCCTGCAGTGGAGCTCAAGCCAAATCCTGCAGAGACCAGCAGGAATCTCTCTAGACTCACGCAATGGCAGTTTGCACACTGGAGAAAATGTTTGGGCTTGGTCATATTTATCGTCACGTCAGTTAAAACATGTTGTCAGTTAACACCTTTTCTAACACAACATATATTTTCTAAAGCTGAAGGAAAGTGAGCCTTTTTACCTCCTTTTATTTTTCAACTAGTTATTCTGATTTACTTCTGGAATTGCAAAAGATACTAAATGGTGATTCACAAAGCGACCAGGGATGAGTTATTGTCTTCCATGTGCAAATTGATCCTAAGGCATCTATCATTCTCTTATAGTCCTATCTCCAGGAGGGATGCCTGATTTCAGAAAACTGTACAAATACCAGGGAAGCTGAGGCAGGGAAACATTCACCTTCCTTGCCTTGCTCTCTAGGAGATGTTTGACGGGTGAGTTTATTATCAGTGGGAAGAATGAACGAGCCAATACACCCTTTTCAAGGTTTGCAGGTGCCTTAATGTAACTTGCTCATTTAATTTGGATCTATATACCTCATGAGAAGAGCAGAAGATTTTCATTTTCAAGGCCTTATTTAGCCATAAAACGTGTATCAGGTTAGCTAAGAGCAGGTCTATGAATTTCATTTTATTTGGTGACAGGAGAAATAGGGATGTATATATCACCCTTTCAGTAACAGCTATTAAAAGGTGCGTGTTTCATGAAGAAACAGCGTATTCCATGTCATAACAACTTTTGCGAAATAAAATTCAGGGCACTTGTAGTGTACATATCTGAAAAGTATCAGTTCACTCATATGTTAAGAGCATGAGGAAAATATAAGCCCCTTTTGTGACTGGAACTGGTCACACCTGGAAAATTAGGATGGATTTTGCTGGCTCCAAAGTCAGTAGGAAATTGTCTATGGCCTCAATGGGGCCAAAAAATTCTCCTAAATTTCATACTATTATAGATACTGTACAATTTAGCCACCAAGGTCATTAAAATGCTATAATCCCTAGTGTGATACATGACAGGGTAAAAGCACTTACAAAGGTATTGCTTTCTAAACTGGTGTAATTATGGTAGTAATTCCCAAAGAAAGAGTATTGCAAATGCATTTCCAGTTCCAGTTTCTCAATTTTTTTGTCAGTGTTCATTACGGTAGTGATATGCTTGTGTCTAAATCTTGTTGATGTCCTTCCAGAGGGCACTAAAACCCCTAAAGTAAGTAAGGAAAAATTTAGTCGGTGATTCTCACTGGCTGCTGAACTGCTGCCTTTTGAGCCTTGTCCCTCAGCTCATAATCTATAATGTTTGCTCTTATACTACACAGATTACTTGCTCTTTGTTTATATTAATCCGCTAACAGTTTCTCTAACTTAAAGGGAGTTAGGGGAAAAAAAAAAAAAGCCAGCCCTCCCCTTGCCAAATTTGGATGATTTGGAGCTAAGAAACTTAAGACACATGTCAATATTTCACTGTATTTTCAGTCCTCATGAAGTTTGGAGGCGGGGTGAAGCCACCCATGGGACAATATGGTGTGGGGCAGTGAGGGACTGGTCTCTAGTAACAGTGTGTGGGGCTTGGGCACCAAATCTCATGGCAGTGGGTCTACCCCTCCTGGTGGTGTACAGAACAGGGTCCTGAAGACCTCTTAAGGCACTGAAGAAACATGCTGAGATGTGAACCCTCCTTTTGCCAGTTTTAAGAAAAAGGTAGACACACAGTCTCTAAGTTACAGCAATAAAAAGATTCAAGTGGAAATGAACACCAAAGTCTGACACGGTGTGAGAAGAGTGTTTGCCTGTTTCCTGACAGTGATCCTCTCAACAGTGATGAAAATCAGCTAGAGGTAAATAAAATAACATGTTCTCTTTACGACAAATGAAAAACCTGATCGTAGGACCCTCTTATTTTTAACCTGAGAGTTTAACTGCAGGGAGGAAGAGGTGCTAGAGGCTCTGGTATTTTGTTTTTTCTCAGGGCTTGAAATTGGCCTTGGATGCTCTGTACATGAGTACTAAATGTATTTTCATCTTCTCTGAAGATTTCTAGCATCTGCATTTTTCTTTGCTGTATAAAGCCACCTCCTTTCTACCACTTAACTAAGCTCTCGGATGTTATTTGAACAGAGAAGTGTTCTTTAGGCAAGAAAATGAGGATAAAACCCCCCATCTTATTTATTCTCTTCCTATGAGTGTGTCAGTCCCTTGACTGACGATGGCAAGATTTCTGTTCCTGTTGAGCTGCTAGCTTCTTCACAGGTGCTACCAAATAAATACATCAGTTTAGAAGATGATTTCTTACAACTGTCTGGAAAATTGCAGTCACAGTCAACTCATTTCTCACATGTCTTTCTCAGATAGCTACCAGATTAAAGACTAAATGAACAACGCCTACTCCGATTAGATACCAGATTAAAGATCAAATGAACAATACTTACTTGGATTAGATTTGAAATGGTCGCTAGGTTCACTGTGACTTTATGTCTCCTCATTAGCCCCTGGAACTATTCCGCCACCAACATACTGCATTGCAAAAAGGAGCTCGGTGTCTTCTAAGCCAGAAGGAAACCTGCAAATGATAACATTTTATTTAAATACTCCCCCTGAAACCCTGGCAGTAGCTCAAATGGATTACCAGTTTAGACTTTCAGAAACCGTGCAAACTAGTTTTTCTTACTGATGTTCCTGAAGAAGTAAAAGTATACATTTACATCTCATGATCTGATAGACTCTTTTGTAGTAAATAAGCCCCAAATTCTCTATTTTTGCAACAGAAAATTTTCTTAATATTTAGTACACTAAATGTATATAGTACACAAAATCCATGTTTACAGCTTTTGTGAAAGTCCAGCAAGAGACATGGAGGTGAGTGGACATAATACTGAGCTGGGATTCAAAGCAGTATCACCATGCTCTAGAATAGATAACAATAATCAGTCTCTGATAGACATATTTCTTCCAGAGTCTTTGGATTTATTTTTCTTTTTCCTTTTTGACTTGTGGTCTTTTGGTTAGCGCTGCCAAGAAGCCACCACATTCTAGGCCAGAATCTCCTATATTTACACAGCGTGTGTTGCAGCCCCTCAGCAAATATGGCAGGCAGTAACATAACCATCTGGAGGACGTGACAGGATTTAGCCTGAATAGTTTTGAGGTTTGGTCCTCCAAATAATAATAATTAAAAAAATATGTAATAATATATGTTAACAGTCCAACCTACGTTCCTTCTACAATGAAAGAAGTTGTGGTGGTTATGTGCCGCCTAAGACTGACTACAACATCTCTTTCTTTGGTCTGAAAAAACAGTGTGCAATCATCATCATCATTAACAATCCCCAGCATTTGATTAATGCAAATACGTGGGTAAGGATTAATTACCCAAACCTTTGCCTAATGAAAATGAGAAAGTAGGCATACCTCGGTGTCTTCTCACTTCAAAAGAAAAGCTCATACCATAAGGATTTTGCAACAAAGCCTCCGTCTTACAAAGACTTACAGAAGAGCCAAAGCTGTGGCCTCACCAAAGTATAAGAGACAAACCCAAGGGCCCAGCTACACAGCAAGGGTTTACCAGCTGGTGGCGACCATGGAGGTGAACAGTACATAAATCAGGTGCTCTAAGTAGGACTTTATGGCACAGAGGGCTGCATAACGTTTTACTGCTATAAAAGGGCTCAAATATCAAAACTGGTGGCTTTGGTTGCTATAATAACAATTATAATAAAATTAGTGCCCAATACATTAAACAATTTCTTCACGATAAATAAACTGATCAGTTCTATGAGAACAACAGAAAACTGGATAGGACATATAAGCTACTGAGACAGCAGAAAGGCTGTCCTTACTCATGTATCTTCATGGGAAACAAGAACCCAAGAAAAAATAGTGCTTCAAGCATATTCTAAAAGGATCAGTGTGCAGAAAAATTCTCTCAACACAGAAATCTAAAGGTTTTTAATGGAGAGAGGCAGTGCCTGCTCTGCAGTGACAGCTTCATGTTTATTTATTCTAGAAAAAATAAGAAGGAGATGCTGAAGCAAAGACAAGATAATTTTATTCCCAGATCAAATAAAGAAACACAGAGCGTGTTCTCATCAAAGTGATTACTTTAGGGGGAACTAATACAATGGAAGTTATTAAATGAAACAACTTCTTTATAGGGCACCTCACATTAAGGATTTTAGTGTAAGTAATATTTCTGTCAGGCAAAGTGATGCGAGACAAAACATCTTGTAGAAGATACAAAAAAGACCTTTAAGAAGGTGCTAAGTAACAAGATGTGAATATGAACCATTGTGAGGACTCACATAGGATGGGATTTTCTCAGAGAGTGCACACATTTATGTATCTTGATAGAGATATTCCTTAATAAACACATTCTTGTAAAAATGTATTTGATTTACTATACTTCCCCTGAAACAAATTATCCCTTTGCTTAAAAGCTCTGAGAAGCAAGGATGTCAGGAGTAAAAGTGACTATTGTCCTTTCACTGAAATCTTTTATTTTGAATTAGATTTATGTGCTGGTATATGTAGAGCTGAAGTAAATAGCTGCTCAGCACAGACAGTGGGGACAAATCCTCACTCTATAGGAGCTGTCTTCAGTGCAAACCTGAAAGTCTCGCCTGTCTTTCCTTCCATCTTGCTGGAAGCCTTCAGAGCACACCCTGGCAGTACTGGGCACAAGGTCCAGCCAAGAAGGTAAGTTTGTAGAGACAGCATGCTTCCTCCATACATTTACACACGTTAGCACTGGCAATCAGAGCTAAGAAATGTGGACCTATTGCATCTTTTTGTATTCTGAAATGGATATCCGTATATCTGCACGCTTGATGATCTACAGCTACATTTTATTATCCTAGAATCTGAGAGGTCTCAAGAGGTAATTATTCATAAAATGACTAAAACGTCTTGCCTCGGGTTCAGAGTTCTGGAAAGCCACGTCTCCTCTAAGGGTCATGAGAGTTAGAGATAGAAAAGCCTGACTGCATCATCTTGTATTGTTCCCTCCAGTGCCTTTGCTAGTAATTTATCAAATCTGTATTTATCTTAGTATTTATATATGGCTCCCATTGCACCACTTTGCAATATTCAATTCTTTCATTCTCACAAGGGCCCTATCTGGTATATTCTGCATCACGTAGGATGCAGTCTTGAAGAGCAGGTTCATAGCAACAGAAAATGACAGGAATGTAGTCTCTTTTCCTCGTTTGCTACTGCACTCACTAGATCCTGCTTCAGTTTTCATCTGATGGGACATGTCTCTCACACAGGAAAGATGAAATGAGTAGGAGAGTAAGTGGGAACCCAGTTTGTTCCAAGAGATGAACGGCTCAGAGCTGTCCTCTGTTTTCTGCTACTTTCTTCCACAATACTCAGGACTTTGTAGGAACTAGAGAATTTACATTATATCTCACTGCAATTATTTGCTTAAGTTCTATGGCTTCTATTATTCAGGAGGTTTGACTGCAAAATGAATATGTGGTTTTTGTGCTGGGATATCATTTTGTTTTCTTCAGGCATTTGCTAAACTAAGGCCTGCATGTTTTAACCCTAATCTTTTGTTTTCTTTAATTTCTCAATAAAAATCTGCTAAAAAAACCCAAAGAGAAGCCTCTAAACAAACAAACAAATAAATAACCCCCCAAATTCTTTTATATCTCTTTGCACTAGGCAGTTTTTCTAAATATTTTAATTCTTGCTATCACCAAATATTTCTAACCACAAGTGTTGTCAAGCCACCATCATGGCAAGATGTAGACACTGGAGATCTCCAGCCCAACCCTTCTCTGGAACAAGGGATTTTGAATCTGGGTGTTTCCCAAAGTATTGGATAACCCCAGAGAAAGGCTATTAGGGTTGAGCAGAGAATCAAGAACAAATTGCTTGGCAAGGCAGTATCTGCCTTTGCTCTTTATAATTCTCCCAAGGAGGGAAGCGCAGCACCCGCTAATAGCTATTTGTGCTCATTCTGACTTGCAAATACCATGGATGGGCACATCGAAATGACACACAGGAAAACAGGACTGGAGAACTCTGTTGTCCTAGGACAATTTAAATGATAGAAACACTATCCTAGAACAACAACATGTACATTTTGCATGGAAAGTCTATTTCTTCTGGACCTAGACTCACCTCATTATTAAAATTAAAATTCCCCAGGTTTTTATGACCAAAATGCTCTGCCTTCACTTGCAGCACTTGTAATGTCAGAACGTGCTGCCAGAAACCACAAATTCTGGCTTGAATGGCTTCTCGGTCACTTGTATGAGCCATCAGTGAAAGTGCAGTGGAAAAATAAACCAGAAGATGACAAAGTCTGTTAGGACTCTCTCAAAAACTTAGAAAGTTACCTACAAATATGGAAAGGGAGGTGCAAACACCATCACGTTCACATCTAACCCTCAAGCAGCCATTCCTTCCCTATCAATTTGATAGTAATAAAAGTTTTGAAACATGCATTGCAAAGACTGTGATTTTAAGGACTTGTTACAGACACTTTCACATTGGTCCTAATCCAGACTAGAGGCTTTGGCTACAGGCTAATGGTGGGGTAATGTCTACCCTCTGGGCACTTTTCACAGTTTTGGCAGTAGGAAACAGCCTTGAAGTGTTTGCAAAATGCTGTATACATTTGCATTGTAGCAACTGAGAAACGAGTCCCAAAGTCCTTAATAATGCTAACGTTGGTATGAATGTAAATTTAATAGACCCTCAGCTGTTTCATAACAGCCCCCATACTTTCTCTTTGTGAGTCACAAGAGAAAACTGTCATTTGGTAAAAAACATTTTTTACCTTTGAACCATGCAAAGAAGTGCATTTCTTCCCGTTATTTGGGAAGAAAAAAATGCATAAATTCAGTGTTATTTTCCATTTATTTTTTATTTTACTTTTTACACATAACAATATAAGTCTTCTTATTACTTCTATTATTAACATGTGGAAACGTTCAACAAAGAATTAGGCTCCAGTGATGAATCTGATGTGTTTTAAACCACAGATGCCAATTCCAACACTGGTACATTAGCTGTATCCTTCTTTCATCTATGAACGTGTAACAGGAATTTCTGGAGATACTGAACCTTCTCTGACCACGTATTTTGACATGAGATGGACAGATTCTTATCTGACTTCAATGTTCACCTTTGCAGACTTTGTATTAAGAGTTTTACAATGCACATAAATGCTTTCATTATAAATAACGGCACCAAAAGTGTATTTAAAAGAAACTTTTGTATCATACCTCCATTTCACATCTTGTATCTTATTTGAACTTAAATATAATCATGGAAAATGAAACTGGATAAAACGCTTCTCACTAGAAGTGAGAAAAATTTACTTTGCTTCAATTTTCTCATGGACAAACCTGAAGGAGCAGCCTAAAAAACACAGACTACCAAAGAGTCAGTCAAAGTTTCTTCACAACGCATATAGAACTGACCAAAAGACTTTAATATTGTGTTAAGGGCAGCTCTTTTCCAGCCTAATTTTTAAGGTGTTGTCTTCAATCTAGGTAAATTCATCATGAAAAAAACCTAAAAACTGATATTTAAAATTTGTAAAGTTTCTGTATTTAAATTATGCAAATAGATTAGCTTTGTCAGTACTTCAAATGCTTGAAATTTGAGATACAAAGGAAACTATAGACACCCAATCTGCTACTGAAATATAGAAGATAACGAACTAGATTTAATGGGCTCCAGCAAATCATAACAATAACGCTGTTGCATGCTACTTTACCTTCATACCAGATTAAAGAAAACCCATCTCAAGTTGAAAAGTACATGTTCTAAATCCTCCAAATTTGAGAATAAAGATGTGCAAGCCATTTACTATGAAGTCTCTAACCATATTAAGCACATCTGACTTTTGCTTTCAGTACAGACATGAAACTTGGATGACATTTAAAAAAATAATTTAGTTTTTAGAATTTATTATAGAAATTTTCGGGGTTATGGACATTTATAGATTAGCATGTTTGGGTAGAAGTTTTAAAAAGAAAGAGAATGTTTTTTGGTTGAAGAAACACAATTTCACAAATCCCTTTTGCCAAGACATCAATCCAGCAGAAATCACAAATATCACATGGAGATAAAATTAAAAAACTTACAAGTTGTGAATCTTGGATTACTAATAATTTAAAAAAATTGCAGAGACTCAGTAACTTTACTAGATACATCTGTTTTGCTGGGATTTTCTACCAAGAACTCCTACTCTTTCTTTGAAATCACCTATAACCAAAACATAATGAAATTATAAAACATGCTTGAATTTGTTTAAAATCCAATGCAGATTCTTCAGGGAGCTCTTTCTTCTGTTCTGCCTTTTATTTTTTAGCATGACTACAAGGTAACTACTTAAAATTGTGGTTGCAGTAGAAGCTTCTGTCTTGTGAAACAGAAAGGAAAAAAAATATTTTGGCCACTGATTGAATAACTTTAACCTAGAGCATCTCCACTACTTAAAATTTGGTCAAAGTATCATTCCTAAAATTCATCAACATGAAAATGAACTCACCTCTCTGGAAGCTTCCAAGTGTGAGCAAGGAAAGAGTTTCAAGCAATTTTCCAATTGCATTTTGAAGGACAAGGAAATTGTAGCATTCACTTATTTCTGGCATTGAATCTGACTTCAAAATTACAGAAGATATTTTTTCAATCAAGTGTTACACATATATCATTTTAACATAACTCCAAAATAGACAGTTAATTTTGTCAACCTGGGAATCTAACAAAGAAAGAGATTAAAAAAAAAGACATACATGTAACAAGCCATAGAAAGGTCACAGAAGTGCAGGCACAATTATGTTATATATATGGTTAGGAGAAAGATAATCCAGAAATTCCTGTACTAAATATAGAGACTCAAATAAGAGAAAGAAGTAGAAAGCAAAGCCTTCAGGACCAGATTGGAGTGAAACAGAAAATTTTCTCAATCCTAAACTTGTGTTGGGAAAGGCCAGGCATGTGCCCTGATGCCTCTGAGAACCTTTGGAGGGTGCTCAAAAAGCAGGTATGTCTGGGCTCAGAGGTTAACTCCTGCCTGCCTGTGTGGGCTGTGGTCCATGGTCTCTCCCAGGACATCCATTCCTCTCCTTGCTGGAAACCTTAGTCACTTAGAAAGAGTTATGCAGAGATCCACTCTTTTCCCCTTGTTATCAGTCCTGTGTGTAATTAGACAACACATAGCATGCAGAAAGATAGACAACACACAAACCTCGTGGAGAAGGTTTTCAGCTAGTTTAAAGCCCTTGAAGAGTCTTCGAACATAGGTCTGCATGTGCATGGGCTGTTCCTGAGCAAACACTCAACTGGCAGCCACATTCCCGGATGGAGCAGACTTCTCCTGGGTCTGCAATTCCTCCGCGGGATGCCAAGTACACGGCTTCCCCTGCAGCAGGACAGTTTTCCTGAAACAGCCTTTTTCCAAAGTTTTGAATGATTGGTTGTGGGAAAGACAGTATTGCTATTTAGTAAACTTAGGCTAAAGAAGGTTGCTAAATAGCTGTAAAAGAGGGTTTAAAAATTCACTGTTTCTTATTTCTGGTAGAAATAGAGGAGTTTTTTCAATCTACTTCAGAAAAGGTGAATCTTCTGCTGCAGAGAGGGAGTGAGGAAGTGGGCAGCAAGGACAGAACCACAACAGCTGACTACAATTTATGGTATGATTTTTCAGAGAGAAGTACCCCGTCTGTGCAGACTGAAGACACTGCCAGCAGTAGAAACAGGCCGGGTTTTTTACACTTGAAGGTGCTGGTGACATTTCCCACTTCAAGCTAGGGACAGAAACATGGGGTGGAAAAGGAGTGGTAGAAATATTCCCTGACACGTTTAAACTCGGTTTCCACAACACAAGGGCCGGAGTCACTAAGGCCATCTACATTTACTGCAACTGGGCATTTGGTTTTAGCATGTTCTGGGAGTTCATACTGAGAATTTCCATATTTGTTTTCACACTATGCAGATGCCATCCCATTTTTTAGCTGTCAACGCATACAAGTAGTGAATTTGCACTCTGACCCACGTGTAAGAGACATACCAGAAAGCTGGTAACTTTTGTCTTTGGCAGTGCAGGAGAGCTTTTACCATGTGGTTCATTTAGAGGAGGCTGAAACCGGCCTCCAAGAGCTGCTGTGGTTATTCTTTATCCTAAAAACGTGATGTCTTTTCCTACTGTCTTGCTGGGTATGACAAAAAAGGACATTACTCTGGTTTTGCCTTCAAGATCCCAATAGTTCATAGGAGTAAATAAAAAATATTTAGAAGAAACAAATTAAAATCTCAAGCAAACTCTCTAATTATTTTCTCTCATCCAAATAGCCTTGCTGACAATTAGAATTTCCTCCTAACATCAGGACAGCTCCTGGATTTCCTTTCTTCTTGTACAGTTTAAGCTTCATATGTTTTTTTGTGTGCACCCAGAGCAGAAACATCTGCCTCTCCTCCCTTGTAATGCTCTGTAGCAATTAGAAATGAACCAACTATACAGTGGGATGTTGGCAGTTTCCCAGTGAGCTCAAAGATGGGAAATTGGTGGGAGAGTTTGCAGTGAGGATCCAGCTGGTGCATGCTGTGACCACACTGGATTGAGAACATCTGCAGAGCAGTGATTGCAAAGTGAGGCAGAGTGAAAGGTGGCTTCAGCCAGGTCAGAGGTGGGACTTTGGGCTCTGCTCCCTGTGTGGCAGATCCTACGTTCAAGCATTGGTCACCATGCTGGAAACAAGGTGGATGTTGGTCACATAACTTCTTTTTCACGTACCACCAGCCACAAACTCAAACCAAGAGGTTGGCTAAGCTTTAGGCACGTCAGAATGGTTATCATACCAACAGATCATCTTCTAGTATCGACCTTGAGTTTGGAAGGTAGTATTTTTTGTCAGAGTCACTCAAACAGCAAAACATGTGCTTGACTTTAAGCCTGGGACTAAATCCCACTAAAATACTATTTAGAAGAGTTATCATGAGCAATCCTACTTAAAGCCAGAGTACATGTAGAGCAATAATGTACATAATTTTTAATAAATGCACGCAACGAGACCAAGATGAATAGCAGGAATTGTTCCTGGCCAGGTGTGTTCATGCAGCTGGGTTATAAGAAAGATCTAAATTTAGACAAGAGCAAACATAAACATACCCAATATGTAGCAAGTTTTTCCAGCCTGCTTGTTTATATATGCCATGCTTTTGCCTCACTCAGCATCCTGTTCCCATCCCAAAATGCCAATTTGGGTGTTCCTGGCTTTTTGTTCTCCACTGGAAGCACTTAATTTTCAGGAGGTGCTGGAAATGATCTATTAAAATTTTTCTTCTGCCAGGCATCCATACAATGGGGGACTTCAGCGATGGAAATGGTGACCCTGTTCTTATGACTTCATTACACAGACCAGTTCAAATATCAATCGCAAGAGAGGAATTCTGAGATCAAGAGGTATAAGTGCATGCCAGCATCATGCATTCAGGAATCCAGATTTAGTCTTCCAAGAAGATAAATATGGCTTATAATGTTCTTTAAGAAACAGATGTTTGTCTGGACTACCACAATCCATACAGAAATTAAGCTTTTTGTAAGAGAGGGACGGCTTCATAGATTCAAAGAAAAAAAAAAATAATCAAGGCCCAGCAGAAGCTATCTTGACATTTGAAAAATGAAAGAATGAACTGGGAAAAACAAGACTATCTGTATTGTAAATATTCTTGATTCTTTCCTGGAAAGGGAAAAAGGAGTGAAAAACTTCTTCTGTAGATATATGTAAGAAGGTGAAGGCTTTGATTTGATCAGTTACTGGCATGATGCCATAAATGACAAGATTCTTCAATAAGTGAGATTATCCAACACTACAATCCTGATATATGTGGTTAGTCAGATGAAAAGCCTTGCTGAAACCAAAGGAATTTAGGATCCAGTCCTTAATTCAGTTTAGATTTACAAGGCAGGACTCTCTGTGGAGCTGAGAATTAATCCTGCAGACAGTTAGTCCCGGCACTCTTCCAGCTCCTGTAAAATCTGTGATGTCTTTTCTGAGAGGTCCAGAAGCCCATGCAGTTTCTGGAAATTCATCCTTTTGAAGATACCTACTGCAGTCACAAATGCAGCTGCTGCTGCTCAGACCCCACTAGAAGAACAGTGCCTCTGAAAAACAATAAAGCTGACAATAAAGCCTCTGTCTTAAATGGGGGTTTAACTATAAAGTGCAGAAATGGTTGGAAAATTCACAGCTTTTACCGTCTCCTTCTACATGCCCAGTACACACCGTTCCACAGCACACCTTTTAGATGAACAAGTGGTTTGCTCTGTTTCCTGAAACTCGCTATTTGTGCGCTTGCCTTCACTATGACATCTTGTTGCATTTGGACTTGACATAAGGATGACCGCCACCGACCTGTCAGCACGGATCACAGCAAACCCTATTCAGCCTGGCAGGTAATTGTGCTTAAGCCTTGGTCCTGTTTCATTATACGAACGAGTGTCTCAAGACCTCTTTTGGTGGCGTCCTAATAATCAGACCTCCGTTTTCCAAGGCAGAGAAATTTTGTTGATAAGACAATAACAGGGAGACAAGAATAATAAAAAAAAAAAAAATCAAAGGAATTAATGTGATGTACATGCTGCAGATAAGTTAAATCTGTGAGAGACAAAGCTATCTCCAGCATTTTTACAGAGGCATATGTGAGATTTTTTTTTACAGTAACCAACAGGAAAGGAAGTTATAACGTCCTTTCAGAACATTATTCTGTATCTTTAAAATCATTGTTGGAACAAGCCAGTGTTTTCAAGCTGCTCTCTGCCAAAATGCCTAACGTGTCCTATTATCTGCAACAGTGCATGTTATTCTTCTGGAAATCAAAGCAGGTTTTCAAAACTGGACACATATGAGTAAAAAGTAGAATTGTCACATGCAGTATTTTCTGCATGTGAATGTAGCAGGACCTGAATATGTCCCAGGAAGGATTTTCAGTGTTTTAAGATCAGAGCATTTTATTCTTTGGGAAGCTCTTTTTCTGGTGCTTGTTTTTTTTTGTGCAACATAATATTCTCAGGTATGGCTCAGAAGATAGCATCGTAACGTATAGGGGTGAATGGATCTACGTCTACACGGGTTGGCTAGATATTGATCACGTCTTTTGGGAATATGCAAGAAAAGAAGAGAAGGATTTTCCCTTTTAAATCTGCCTTAGGAGTTACACAGCCCTGCAGTGGAGCCCCTAGCTGGCTGTACGTATTTCTTTGTTTCCTGTAGGGAGAAGGATATAAAAAGTGCAGATAACGAAACCTAACTAGAAGGGTAGGCCTCTTAAAAGTATTCATTGTCTGGGGAAAGAGGGAGGAAGGAACTCACCTGACCTTGACCACCCAAGCTTTTAACACTCGAAAAGACTTTCAAAGCTTTCTGAGGGAGATTTACAGCTGTGAAAAGACGCTGGAATTACACCACGGCAGAAGGAACAGAGCTCGCTTTGCTTCATCCCCTCCCCCACAAGAGCCCATCATTTCTGTAGTTTTAGAAATTTAAATACATTGTTTTGGGACTTGATTGAGAGAATCAAAGGAATTTCTGGCTTATCACCCTCACTCCGTCTCTTCCTCCAAATTTCTAGCACTTTTCTTATACTGGCTACATCTGCTGAGAACCAGTCTTCAGGTCCCATCTCTGTGCCCCCTGTAACAAACAAACCCATGGGGTCAGTGGCTGGTGCAATTAACACTTTACAGCTGTCGTAAGTTCCTGAAAGTCCCTTTCTTGCTGATAAAGGTAGCTTTTATGGGCAGGCTACAGTTCTCAGACTTCTGGACTCTTTACTGGTAACAGTCCAGTCTGGGTGCCTCCTAACTAAACTACATCAATATTATTGCTGGCTCTAACCCCAGAAGGTCAAGACAGGGTTAGAGATCAACTGTGCTGCACAGTCAAAATTCACAACCTCTAGATTTTGTACAATATTATAGTTGTGCAAATATATCCAAATAACAACAACCAGCAGTCAGATCTGCTTCCAGAAGCAGTGAGAGAATTACCCCGTTCCCTGTGGATTTCCCTTGGAGCAAGCTCGACCCTCCAAGAGAAGCTGTTGTTCTCAGAGACTTCTTGAATAAGAGGGAATATATGAAGCTCCTTGCATTCTCAGCATCTAAGGATCCTGTTTCAGTTTTAACACACACAAACACAGCAGTGTTCTGGTGGCAAAATCTCCTAATCTCTTCCTCTCCTTTTTTTTTTTTTTTTTTTTTAGAGGAGGAAGGGCCATCTCTCAGTGTGGTTTTGGTAAATTTGACTGAAACCATGACACAAGCGAAGATGACATGTTAATAACTCATGCAGCTGTTTTATCACACCTGAGACAGAATATAATGCTCCCTATCAGTGCTCATCCACAGCTGTACCACATAAATAAAAAAGTAGACTGTGAGGAAAAAAGAAACAACTGAAAAGAAAATTCAGTTTTTCTAACCACAGGTTGTTGAGTTCTTCGTTAGTAGAGCTGAGAATCTGTTAAGCACACTTGTGAGAAGTTATTACTTCGAGATTAACTCTTTCTCAGGGAACACTGCACTGCCTGCTATAACCTGGGTGACTCCAAACGAAATGTGTAAGATGGCACATGTGAAAGCAAGCACCACGGGACCAAAGAACTGGACCCTGGGCAGAGAAGGCTCCCCGGAGCTGCTGCTTTTTAGACCAGTCGGAGGAAGGGACCGTAGATCTTCTGCACGTGTCTGGCACTTTACTGAGGCTCATTTGTGTTTTCAAGATGCAGCTGCAGTTCTCTAGGGGAAATCAGGGAGCTGAGAACCACCTCCCAGAGCAGAGCAGAGCAAACTCACTCTTTCACCATCAGCCACTTCTGCTGAATGCTAAAGCCTCCCCTTGTCTTTTCCCCCCTGCCTCTAGTATGTCTGGCTCCTCAGGCAATGCTCAGAGACAGGAGCCTTTGCTTGCCAGCAGCATATTTGCCAAATTGATTGGAAGACATCTGAAATTGACCTTTTCCCAAACTTTTCTCAGGGTCTAACAAAATAACAGAGACAAAAATAACTACTAATAAAATTCATCTACTTAAAGCAAAATAAAAGGTTTATGAAAGTCCTTTCTGTTCCTTGTTCCTGCTGTCTGTTACAATCTATTGAGGGACTGTGACAGCATTTAGGAGTTTAATGCCCATGGAATAGAAAGTTGTCACAGGTTGATGGGCTCCTGCTGCTAGATAGCGTCCACATCATTAATCACGGACACTTATCTCCTTCGCCTCACAGGAGAGCCAGTAGTGACACTTGCTCACTGTACAGTGGAGGACACCAAAAACTATAATCTACCAGTGGTAAATTTGCCGTGAGATTGTGACAAGAATCATAGACAAATACAGGCTGCCTTGCAGCTCAGGAGCACATTTGTCACCCAGCAGTGATGACTTTGGCTGACCTCTGGCCTTCTCTACACATCCCCACTCCCACCTGCAGGCTCCATGCGGTCGCTCAGCCCCTGTGCTGGGAGCTGCACCGGGTGCGGGCCAGGCTGGTCCTCTAACTGCCCCCGGGCAAGCATCTGCGTTTGCAGCTGGACCTGATGGACCAGTGAAAACAACCACAAAGTTTCCTTTTGAATAGAAAAGGAACTTTTTTCTTTCCATTAAAAAAAAACTTTGCCTTCATTTAACACGAAAGAATTTTGTGTGAAAAAAGTAATTAGCTTTATTTTCTATAGACATTCCTGATGTAATTAATACAAGAGAAAATGAAAGGTGAATTTTACCCTGCAATCACAAAACAGGGTTGGAACAAGGGTTTCTAATTCTTCTTAGACTCCGTACACTTAGTGTGTGGAGAAGTAGGAAATGAGTCAAAGATGCTGGAAACACAGATTAGCTGAAGTTCTAAATAGGACTTGAGTTTACAAGTACGTTTTCAAAAGACTGTTTGGACTAATGTATTGTATTTTAACTGCTTTTTTGTCTTCAAGCTGTCCAACACTGTAGGGAGATTTCTTAGATATTAGTCTAATGAGAAAAGAAGTAAAAAGACAGGTATCACGAAATCATGGAATTGTCAGGGCTGGAAGGGACCTCTAGGGATCATCTAGTCCAACTCTTTTGCTAAAGCAGGATTGCCCAGAGCACATAACTCAGGATAGCAACCAGAGAAGATCTTGAAGATTACCAGAGAAGGGGACTCCCAACCCCCCTGGGCAGCCTGTTCCAGGGCTCCATCACTCTTACCGTAAAGAAGTTTGTTCTCATATTCAAATGGAACTTCCTGTGTTCTAGCTTGTGCCCATTGCCCCTCGTCCTGTCACTGGGAACCACTGAAAAGAGTCCATCTCCATCCTCCTTCACCCCATCCTTCAGATACTTATAAGCATTAATAAGGCCTCATATCTGCCTTCTCTTCTCCAGGCTAAAGAGTCCCAGCTCTCTCAGCCTTTCCTCCTCAGGGAGATGCTCCAATCCCTTCATCATCTTTGTTGCCCTGTGCTGGACTCTCTCCAGTAGTTCCCTGTCTCCCCTGAACTGGGGAGCCCAGAACTGGATGCAGTATTCTAGTTGTGGCTTCACCAGTGCAGAGCAGAGGGGGAGAACGACCTCCCTTGACCCACTGGCCACACTCTTCCCTATGCAGACCAGAATTCCATTGGCCCTCTTGGTGACAAGAGCACACTGCTGGCTCATGGATAGTTTACTATCTACCAGGATCCCCAGATCCTTATATACTTCCCTTATAATCTGATAGTCAAGTCACTTTGAGATTTGGGAGACATGCATAAAACCCCAGCATCTACGTAAACCAGAGCAAACATCTGAATCACATTCTACCATACCACCAAGAAAAGATGCAAACAAACATAACATATGCTGGGTGTTTCTTTAGCACTAGCTAGAACAGAGACAGGAATCCATCATGTAGCCCTTTCATTATAAGGGAGAGAATAACACCACTGTCATTCCTTCCATCTCTGCTTTTTGGCACACATCTGCAGAATTTTTTAAAAGTCAAATTCTTTTAGCAAGTGCAATATAAATTCTCCAAATGGGATGAGTTATCTTGACATTGTAATTTCGGCAAAGACAATATGATTAGAAAGAAAAAATATTAATTACCCACTTCTATGTCTTATTGGAGGGAAGGTAGATGGCAGCATCCTGTGTTACTTGAGGTATCTAAATGAAAACACTTTTACACAAAATATACACAGAAATTGCAAATAACTAGATCAGGGGAAAATTTTCCCACAGGAGGTCAGGCTAACTCTCACCCCTCAAAGATTCTTCTAAATCAGTTGAATGAGACTCCTTTCTATATTCAAAAGTTTTAATGTTCTGTTGTACTACTCACTAGTGTATGAAAAAAATCTTACCCATTGAAAAAATTGTAAGCCTAATAGATTGTGGGCTTTTTTTTCTAGAAAATAATTTTTGCAGGCCGTACTTTTCTGTAGACAGCTGAGAATTTGCCTTGGACACTTCTCGTTACATGAACCCAGATTTCCATAAGATCTGGAGAACTACTAATGAAAAGTGACATATTTATAGGCAAACAGTTCTCTTGAAACTTGCAGCTCATACCAACAGCCTGGGCAGCGTTTTCTTTAGTTTCTTTGGAACAGCTTTTGCATTCAATAGGCAGCAACCGGACATCTTGAATACCAAAGATTACATAATCTCTAAGGGAGCAACATTTTTCTCTATTATTTTCTTCTCTGTTGCTTTATGTGTTTGTATGGTCTGTAATGTGTCCCACAAATAGAAAAAAAAGCCAATCCTTACTGCTTTTTCATACTGAAAAAAGATCATGTTAGACGACTCTTCTAACAAATGAAAAGAAGAATGCACTGATGAGGAAGAAGTACTTGGAAATTATTTTGCTTAGCATTTACTGTTACAAACACTAAAGTTAGGATTTTGATCCCATTGTGGTTTAAAAAAGGTGTAATTTTGTGGAGCTAATTTGGCTATATTGAGACATAACTGAGGTCAGAACCGCATCTTGATTCTGTTGTGAGTGAATGAAGGATGAATCAATATGAAGTTTGTTCTTTCCATGTTTGTGGCTTTTGGGTGCCCTGTGATAATGAGACACCAGTGTGCTACTATTATCCTTCATAATGAAAAATTGCCTTGGACTTTACATTTCAGATCTTCCTTTCGTATTTTTGGATAGTTCCTCTGCAACGTTATGTGTTCCAAGGATGAAGGGGAGCAGCAAGATGCTGTTCTAACTGAGATGGCTAACAAAGCTAAGTCATACAATTTAATTTTTCCCACTTTTGTCATCATGAAATTCGCAATCCTGTTCTGGAAATGAAGTAAACTCAGGGATACCAGATCACAGAAATAAAAGATTTTTTTTTTCTTTCTCCCCATAAAACACTTAATTCTTTCCTGTGTAACATAAAAGAAAAAACACACACAAAAGAAAAAAAGATGAAAAGAAGGGGTACATTCTTAGGTGATTTTGACCTGATCAGCTATTATTACTTATATGCAGCATATATCTTACTCTCTTCTGCCAATGGGTATCTGTGCTATTGTATTACATAACTAGAAACAAAATAAGTGATCAGAGAGAAGTCTGCGTTATAGTAAAAATGGAAATATTTAAGCAAACTATAATCTTCTATCTTTTAAAAAATTCAAATGTTTGCTTATGAACTCATTTTGAGGTTACTAGAAAAACCCTAGTCATTTTGCTGAATATTTCACTAGTTCTAAGTTTTCAGACATATTAGCCTACTGCAGGTACATTTGCAACCTCCTCCCATGCAAACACAGGCTAACAGGAGACTCTCGTTCCTTGCCACAGAATTAGTTTGAAAGATACACTTTGCACTTAGAAACTGTTTTAATGCCAGACTTATTGTAAACCTTTATTAGTGATTAGGGTCAGAGTGGTAATGAAACAGTCAAGGTAGAATGCAGAAAGGCTTGTTCATCTTGAATTTATTTCAGGTGTAGTAATTTTTCCTGTGTTTGAGTCTGCCTCTCTTCATCTTGCAAACCCATGAATGAAGCCTAGAATTAGTGCACATGAATAACTCAAAGTAACCACATACTGTATGTGCAAGCAAAGCCCGGGAAGAAAGGATAACATGACACAAATACACCTGTCTTTCTGACTTCAAATGTCATGTATTCCAGCAGTCTGAGAAAATGCTGTATTTGCAGTGCCATGCTCTGGTAGCTCTGCCCCTATGTAATTCCATCCAGTTTCTTAACCACAAAGAATACACCACATCAAGGAATAGCTCACGCTTTCTTTCTCCTATGTTACTTGAGATATTTTGTTTACCTTTAGTTATTTTCAAACATTTTTAAAGATTTAAGATGTGAGATATTAATAAACTCTTACCACAATTTGGGATTTTTTTTTTTCTTTACTGTGTTCTGTGACCCTCCCTTGCCCTCAGGTTTAAGAGAGCTTGTGAAAAGCAGCAAAGCTGCAGCCCTGGAGAAGGAACAAACACAACCCTCCGTTCCTCCTGTGCCCCTGCAGCATTTTAAGCTCTTAAAACTGCTACAAATATTCTCCCTGCATCAAGTGCTCCGGCTTGGGGCGATGTGTGTAGGAAGTTAGTTCACTTTCTGTGGATTCAATTAAAACTCACAATTCTATCTGTTTAATCATGGCTTCTGCTGAGATATGTTCTTATATTTGTCTCATACCCTGATGCTAATTTTATAAATAATTTGAAAAGTGAAGAAAATATGCTTTCTAAACTCTCTGGATTAAAGAAATCCCTAAAGAGACAGTAGTCTAGAACTGACCAGGATAAATCCTCCTCTACTACTCAGACTAGAATCAGGTAAACTTCACCTACTTCCATTTATCTTCTACTGAAACACTGGTGTACTATGTAGGGCAACCTGCTGGACATATCAGCATCTGCATCTCATCTCATCTGCATCAGCATCTGCATTTCAGAAAGGATGCTGAAAGCCATTGGAAACCGTCTGGAAAAGAGATACTGAAATGACTGAAGTATATAAGTATGTATTGCTGGTGTACAGAGAGGTAGCATTTAGAAACTGAAATATGGCTAATTCTGACTAACAAAAAGGTAGAGCTTTTAGACTTGGGAGATAATTAACAATTGGATTGATTTACCTAGGAATGTGGTAGATGTTCAAGTATCCAAAGCCCATAAATCAATATTTGGTGTCTTGCTAAGAGATCTCTAAAGGGTTAAATGCAACTTAATGCACTATTGAGTGAGATTTAATAAAAGGGACTCAAAATGTAGCACTGTGAGGTCCCTCTGGGTATGAATTTTCACAATTCTCTAAACTGTTTGAAAGCCGTGTCCATCTAAAGTCTATGCCAATATTCATACAAGAAGCCACAAACTCTTTGTGTATTGTCGGGCAGGAGCCCAGCAGAACTGGTCCCCAGCCTCCAGGCACTACTTCAATACAAACCAGGTGGCAAATCCTGACGACCTCTCCTGGGATTTGTTTGCAGTGGAAAATCAAGCAATCCTAAAGCAGTCTTGGGGTCTGAGGCACAACACTCAGTTACAGAGAGTTAGAAAGTTCATTTAATAGGCTGCAATTTAAAAAGATTAGCTGCAGCATCAGCAGCAACAGCATTTCTCATACTTTCCATCAGACTCACAGGCAATCAGAATCCCAGAGAATTTAGTGCATCTCACAATACTTGCTTGATTTCAAAGTTTAAAAATTCACTGTTCAAGAAACCACCACTCTATAGCTAGGTCGTGGTAACATCACGTGAGTGTTGCAGGTCCATCTGACCACAAAGTAAGACTGCTTACATTATCTTTTTACAATAGGAGAAAAGAGAAGAACTTTTTAAAGAGCTACTGCTATTTCAGGGGCAAATATGTGAATGAAGCCGTACAGTTTTAGTTTGGGGCTTTCAAAGACACCTGGGAGAATTTAGCATTTCAATTTTATGTCATTATTCCTTTGAAACCTCCAGTCGTGTATACTGAAAATCTCACCCTACATCCTTTTAAATACTCACAGTGATAAGAACAGGTTTTATTTTATACAATTCTTTTATGACCCCACTAGTGATAAATATGAGGAAGCCAATCTTACACAGAAACCATACCATGTTGGAAGCACTCAGCCCGCCGTAAAAACACCGTTACGTGTTCAAATACTGAAAATTTTTGACATCCTATCTGTTGCTTTCCCAGGAGACCAAGCTCACTTAAAATACTCAGGAAAATATTTAGTTTATCTCAAGGAAGATTGTGCCTTGAGGAATAAAAATTGATATGAAACACCAAAAATCTGAAGGTTCTTTGTGAAACCCAGTCACATTTGCATTTTTCCTCTGTCAATTGATACAGGGATGTTATGTAGCATTTTAAAGTTTGCGGGTAATTGAAGGGAAATAACCACAATAATGAAATCACTGCTGGATTACGTTCTGATAGGTGACAAATCAATTCCTTTACGATACTTCCTTTATCATACTGAGCCATTTTATTGTGCAGAGGAAAACTCTCAAATTAATAAAACTGCTAAATCCATATAATTCTCATGTACCAAATAGCACCTCATAGAAAAAAGTATCAATCATTGAAAGAATAAAAATGATAAATGCTAGCAGCAGATCATCCGGGAAAAAAATAATATTGCTTTTAAGAGGATTATGCTATAACAGTAATACACCACAGTTTATATATATGCTTATGACATCGTTGTATGTACATCTGTATACATACACACATATAATACATCCACACACTGATGTTGTGAGCATTTTATTATCTGGTTTGTGTTGCTGTGGTTCTGCAAGCAGGTACCAGTTACACGGCATGGAGAAAGAGCATGGTGAATCCCAAACAGTTGCAATACAATGTTATTTAATAATGTTTTTGTGGCGCTTTTGCCTTTTAAATGAAATATGATTTAACACCAAGAAATAAAGCTATTAGCCACCTTCTAACATGATTGAGCTCAAATGGGATTTTGTAAAATTGCTAAACTTGTATAAAAGAGAAAGAGATTAGAGAGACTTAAAAATTACGTAATAATTTATTCACTCTCCTTCCTCCCCCCGCCTCCAGCCTGTGTACTCATCCACGTTGCAGGGAACACTTCAAGAGGTCATAATGAAGCTGTGACATCAACCACCTTGTCAAAGATACTGCTCAGACAACCCTGGCAAACGTAGAATACAAAAAGCTCTAAAGCAATGGCCTCGGTATTCGCAGTCTCTCTTTAGCAATCCCACTGCTCAACATTCCGTTATTTGGTAACAGTGAAAGAAATCTTTTTTTCCCC
>VZRU01007635.1:84551-102727 GCA_013398155.1 Pedionomus torquatus
TTTTTGGAAAAGTGAAAAAAATCTTCCCCCCCCCCCCCATTTTTTTTTTAAGACAGTGCAAAGCAATAGGGCACAAACCAGGCTCAGATGAAAAGCTGAAATGACATATCCTGAGAAAACGTAATTATTAATTAACAAAAGACTGAAGCTGCCTAGCCAATGAGTCAAGATTAACTCTTTAATGACTGGTTAATGTTCCACAGTTTAAAGGCTTTCAAAGTACACGAGACAATAGTGATCATTAATATTTTTCAAAAACAGCTTCTGTATCTTAACCAAATTTTTAAAAAAGCTTTTAGTTTTTTAACTTTAGTGCATTTTCCAGATTTTTAATTTTTCAAATTTTGTATGGTGGCTTTTCACTTTACCACTTCTTTTTTTAACAGAGGAGTGGATAGGTGGGCAGACAAAAAAAGGGGGAGTAAGGACTCCCAAAGCTCACTCTCAGTTCTGACTAGACTTCACAGTTTGATGAAACCTATTGAAACTTCCCCAACTTTTCAAAACTGAGATAGAAATGCCTTGGGAAGTCTCCATAGCCATTTTCTCCATTGTTCAGGCATCTCTGCTTAGATTACTTGCTCACTAGGTCACTTGAACACCAGTATGAATTCTGCTGGACCAGCGCATGTATGGACTCAAAGGAAGAAGGCCAGTGTGAGGAAAGGCTGCCCAGTCTGGGTTCTCTTTGAAACCTCAGCAAAGGGGGCCCAGAGTATTCAGGAAAGGAGGAGAGCTTCTGCAAGCAGTATCCAGTCTCCTCTGGGGTTGAAGTAGCTCCTCACTAAAGCAACAGCATTGCTTTCTGCAGGACTCGCACAGGGGAAGCTATCAGCAGAGGTGGGACTTATCCTGCTAGTTGCCTTCCAGCTTGTGTGCAAACCCTTGCTGTGTAGACAGAGATCTGGATGGCAGGGATCCATATGCTTACTAGAGTGATCCCTTTTGGACCAGGCATTCTTACATTACTTGTCATGTCACAGGTTTACCTTTTAAATACTCTTTGGAACTGTTGTGTCCTGTTTGACACTGATTTATCCCCAAGCTGACGCGTATAAGATGAGCGGGTTGCAAAAGCACTGGTTTTTACAATATGCATAAGAATTCCCAGCACTGGCAAAAATTACAAAAACAACATGTGTATTAATGCACTAAATAGACCATGAAAGGTTATTTTTTCCCCAAATTGGAAGCACTTGCTAGAGAATCAGTAGTTTAATGGGAAGTAAACAACCAGTAGTTTTGCAGCAATCAAATGGTTCCAGTATCTATCCAGCAGCCTTAAAACTGAAGCCTTATAGTGCATACAGGGCCACCAAGACCAAACCGTAATCAAAACCAGCAGATATTCACTAAATAAAGGAACAACTGACAGATGAGAAATTTGGATTGATGATTTTTATTTAACTGGTGCTATGTAATATGTTTAATGTGATGCCAAAAGAATCTCAGCCTAAATTAAAAACAGTTAAGGAAAACCAACTGTACTGTGGCACATCCATTGGTACAGGAGGTTTGGCTCCCTGGACTTTGCTGGGATTCCAGAGACTAACACCAGCCTTGATTTGCACAGAAATAACTTTGTCCATTGAGTTTTAAAATGGCAGAAGCATACATAATTCACAACTAAATATATTTCTGTTTCCAAATGGCACCGTAACTAAGGAATTGTTTTTATTTAGGCCTTTTAAAAAAATTAGTTTGATTTTAAATGGAAGAACAAATGATTTTTTTTGGTGTTTACTTCTCATGAGGCAGCGGTGGCAACTGGCCTGATTTACAAGAATCCATAGGCACATCTTTTATCAATTCTTGCAAAACCAGTGAGTTAAAAGAATTAAGAGTGGGGGAGGCTCTACCTGCGTCGCTTGTGGCAGCGATCTGAAGGGAGGTGACAAATAGGCATATAATGAGACACATGGCTTTATACCTGACAATCTCACACATAAAAAGAGTGTCAAGTGTATTTGACAGAATGAAATGAAACTAAAATGTTAGCATTAATTGCTACTCAGTGCTGTATTACCAGCCCCACAATCCAAATCAATTATGAAGATTTGTACCAGTTGTGAGACAAAAAAGATTTTGGAAGCCTGTCAGCTCTAGGGTGTCATTACCTAATGCTGATATGACTGCTCTGGGCTCCGCTCAGAACAGGGAGAGTCACAACCACCCACTTTCAGGACTGCAACCAAAATGGCACAACTGGAGTGTTTTAAAGGCAAGTTGACAGGTGTATGGTTAAACATCACGAGTTGGAACAAAAAGATGTACTTCCCACATAGAAGCCACTTGCTGGAGTACCCCCAATCCTCACCCCACCTGAATTAAATGAGAATTACTTGTGCGCCGCTTCATCACATTCATTTGATTACCAAAATTAAAGCATTGATATGCTGAAAAATTATATAATTTTTTTTCCCTTAATATTAGTTATATTTTGGTACCTTAAAGAAATGGTTGTGTGAGAATTTATCTGAGTTTGCTGCCTTATGAGTTAGTCAAGTGGTGACAGTAGGGACTGATAAAACCTTAAAAATAAAAACCAGCACATTCCTGGTTAGGTGAACTTCAAGCTTTGTCACCAAGGAAAAAAAAAATCCATCTTATGAGCCATGACATGGGACTTGTTTTTACTTCATTCCACCAGTGAGATGAAACAGACATTGATTTAGGTAACAAGAGGAACTTATGTTAAAGAACAGTAAGTGAGGCTCTTCCCTTGGTGCCTGCAGAAAGATATATAGGACTATACTCAAAGTACTGCTTTTATTCAAAACAAAAAGCTTCCTCTATTTCAAGGGAATAAATTGCTCTGACTTAGCAAATGTAGAAGACACAAGATTGTCTAGAAGTGTTGACTCCACTGTCCCTGGTGGGCAGCATCTAATCTCTGTGCACAGTGCACTGAGCTCCTCTGCATCCCTGTTGTGCTGTTCCTTTTGAGAGAAGTCTTTCTTGTATATTGAGGAGAAAATACCAAGTAGAGCAAAATATTATCCACAAAACAAATCTTCAGGATGGAAGAAAGATAAGAGCAGTTAACCAAGAGACCCTCCCACTTCCCACTCTCAGCGTTTCCTTTCCAACCCTTGGACAGTTGTACTGTTCTGCTGGTTATTGGCCCGATGCACCAAACATCATCTAGTTTGAAACCGTAGCTTACTGCACAGTGTTAAACACAGATAACTAGTTAAATCCCATCGTTTTTGTGTCCTACTAAGAATAACACAGCTACATCCACAGGAGAAGGGAAAGGAGAAGAACCTGTCATTGACGCATGACTTCCTGAGCTCTCACTGAACCCGTCATTGAAGCGTGACTTCCTGAGTTCCCACTGGGTTTTGCTTTTCTTTTTTTTTTTCCCTTTTTTTTTTTTTTTAAATGCAGATTGACATCTCTGGTCCTAGATCTTGTGGAACACATTTAAATTATCCCTATCTGTCCCTGATCTAGGCTCTACATAAAAAGAAAAAGGAAGTGCCAAAGAAGCAAAGTCTACCATAATGTGGAAAATACTCATTGGAGAGGGAGGGACTATCATTTGAAGAAATAAGCAGCTGAAGGAAAAGAATGCTTAGATGCTTTCTTCCAAGTTATCAAAGCATATATTATTCTTTAATGGAAAAATGAGGAGAATTACTTTTTGTTATTCTCTACTTAAAGTTTACCAAATAAGGATGTTATTTGGATGGTGTTGGCAAGGAAAGCATTAATGTTGAAGCTGAACGAAGCACTGTTTTACTGTATTCGATTCTTGCTATAGGAAACAGGCTCTTGATTTGCAGCTCGGGACTGGCTCATCAGCACTTGTCCCACCCATCAATTATCAGCTTGCAATATTTTACAGATGTTGACACTATGTTCTGGAAGACAGAAACAGTACAGGAAAGATCACTGAGTGATGGAACAGTATCCTTCATGTTCCTTAGCACAGAAGTCCACTGTCTGCCTCTTCTCCCTTCACCAGTGTATGTAACTGAGGTCAACAAGATTTAGTATTTTAGTCAGCCAAAGAGATGTTAGAAAAGTTAGAGAGAAAATGAAATCAAGATCCATGTAACTTATGCTTGGACCGCGTTCAGTGGAAAAGAGGACATGAGTCCATCACACGGTAAAGCTAAGTAATGTTTATGTATTTTCAGTGGTTTTCCTTCCATATGTAGGCAGTATAAAGATTAGTCACATAAGACTTGATTTTTGCCCCTCAAAGCCTGTAAACAGACTAGCAGTACAAAATATTAATTGTTAAGTCCTTATGATGGCTGGGCTCTGAGCCTGCTACAAACCTTAAAAAACAACTTTCAGTTGAGCTCATTGACCTACATCAAAACTTGTTTTAGCAAAATCTACTAGTTCTCCTGACTCCTTTGCTTCCAAACTGCAAATTCACCTTTAGGAAAACAGAGACAGTGTAAATAGGATATATAAAATTATAATAAAACTGGTAATTAAAAAAGGATAGGGGAAAAAAAAAGTAATTACCTTTTTAATAGCATGAAAATAAGATACAAATGTGTAAAAGTAGAATGCTTACATTTATGTCTTCCCAACTATATGTTACAAAGTGTATTGGAGGCCAAGTCTGAAACGCTGACCTTATTAGTTCTAGTAGTCAAGGATGCAAAACTATGTATCAACGCTTCAAATTTACCAACTCTTCATAATGCCTTTTTACACTTACATTTCAGAATACTGTTACTAAAATGATCGATGCTAACTGACACTGGCTACCTTTGAAATTCGCCTCATATCAAGACATTAACATGCTTTCCACATCTTTTTATGCTAAACAAGACCACAAAGCTGGTTTTACGCAAAATTACCTACCTACTCCCTGCTTCTCTACTTCCCCACCCCCAAATTATAATGACTTTTCTGAAATTAATATAAAAAGTTTTCAGTGTTCCTGAGAAGGATTTTCAATGGTTATCGTGTATTTGTTTTTATTATTATTATTTCTTATCTTGCATACTTTCAGAGAATAATGTCAGGTGTTTAAAAAGAGACTCTAGGAGAAAGGCTAAAACCATGTGTTCCACTAACTTTCCTGTGGTTATGGGGCATTCTGCTAATCAAAACCACTTCCATTAAGAAGTAAATCATGTTACAGACTTCCTAAAAAACCTTTTTTTACAGGGTTAATTCTTCAGCTAATAAACAACTATTTCAGTTTCTTCAGTAATTCTTGAAGTCCTTGGGGATCCTTTTATGATTACATCTTCAAGTTAAAAACAAACCAAACAAAGCAAGTCCACAGCTCTTTACGAGCAGCAGAGTCACTCAAATTTGGTTACTTCTGGGGGCAGGCTGAACGCCGCAAGCTACCTTGAAGGTTATGGTCTGTCACGGATGAAGTGTGTATTTTTAAAGAAAGAGATTTAGAAACGCACCCAGTTCTGGGGAACTGAGCATCATAATGCTCTGGAAAACAACAGACTCTCAGAAGGATGAATAAGAATCTCTGCCCTGGCTTTTATTAAGTCACAAAGGCTTAGTAAAACGTTGCCAGGAGAGGACTGCAGTTATCTTTCCATTATTGCCTTTGAGTCTTGTGCATCCAACAAGTCTGATTCTTCCTCAATCTCGGCTTGAAAAAATCGCTAGTTACTGGTGATAGCACCAATACCATTGATAGAGAGTGTTCACGTGTGTAAAGAACTAATATTTTTACCTGCTTTCACACACAGCTTTACCAAATCCTTCTCTGCAACTTTTGGGTTCGTAATTTGCGGTTGTGACTCATGGTCAATCCAGAGGGTCACAGTCTGCTACCAAGGGCTTTCCATTGTATTTCTGGGCACCACTCACACACAGCAGGTGACAAAACTTAGCACAAACCTATTCCAGGGAGACACCAGCTGTTCTGAGTAAATCTCTGCACTGGGGTCCCAGTGCTCCAACAGCCAGCCGAACCTGGGCAGGGCTGGGATGTGGCTCTTGGCAGGCATGTGCCAAGGGGTGGCTGCAGCAGCTCCCCGGGAGCACTGCTCTGCCTTGCCACTGCCTCAGATCATCAGCGAGCACTTTATTCCTTCAAGCACTCGGCTGCTTAAGATATATTCCCTCTGAATTTCATGTCTTGTTTGAAAAGATTACTCAAAATCAATGTGGAAGACAGGCTAGGAAAACAAGTGTAGCCAAGTAATTTCTTAAGCGCAGTTATCTTTACACTGAAGAGAACACTAGGGAGTTACTAATCTTTACAAAACAAAAAGGATCCCTGAGACGTGCTGCTTCTCTCTACAGCCCTTCAGCTGATATATGAACCCAAAGCCTGGTCAACACTCAAATCCAGACAGACTCCCTCTTGAATTCTCTGCTCTGGCTGGCTGTTTTTCTGGCAAGTTGCAGTGGGTCTGTATTCTGCCCAGGCAGCATCTCGCCTTAAACACACTTTTAAATCCTGTTTTGCCACATATTCAGCCCACATAATTTGAATCCTGAGCCTGCAGAAGCAACCCAATAGCATAATTACTGAGTCTTTCATAACCGATGCATCGGGCCAGGCTGTCTCAGTAAAATCAATGTCTAGCATCAGCTTCCAGTCTCTGCCTCTCCTTCCTCCAGCCTCCAAATCTAGCTAGTTTTTCAATAAAGGATGCCCAAGTGGTTTTTCACAGACAATCAACAGAGGATTAAAAATTTACAAAACCAACCTGGGATTCAGTTTGATACAATAAGATCTGACTAGGATGTACAAGCTTTGCTTAACATGCGTACTGACTGCTTCCGGTGATTAAAAGCACTGGTTCCCAGGAGTACTGATGTCTTTCTTAATCTGACATATTTCAGTGCAGCTCACAGAATTCCCCCCTTCATTTCAGCTGGATACAGTATTTATTTACTTTAGGAAGCAAAATTCCTGCTCAAATCACTGCAGTAGCAGTGTACATCAACAGCATCTCCATTTGATTCCAAGGGGAAGAAATACATATGAAGACATTCCACTTGCTTCAGAAAGAGAGTCACTAAACTCTTTAGTAAGATAAATACTGAAATTAAAGCTTTCCGCTAAAATGACTGTTGCAAAGAGGCACAGGCAGATTCAAGAAAAGCTTACCTTTAGGTCAACTGGTAATAAAACATATGGCAAAGATTTTAGCGATGGCACCTAAAATGGTCTGAAGAATGGATAATGTTGATGTTGAATTTTTTCTGCAATCCTTTCCTATCAATTTTGAAGTAATACTTTTGTGAACAAACATTACTTTACTGCTTTAGACAATACTTCTTCATGGATTGAAGTGTGTGGCCTGAATATCTCACAACACTGTCACTGTCTCATAGAACCTACAAATAAACATTTTCCCCCCTCCAAATGAATCTACTGATTTTTTGCCAGTTCTGCTCTCAGTATTCAACCATTTCTTGGGACCAATTAACTTCTGCAATTCCCATCAATAGGAATAAAAAAGCTGACACTCAAGACTGCTGCCATATCTGCTGGTTTTCAAATTTTTCCAGGTTCCAGGACAGTGATGGTTAGAATAAGCACAGAATGCAGCATTATTTTAATTCACCCCAATAATTACATGCTTTAAAGAAATACGAAATTGCATTGTCTTGCAACATTGCAACAATTGTAGTGTCTGGAGCAAACTGTTGCAATAAAAGAAAAACTACTAGATTATCATCATAAAAAAAGAAGTTGAAAATCCATTGGAAAAACCAAGTAATTTAAAGACCCTTTTGAAAAACAAGAGCTACTCTGGGCAGATCAGCATTGTATTTATTATTGTAACCATGGAAACGATATAAATTCCCATCTGTTAAGGTATTCGTTTGCTGCCTGCAAATGGTGAATATACAGTACTCAATAGGTGAATGAAATAGTTACAATTTCAATAAGTAGCCAGATTTGTGATTTTTGTTCTCTGTAAAACACAGATGAGAGCTCCTGGATGTGATTTAAAGCTCTATGAAATGTTTGGAATGAAACCACAAACCCTGGGAAATTTGCCTGGTTCCAAAGCCTTGTGACACACCAGAAAGCCAGACTGTATTTATGAAAGTTCATGGTACATTTTGAGAAACCAGGGGTGAGAGGAGAAGGGAAAAGAAAAAAAGAAAGAGGGAAAATAAACCCAGCTTAAATGTCTTTTGTCTGATGACAAAACGTGTTCAATTTGGTCTGCTTGATTGGGTCCTGCTTCAAGGTTTGGATGCATGCAACGCTTGACTAGAGCAGAAGCATCTGCTCCAAACTCTTGCCTGAACCTTCCAGGTGCTCAGGGCCAGAGCAGAGTTTGGGTTTGAACTCCATGGCTCGGTCTCTCTACAATGGGGTGACAAGAAACAGTTAAACTCAGCACTCCAGAAGCGCATTCAGATTGCTGAATTCAGGCCTATTTCTGGTTCAAAACTGAAGTTAGAAATTCAGCTATGCACTTTTTATTGCTCTTTTGTGGGCACACTTTGAAATATGAAGCACCTTCCAGACATTCAAAGAGGTGTAGACTTTGTCTATCTGACAAAGATAGAGTGTGTTCATCTGACTCTTTTGTCCTAAGGGAGCCAGAAGCTAAAAGATAAGGAAGCTGACAGAACTAAAGAAAGGGAAAAAAAGAGGGAAAGACAGAGGAAAAAAAAAAAAAAAGAAAAAAAGAGTGTTATAAAAGTCACTAAATTCTCTGTAAGCATAACATTTCTTTGAAAGGGGTTCGTGGCAACCTTTGGGAATTTGCAAATAAACTTATGTACAGGTGCAATATAGAAAAAGGGAGGTGTTCAGAAAGAAGTCCAGATCTGTTGTGTAGTAATCTTTCTATCCTTCTTGATATGTCTATATACTTATTTTTCTTAATATGGAACAGTGATACAGGATGGAGGTTTCTACTGGGCTAGATTTTTTTTCTTTTTTTTTTTTTTTTTAAAATGTTTGAAAAGGTTGCTATCAAAGTGATCAACAGTCTCAGCTTTGAAATACAGTGCTCGTTACTTCAGGGGGAAATCAATGCTGCCAGCAATGACTCTGGAGTAGTCAGAAGGTGAAAATGTTGAGAATGTCTGAAGAACATATCGACCAACAACTTCCTTCCCTTGCATAACATCACCAATGATATTTAGTATTAAAAAACTACTTTAAACGTACTGTGAGACGTTACACACTCTCATTTTACAAATTATTTTTGGTTAAAAAAATATTGTTAAACATCAATGAACATGATATTGAAAAATAGTTGAAAAGTGACAATGCAAAAATGACACATTTGTTACATGCATCCTTCTTGATGGTTTTCAACCAAATAGTTTATGAGTGAAGTCTTTGGTAGTCCCATGTAAAAATCAGAAGTATAAACTAACAAACTGGTGTCTGTTCTGCTTTTCACATCAAAGGAGTTATCAATGCAGATGGGATATAATAAATATTTTTAGCAAAAATTTCCAATACAGAAAGAAAGCAGATTGGTTTTCAAATACTTCATGGAGTCTGCAGAGCTAGAATTTATGGAAAAACCCATATTCCTTGGTTTTTGGGATAGAGTATGGGATCTGACAACACACAAGAATGTATTAAAAAGATCCTTTATATCTATGAATTTAAGGGTTGCTTTGAGAAATCTTCCTGCTTGCTCTTACTGTGTCTTTAGTCCCCAAATATACAGATCTTGAAATCTAAAAATAGGTGGAGGAGAAAAAGAAAAGTGTCATTGGAGTGATGAAATCTACACCCAGATTTAAAGTCAGAGGGATTTAAATTTAGAGGACCCTCTCTAATCAGGTAACTTTGAGAGTCATCTGTGTCATAACAACTCAGAAAGTACACCAAGATCCTGTTGGCTTTGCTTACACATATGCTATTAGATTAGAAAACATTTGCCTTAAATAATTGTCAAACTTTTCATGGAACATCTTTGCAAAATTTGTTGAGCATCTATTTGTACATTCTCTGTGAATGCAAATTGGTATTTACATGTGTTAATGTGCAGTTTAATGTAGAAAGATGCATTTGGGGAGCAGCAACAGATTTTGTGGGCATATTTGAGAATGTTAATTTGAAAATGTGTGCTATAAACTTTGATAATTTCTGAACAGACCCTGGAGAACTCTTAAGTGGCAAACACAAAACACCTACTCAAAGAGGAAAGAAAAACAAAAAGCACATCGACTCCATTAGAGGCAAGCAAGCTGAGCAGAACAGGAAAATTACTGAGGACCATTTTGCAAGACTGAATACAAGAATACCTTGAAAGCTATCACCTTACTAACCATAATTGCTTTATTGTCTGTGGAGGGACATGCTTAACCAATATAGAGGGAGGTTTTCTTTCCAGTGATGACTGCTGCAGTGAATATGGAACAGATACTGGCCACTGTACATTTTCATTTTAACTAAACATTGATATTTAGTTCCAGATCAGAGATCACTCCGTTTGCTGCCGACACATTAGGTAAGGTGCAAAGCTGTCTGTTGGGTAAGGAGCTGTATGTAGAAGCATCTTTCTTGGCAGAAACATGAAGAGAGACTAACACAAGATTTAAGAACGGCTTCCCTCTCTTTGGAATAAATACTAATGATTGAGCCAGAGAATGACACTATGAACTAGGAGCTAAAGACAATTTTAATCTTAGAAACAAAATAAACTGCGGCTCAGAATATTCTCCCCATGGTGTTAGTTGTACCAGGTGGGGAAACATAGGATGATACATATTTTATGCACTCCTTTCATTAAAAAAATACTCATGCATCTTAAAGCCCAAACCTTATTCAGATGTAGAGATTGAAAGAGACAGTTGAAGTAAATGAGAAAAGTGGAACTGGAATACATAGAGGCTCTTCTGAGTAGTCCTATCTACTCTTCCTAGAATCAATATACCATTACCATTTTCCTCTTACCAGAAACTAGAGGCCAGATCCAGGTTTGTTTGTCACATCAGTCATGTAGACTTGGTAGCACTTTCAAGCTGAATCCAAGAGCTCCAAATCCTTTCTGCATCCACTATCTCTTTAGAAATCTTTAAGTATATGAATGTTAGATGTAATACAATTTTTCTTCAAAGTAACTACAGAGAGAAAGTCACTTCTCTGAGTTTGTGGATTATAACAAGTCAAAGGCTTTATCTTGACTGCTCTCATCATGTCTTCAAAGAATTAAAAAAAAAAATAAAATTACAAAAGACAGAAGTTGTGGCTTGAGTATTTGTTAACCAGCAAAAATGGTTTTTTAAATTTTTTTTTTTAAAAGTTACAGCTAAAAATAATGCCTGTCTTAAAACTACATTCTATTTATAAACCACTAATACAAAATACCTCTCTTAGACTATTAGCTGTTTAATAACTTGTAGGAATTCTCCTGGGGGTTCTTGTTTCTGGAGTAGCTTTTTTTGTGTGCATAGCTAGACTATTCTCTTAGTAAGCTGTTACTCATTTTTGCCCCATCAGGTGTTACAGGCTGTTCTCTGTTTTCAGGGGAGTCTGAATAAATACAGTCTTTGAAACCAAAGATATTTTTTACCTCATTAATATTACAATCTGTTAATTTCAGATAACCAGATTTGATTTTCTCTCTTCCAAAACCTGGAGAAGAAGCAAAAGGGCAAGGTCTTGCACTGCAGCACAGAGGAGTTTGTTAGAGATAAAGCATGCTCTCTAATGCCTTTAAAAGTCTCTCATTTTTGCATCCTAATGCAAAAATCAACTCCTCTCCCAAACACAGATCTCAGGCACAGGGCCTGTAAGCAGACTACAGGGAAAGAGAAATTAAAATTTTATTGGGTTGTCTACAACCTGGGTTCGGGAGAACTGGCGGAGCCTCTGCTGACTGATGGTATTTCTCTGCTGGGCTTGGCTCTGCAATAAGTGTGATAGGTGGGTAGTCACCTCTTCTTTCAGCCTTCCATGTTCTCTTTACCTTGTTAGTTGGCAGAGAAAGTAGAGGTTTCGGATGATCCTGACCTAGGGTGTGTGCGCCACATGTACTCAGCTTGCACAGCAACGCAAAGACATGTGCAGACTAACATATCTTCACAGCACAATAAAGCACTGTAAAAAAAGAAAACAAACCACTAGCTTGCTCTCCAAATCAATAGCTAAACTGCTTCTGATTTCACAGCTAGCAGAGCTTCGGCTTTGAGTCTTTGTATTGTTCACCATTGTGAAATGTGTATGTGTCTTCCTAATATGTTTATGTCTGTGAGATGCTTAGAAAAGCATCTGTTATTGGTGACTGCTGAAGGAGTTTTTGCTAAAAGTAGAGCTAGCAGTTACCTGAGGCTCCTAAGACTGGGGGGGATCCATCTGTACTCTGACAAGTGCTAAAGCTGTGAGGTAGAACTACAGTCTTTCAAAAGACAACTATATACATCCAAGCAGCTTCTCTAACACGTGCAGGAAATTGCACAAGTTTGCATATCTGCCATATCTTCCTCCCCTTGTCCCTCATTCATAGCAAAAAATCAAACTGTCTTTTAGTCGAATACTTATTTGGACCCTGAAGAGCAGAATCAGTAGGATCCATTTAGCAGCTGAAGAACTTTGGCTCTTGACATAGTTTGCATAGTATAACTCCTAACAACACTCAGTAGCTTTAGTTAACATGGTGTTAATACAGGTTGAAGGCTACAGGGAAAGGTGTCAGAGATGTATTTCTGGATAAACATGAGTGTACCAACTGCCAATGTATTCCTTTGAATTACCAGAGAAGAACTAGGACAAGTTTGGGCAAAGCTGAGACTGAGCCAGCTGTATTAACTTTTTTTTTTTAAAGCCCAGTAAGAATAAATTGCTTTGATGATGTCACTTAGCTGGGTTGGTATGGCATGGTGCTCAAAAGCAAAATGCAAGAAGAATGGGAGGAACTGCTGGGATAGGCCCATCCTAAGTGAAAAGGGTCTGTCAAGGATGCTCTGTAGTAGCTCCTGAACTCTAGCGAGTTCCTAAATGAGGAAAAATAGCCAGGAAAAACAGGGATCCACTGCTGGTTTTACTTATCCCATCTGGTGTATGACAGTGGGTCATTACCAGGGTAAAGCCAGAATTCAGGATTTACTTTGGGTCAATAGCTAGGAGAGAGTGCCAGATTTCTCATTGTAAAGAGAAAGTTAAAGGGCTTAAAAAGCCAGCTGGATCTTTGCAGAGACACAATTAACCATGAAGACCAGAAAAGAGGAGAAATATGGCTTCTGGAAAGAAGGAAACTCCAAAATATAAATTACAAAAACAGACCTCCTGCATACAGTCCAATAGGCCCAGATCAAGGGATTCACTTGCCACAAACTCATTCTTAAACACTGGTGTCATCAGTGGAAAATCATTCACAGTCTGATGCTAATTCACCTTGAAAATTCATATGTACAGTAAAGAATCATCACAGGAAGGAAACTGGAGAGATCTAATACCAGGCAGCGCCAAGCTTGTGTTATGATCACAAAACCAGAAAACAGTCTCAGATATGTTCTAACTCCAACACACTAATCTTGATCTATTCAAGTTGTGAGATACTGATGATGCTAGACAGAGGTGCTAGTGAAGTTGACATCTGTATTGTATTTGTTCAGCAATGTGGAGTCAGAGAAAAAAATATTAACAAACTTCTTAATTTTTTAAGCTCATTTCCACCAAAAAAACCCCAAACCACCACCACCAACCAGAACTCAACAAACAAGCAAACAAACAAGCAAACAAACAACCCCGCCCTGCCCCACCCCCCCCCAAAAAAAAATAAAAATCTAGCAGTTTTTACTTGTATCAAGGTTGTAGTATAATTAATCCAGAAATGTAACCAACTGCCCCAACATCAGCTAAGGTATCTTTTAAAATAATGGTGCAAGATGCTAACTTGCTGCCATGGAGAGCTAGTCTAGACAGTGATGGGCAGCATGAGACCAGCAAGCAGAAACAACCAGCAAATCCTGTACTGCCCTTCTGGGTTACTGAAAAAGAGTCTACCAGAACGTGCTAGGTTTGGCTGGGGCAGAGTTAATTTTCAGAGTATCTTGTATGGGGCTAGGTTTTGGATTTATATTGGAAACAGTGTTGATGACACAAGGATGCTTTAGCTACTGCTGAACAGTGCTTGCATAGAGTCAAGGCCTTTTCTGCTCCTCACACCACCCCACCTGGCTTCCCTGGGGTGGCTGAACTCCCCACGAGTGAATTCTTTGATTTGCTTTGCTTTACCTATTAAACTGTCTTCTTCTCAACCCATGAGTCATGAGTTTTCTCACTTTTATTCTTTTGATTCTCTCCCTCATCACCAGCATGGAGTGAGTGAGTGCCTGCATGGTGCTCAGTTGCTGACTGGGGTTAAAACATGACACCGACCTTTCAAAAACCACCCAGGACAGTATCAAGTCGGGGCAGAGAAGCCCGAGGGTCTATATTGCACCTCCTATATTACACTTCTAACCATACAAGGACAGTACATCGACTCTGCATTCTGCTTGTGTTTGAGACAGTCACACCCTGAATTTTGAAGGCATTATGAAGCGGGAAGGAAGAAGGTGAAGATGTTCACCTAAAGGACTTAAAAGTTCAAGCAATGGGGACTCTTTCCCTTTAGATAAGGTCAGAATAAAACCTTCCTACGTCCACCTTACCTATATGACATCTCATACTCCATAATAGCTACCCAGACAGACGCTCGTATAGTTCATCCTCTCTACAACGCTTCTGAGACCGTTGCTTGTCGCTAATAGGGGCAGCTCCTACCCCCATGGGGATAGATCCTGACTTCACAGTGACATCACTCTGAAGCGATGAGGTAATGCCTCTATTTCTGACACACAAGGTAGAAGGGATGAACTAATAATTACTTGGTATTAGAAATGACTCATAAGTAGACCCCAGCCACAGTTTGCTCTTCCTACATGACAAAGCATTAAGCTTCACGTGTCTGTTGCCATGTTATACCAGCCCTACCATCAATAATTTTAACGTGCCTTCTTCTGGGAGAAAACCAGAAGATCATGACCTCATTTTTATTTCTAAGACAAGATGGAGTTCTTTTAGCATGTGTTTAATAGTGGAAATCCCTGGTATCACTCTCACACTGTAAAAAAATACATCACCTGTTTCTGTACCAGCTGAACAGCAATAATTCTGTCTAAAAGAAAACATACAGANAAGTGAAAAGGGTCTGTCAAGGATGCTCTGTAGTAGCTCCTGAACTCTAGCGAGTTCCTAAATGAGGAAAAATAGCCAGGAAAAACAGGGATCCACTGCTGGTTTTACTTATCCCATCTGGTGTATGACAGTGGGTCATTACCAGGGTAAAGCCAGAATTCAGGATTTACTTTGGGTCAATAGCTAGGAGAGAGTGCCAGATTTCTCATTGTAAAGAGAAAGTTAAAGGGCTTAAAAAGCCAGCTGGATCTTTGCAGAGACACAATTAACCATGAAGACCAGAAAAGAGGAGAAATATGGCTTCTGGAAAGAAGGAAACTCCAAAATATAAATTACAAAAACAGACCTCCTGCATACAGTCCAATAGGCCCAGATCAAGGGATTCACTTGCCACAAACTCATTCTTAAACACTGGTGTCATCAGTGGAAAATCATTCACAGTCTGATGCTAATTCACCTTGAAAATTCATATGTACAGTAAAGAATCATCACAGGAAGGAAACTGGAGAGATCTAATACCAGGCAGCGCCAAGCTTGTGTTATGATCACAAAACCAGAAAACAGTCTCAGATATGTTCTAACTCCAACACACTAATCTTGATCTATTCAAGTTGTGAGATACTGATGATGCTAGACAGAGGTGCTAGTGAAGTTGACATCTGTATTGTATTTGTTCAGCAATGTGGAGTCAGAGAAAAAAATATTAACAAACTTCTTAATTTTTTAAGCTCATTTCCACCAAAAAAACCCCAAACCACCACCACCAACCAGAACTCAACAAACAAGCAAACAAACAAGCAAACAAACAACCCCGCCCTGCCCCACCCCCCCCCAAAAAAAAATAAAAATCTAGCAGTTTTTACTTGTATCAAGGTTGTAGTATAATTAATCCAGAAATGTAACCAACTGCCCCAACATCAGCTAAGGTATCTTTTAAAATAATGGTGCAAGATGCTAACTTGCTGCCATGGAGAGCTAGTCTAGACAGTGATGGGCAGCATGAGACCAGCAAGCAGAAACAACCAGCAAATCCTGTACTGCCCTTCTGGGTTACTGAAAAAGAGTCTACCAGAACGTGCTAGGTTTGGCTGGGGCAGAGTTAATTTTCAGAGTATCTTGTATGGGGCTAGGTTTTGGATTTATATTGGAAACAGTGTTGATGACACAAGGATGCTTTAGCTACTGCTGAACAGTGCTTGCATAGAGTCAAGGCCTTTTCTGCTCCTCACACCACCCCACCTGGCTTCCCTGGGGTGGCTGAACTCCCCACGAGTGAATTCTTTGATTTGCTTTGCTTTACCTATTAAACTGTCTTCTTCTCAACCCATGAGTCATGAGTTTTCTCACTTTTATTCTTTTGATTCTCTCCCTCATCACCAGCATGGAGTGAGTGAGTGCCTGCATGGTGCTCAGTTGCTGACTGGGGTTAAAACATGACACCGACCTTTCAAAAACCACCCAGGACAGTATCAAGTCGGGGCAGAGAAGCCCGAGGGTCTATATTGCACCTCCTATATTACACTTCTAACCATACAAGGACAGTACATCGACTCTGCATTCTGCTTGTGTTTGAGACAGTCACACCCTGAATTTTGAAGGCATTATGAAGCGGGAAGGAAGAAGGTGAAGATGTTCACCTAAAGGACTTAAAAGTTCAAGCAATGGGGACTCTTTCCCTTTAGATAAGGTCAGAATAAAACCTTCCTACGTCCACCTTACCTATATGACATCTCATACTCCATAATAGCTACCCAGACAGACGCTCGTATAGTTCATCCTCTCTACAACGCTTCTGAGACCGTTGCTTGTCGCTAATAGGGGCAGCTCCTACCCCCACGGGGATAGATCCTGACTTCACAGTGACATCACTCTGAAGCGATGAGGTAATGCCTCTATTTCTGACACACAAGGTAGAAGGGATGAACTAATAATTACTTGGTATTAGAAATGACTCATAAGTAGACCCCAGCCACAGTTTGCTCTTCCTACATGACAAAGCATTAAGCTTCATGTGTCTGTTGCCATGTTATACCAGCCCTACCATCAATAATTTTAACGTGCCTTCTTCTGGGAGAAAACCAGAAGATCATGACCTCATTTTTATTTCTAAGACAAGATGGAGTTCTTTTAGCATGTGTTTAATAGTGGAAATCCCTGGTATCACTCTCACACTGTAAAAAAATACATCACCTGTTTCTGTACCAGCTGAACAGCAATAATTCTGTCTAAAAGAAAACATACAGAAGAACATTGCTCAGACTCTTGCATTCCTAGAAAACACATTCTTTTTATAAGCTCAAATTTTTAAATGGAAGTAGAGTAAAGGCAGCTGATTAACATGCAAGGTTGAAGAATACCAGATCGAGTCCCTCATAGCTGCAAACTGATGCAACCTCCTTCATACTTCTGCAGTCAGATACTGGGGCAAGCGCCTGCTGAAGTTTGCTCACGTTGTTTTGCTCTGTTAATACAGACAAGAATTACCATAGTAGATGAGAAATATGGTCCATTCTAATGTGCTGTTTCAGGCCAAGGACATTCAAGGGACAGTGTAATTGCTTTGTATAAGGTAGTTAGAAACTCTGTTCTAATCAATCAGTAATTGTTGGAAATTCTGTGGAGTTTAAGGACTTAAACCACCCATCCATTTCATTTAGGGTCTTCTCGAAGCTTACTTTATTTGTTGTGAAATGTTCCATATGAAAAACAGATGAATTTCTTGAGCGTGGATGGAATTTTTAACATAAAAGATGATTATCTAGATTATTCTGCTACTCTGCCTGTATGGTGGCATAATTTCATAACTGAAGACTGCAGCTATGGCTTCCTTCTTTCTAGGAATATTAAATTTATTATTAAAAAGGACTTAAGATTGCAATAGTGATGCTTATTTGAATGAAGAAATTGGAAATTCTGTGGCCTATCAAAGCTAGATAGAAAGGCACTACTGTATTGCCCACAAGAAACCTTCTGACAATGAAAGGCAGTGATGATTTTCAGGAAGAAAATAAAATACAGACAGGCTAGTTCATATACCTTTACAGTCTCTCATGGAATGCTTTGTACACAGTGGAAGTCACAGAAAGGTGTGTCGTTTCCCCCCCCCCCC
>VZRU01007635.1:102760-113220 GCA_013398155.1 Pedionomus torquatus
CCTCCAAATTAGACAGCATCCTGGCATTTGAACATGATATAATTTTTATTAGGAAAATAATATTAATGATAAAACTATTGTGTTTTTTTTTTTAATTGAACAGAACACATCCAAGAATCATAATTTATACTGATAACTTTTCTAGAGGTGTTTATGATTTTTTGTTGTTTTAAATTATTTTTCTTGTGTTCCCATAGCATTGTTTAACAACTTCCTATTGTATTTTTCCAATAAACTCTCACTTGTTTCCAACAAGTGCGTACCCTGAATGACATTATATTTTTAAAAAATGCATAGGTGATGAAAATACAGAGACATTTAAAATTTTCTTTTGCACTAATGCTATCTTTTTCCTGCAACTTTGCCTATTACATTTGAGAAAGGTAACTTCCCAATGTGTATCACCTTTTCAAACACATGCTTGTGAACTTGCATGAATACGCCAGAGAGAAAATAGATGACCTAAGGATTATTAACCCCTTAATCTTTCCTTAAACTTCAATGGCCTTTGAATCAGGCCCTAGACCTACTGTATTCCATTCATTTTCACTAGGTTTCTTTTGAGCATGCTCTATTTCTGTACGTTTTATACTATGTGGGTACTACCAAGTCTGTTGATCAAACGGTGAGGTACATTTCATTTCTGTTTCAGCCTGTTGAATTTCCTCGTATTAAAAATTTGCCATCAATAACTTCAAGCTATTGCCTTATTAATGCTTTATTAAGCCAACATTAATCTAATTTTAACACTATGCATATTCCTTATTGGCCTGAAGAAGGCGTTTAGCAAGGTTTGGGAACATGAAATAAAGGAGCAGTACTGACAAAATTTATTACCAGCTTTTCAGATGAATAATTTCTTCGACCGTTTATCTTGGCTCCCAAGTTATTTTTGAAGGTAACTAAACCCATGGAATTTAAAATATATTTCTTAGACTGAAACAACAAGACTGCTGATTCTCTCCAGCGGATCTTTCCATTTTGTTTGATTATCCATGTATTTGAAAACAACGCATTACAAAAGCCCTCACACACTAAGTCTCAGAACACAGCATCACTTATTTCACTACCCTAATTGTTCTGAAGTGTGTTTAAGAGGTACACGAGTAAATTTTGTTAACAACGTAGATCTGATTTGATCACATTTCAGGAAGGTTCCCTGACCTTATTTATATCAAAAGATACATCCCCCTTCCTTTATATCAAAGGCTCTAGGATTATATCACCATTTTCTACAACTGAAAAGAAGGTAGACTAAACTCTATTTCTAGTACAGCAAGCAAAATGTTTAATAGATGATGATTATTTTTTCTTCCAAAAATCTCAATTCAATGCATAAACCAGGAATTCCAGAGTTAACCAAGACTGAGGATTAAGAATTTAAATGCAGTACTCAGACACAGCAAGTCTGCAGGTCTTCAGCAGAGATCTTTGGGGCTGTCTTGTACCCTGCTTACTAGATCTTCACTAGAAAAATAAGAAATACTTTTACTGGTCCAGGGTAAGTTTTCCCTGTATCCATTTTCTTTCCTCCTCTTCTCCCTGGAATTCCTCAGTGTGAAAGAGAAGATACTTCTTGTTCTTCCAATTCCTTTGTCTTTGGGTTTGAAAACTAGGTTAACTAGAGAATTTCTCTGAGACAGATGTAAAGTATCTACAACAGTAGGACCTGAATTCCTTAGGAATAAAGCCCACAGCAACGGTTTACCCCAGTGGTGAAGTTCCTGGATTCTTTTGACTATCTTTACTCAGTCTTTACTTTGGATTCTTTTCTTGGGGAATAACAGAATACTCCCAAAACACTTGCTAAAGCCTCTTTTCCAACAATTATGCAATTTCTTCCCCCTGTCCTTCCCCCAGGATCACTTCCATCTCAAGCTGCTACCTTCCTGTTCTGCACAGCTACACCCATCCTGATGTTATGACCAGGAAGCAATAACAAAATGGATACAGGTGATGGAGCCTCTCGTTCACTTCCCCCATCTCTGACTTCTCATGAACAACATTCACTTTCCAAAGACACAACCACATTACCCCTTGTAACTGTGAAATGAGCAGCAAACGCTGCTGCAGATGGCCTTGGAGTGGTTAGCTCCTTAGCAGTCGCTGGTGCACATGCTGACAAGTGTTATGATTCATTTCTGAGTGCCTGGTTAAGGCAGATCACTTATTGACAGTGGACAGGAAAAGCAATCTCTTACCACCCTACCATGTGGAAACAGTAGAGAATTAAATAAGACAGGCAACAGCATTTCTCTACCAAAAAATCCTTTAGCAAACACGTGCAGATGATCCTTTGCACAGGGTCAAGGAAGGCGACTGGAGTGACATATTTCAAAAGTGGGTGGTTCATTTAAACGAGCCAGTCTAATTTCTGTTAGCAATTCCTCTTACAGAAGTGATAGATTTAAAAAAAATGCTCAAGGACTTAGGTGTTCCGCAGTTTGGGGTTCCCATTTTTAGCAAACTTAACAAAACTAATTTTTCAGACAAATCATTTTCACAGCACTTTCTGTTAAAAAAAAAAAAAAAGAAAGAAAAAAAAGAAAAAAAAATCACTTAACTTTCCGTCAGATGAGGAACACCAAAACAGAGCTTAAAACTTCCTAAACCAGGCAGTTCTGCAAATGATGGCATTTGGAGTTGGAGCCATGGCTCCCGACGAGCGAGGTGTGAGCACATTACAGGAGAGGTGTGGAGTTCCCAGACCTCCCGTCCAGAGCCAAGAGACAAACTTGGGGACGACAAGGGTGGGAACTGCAGATGGGGTAAAAGCCATGGTGCGGGGGCGGAGGGAAGACCGAACCTTACTGAATGCCTCTGTAGAACAAATCTCCGGAAAGCTAGGAATCGCTGAGGGAGGGACTCACACCTTCTCTCCTTGAAGCTGACAACAATTTTACCACCCGTACAGGGAGCTGAACTGCAGTTCAGTTATTTAACTTTGAATGCTTAGTTTCATTTCTTTTCCCCTGCAGCAAAAAGAATTAGTTACACTATTCCATTTTACCATTTGACAGCACTCTGATAAACACTGCTTGAAAGTGAAAATAGGAAGACTTTTAAACAAAATGCTGATTTACAACTCCAGAGTGAGAAAGTATCCTTAATACAATTAAAAATTAAGACCTACATATTGGATTTTTTTTTTTTTTAAACTAACAATCTGCATAGCTGTAAGAGAGAGAAATTAATTACGCCTGGCCTTACATCATGCTCAATGTGTACTGATGCAAATGCACCCTATTTTAATTCCTCTGAATGTTAATAATAGAGTAAATGAGCACTAGATTATATTATACAAAAGCAATGGAAGTAATTAAACTTCATTTAATAAAATCATCAGGGATACAGAAGCATTAATGACTTATACTCTTCCTCTGCAGGGAGTGGAAGATGTGTGGGTATGTAGGAGCCTGAGTACCACTGAGATGAAAGCAATGTAAATATATAAACAGGAATGCTAAGGTAAGTAGTGTATCATATATGAAAAGTCTTAGAGTGAAAGCCCCAAGCTACAATAAATTATTTACTTTAAAGCACCAGGAAATGGTACCATCTCAAGCAAATGACAGCAAAAATATTTTCCATCCTCTGAAAGGCAAAGCATCAGCACTGAACTACTTTTTAACTGCAAAGCTGGTTAAATGTTGTACTAACAGTGTTTGAGAAAAAATATGTTTGAACTGCGAATGATTCACTTTGTGGAGCATCTGCCCCTCTCTAAATTTATATTCACAAATAGCATTGTATTCGTACAACTCTTGCCTGGAATTGCTGTTAGCTCTGTGAATGCTCTCACTTGGCCACAAAACCATATATTTCTTTTTTTATGACCGCGGACGCTGGCTGATGACCATTTATTCCTCATTTTCACCCATCCCCAGCCATCATTTTTCTGTCTAAAAAAATGCAATAACTGTCTCCTAGTCAGAAAGAAGGAAAAGTACCATCTAACTTAGTAGATCAATGGTGTACTGCAATTGATGCTGTAAAAACTGCTTATCAGCAAGATAAGCACAGTGATAGAAAGATAATTTAAAATCAAAAGGAGCTAGATTTGGAAAAAAATAAGAAAAAATGAAATAATCCCACATTAACAGGCATTATTTTGTCTTCACTGCAGTAATGGAGCCCAATTCTCTGCCACAGAAACATTCTTACAAAGCTTCCTACAAATATTAAGCCTCCAATGAGTGTAAGAACCTGCAGAAAACAGATCTAAATAATAATATTTATTTTTCTTTGGGCTGGATGGTTTTATTATAAGTATCTTAACAGCCTATAAAGGATTAATGACAATTGTTGCTACTAATGGTTGTACTTTTGTAGATTTTCTACAGAAAAAAAATCTTCCGACATGCATGAACAATTCATGGGAGAAAAAAAGCTTAACTGGGCAGCAGAGATCAGCACAACGTTTCAGACTTCTAATGGTTCTACATAAGTCTGGTTACATATTTTGCAATTCTTTTCAAGCCCTTTTCAGAACGAGCACTCAATAGCTCTAATTCAGTGCAGTGGCACTGACCTGCTGTGGCGTTTCACTAAGAGCGCACTACACTTTCTAATTTTTCATAAATAAGGCAGCCACCAGTGACCATTATGAGAACTTGCATATTTTAAATTTTAATTCTGGAGAAAATAGTTTCTAATATTTTGTACATCATCATCTATCTGCAGATCATCATATTAATTCATACAATTTTCTTAAGTCTTCTCCTACATCTCCATATTTATTATTTTTTTAATGTAGAAACTTCTTGCTGTTTATGTCAGCTCAAGTTTAATCCAGCTTTTAACCTTGAATATATTACACAACGAAACCAAAGATTTACAGGGAGGGCTGAAGGGATCTGTCCTGAGTTTAGCTATGTCCATATCTGGCACTTTCTAAAAAGAGTCACTAAAAAAAGTGACACAAACTGAGCATAAAAGATCTGTTTCACAGTAAGTAGTAGCTGTATTATGGGATGAGGCCTTATGTGATTTCCTTAAAAACAACAACAGCGACAAAAAAAAAAAGCTTTTATGAAAATTAAATGTTGGTATTAGTGCTCATAATGTGTTGCAGAAATATCAATATCTTTGGCATAGATATGACCATTAAGAAAATGTATTGAGACTGTGACATACATCAATGTTTTGCATTATAAACATCAATAATAAAGAATAATAAATTTGCACTTCTGCTAAATGGGTCAGCGTGCTTTGCAGCACCGGTTCATTAGATATACTGCTTCTCATTAGGCAAGAAATAAAGCTTAGAGGCCGGTGGCTGGAGTCTGACCCCAGTTTCACAGGCCAGCATTTGGAGTAATTCCTTCAGCTCCCAAGGAGTTACTTTTGGTTTGCCTCACTGTGTCCAAGATCAATATCTGTCCCCACAAGTACAGCGAGGGGTGATTTTCCTTCACTTGACGTGCAAAGAAAAAGGGGTCAGGCTAGGAACACAGTTCTCTTGAGGAAAGACAACAGCAAAAAAATAACAGCAGGGAAATGTTCAATCAATCCTGTAGCATTACAGTGGCACATCGATTTGTGCAGTAGTCATTGTCACTGTGTGGAAGCTGGCATTGGTGCCACTGCTTATCCAAACAGATTTGACTTATTTTGTGAGCAACAAAAACTCTCACAGCACCCAGGACCCCATTCTCCACTATGAGTGAGCTGTATTATTATTTCTTTGACAAGAGAGATCTATTTTAAGCTTAAGGTAGGCTAGATGAAAGCAAGGAGCTCAATTGATATCGGGATTGCTTTCCCACTCATATTAAAGAACAATCGAGGAGTTAAAGACAAGATGGTAAAGAAAATTTCAACACTATCGTTGAACTGTTGAAGAAAAAAACCCTGGCTCTTCAGTTTCCTCTGATCAAGAATGTAATGTCTTCTATTTTGTGAAATATGCAGCGCAAGAAACAAGACCATGGAGGTGTCCTCATATTTACATCAGTGTGATTGTGACCTGTATTATTACCAGGATAGTGGTTTTATGTTGCCGGGCTTCTGTAATACCCATTAGACATCTGTCTGAGTAGGTACAGTAAACAGTACATATTTTGAGGAGCTCCTTACATTTCTTTACTCAAAATAGTGATGACTGTTAAACTGTTATAATAGCGTATCGTATTTCATGAAAAGTATTGCAAAACTACTCACACGGATAACTACCTAAAGCGATCTCAATCTTCAAGGTAAGGATCACAGAGGCTTTTAAGAATAGCAAGAAAGTGTACTTATAGACAGTTAGTGCCATTGCTATGACTCATTGCAGAGTCTTCTTGCTGAAGCTTTCCTCCGACACCTTGTCCTTGACTCTGCCCTGGTGGCGCAGCACATCTGGTGCACAAGGCACACCCTGCCTGGAGAACCCTTCCTGCTCAGCCCAACGGAGGAACGAAGGGTGCAACGTCGGAAGGGATTATTTAGACAGAGCCGTATAATTTTGTATTTCTGTAGGTTTAGCTCTAACATTCGTTCTTCTACTTCATTTGCAACTTGTGATGCTAAATGTACTACTATATATTTCAGACATATTGAAATGGTGGGTGATTTTACAGGCCATATGTGCTGTAATCTCCAGACACATCGCAGCATGTTAAAGATGGAGAATCAGACACAGTCCTCAGATGGAGTTTTTGGTTCCTTTGTTTGTGTGGGTTTATAACAGATTCTCCATAACGTTAATTGAATTTTGCTTTCATAGAGCATTTCACAGATAAGTAAGTAAGAATTTTTCATGGAATGTGTCAAGAATGACTTGAAGACAAAGGTGATATAGCCAGCAAGGAATTGCTCAGAATTCAACCAGTGCCAGGATTAATCAAGTTATTTGTTCTGAAAAATTCAAAGTGACTTTAAAGACATCATTTTCTTCCGTGTTGCCTGCCAGAGTGCAGGATACTTAGCAGATAATATTAATTTCTAATTTTGTGCACTGTGGCATGCACGACTGTTTCATGAAGGTGATGACTGTTTTAGGCCATGATATGGAAATAAATCAGTACTGCTGTGAAGCCTTAGACAATTTTAGAAGCAATCTGTAGCCAAATATTTCTTGAATTTTTGGTGAGAATTTCAGCTTGATTTGAAAGCATTAGCAATGTTAAGAACTTCACATATGTTTTAGAGAACCAGCTGAAGCGTACAGGATTCTCTGCATGGATCCTAGCTCACTTATTTTCATATTCCACTGTGTGCAATCACAGGGGATGACCTTTTTTCCTATTTTGCTTGTTACGCTGCTTATTAAAAAAAGTGAACAGATCAATGACTAGTCAACACATTCTAGATACCTTTTAGTTATCTCCACGGATCTGAAGATATCGTCTCTATATTTTAAAAGGTGTTGCTCAGAAGACCCATGCACAAACTCTCTGGTGGAAATAGAAGCTCATGTGATAAAAATTCTGCAGGACCACTCCCCATCACCATGTCATTATAGTGAGCCTGTCAATGCCACGCAGATACAGCTCCAGCCTCTGTCCTGCACCACTTTCTGGATGTTTTTAATGGTCTATTTTTGCCTTGTCTTATTGGTCCATCTTGACAGCCTTTACTCAAAGTAGTTCTCTTTTTTTTTCTTTTCAAAAGAACTCTTTCCAGAAGAACACTTCTGGCATGGTTAAACAGGTCTTAAAAAAACACGTTTCACATTTAGTATGACTAAGTGTTATAAGTCTTATAAGTTATAACTTACAAGGAAGTGAATTCCAGGTGAAGGAATACAGAAACAGAAACGTTCAACGATGTTATCATAAAATTACAACCTGGGAAGATTAAAGAAACCAGATGATTCTGATCTAAATGACTGTTTAGAAGTGGGGTTGCTACCTATTTGTACTAGACCATATCCAAGGAAGGTCTGAAACAAAAGCTGAGTAATTTTGATTGATACAAACCCAGCAAGGAAAATTGCAAGCACAGGTTTAAAAGCCGCACATTGATTACTGTTCATGTAATGTTTTATGTCTAATGGTGCAGGGTTAGTGTAAAAACTTTAATGAGTTGACAGGGTTGAGTCTTCCTCACCTCAATCCTTCGCTTATACCTGCCTGTCATCACTGAAATTGTAAACTGCATATCTTTGTTAGGCTAGCAGCCTGTCAAATTATTAAGATTATTTATATTGTCTATTAATTATTACCAGTGCAGTGGGTTGAATGAGGAAATTACACCATGGCAATGGAAGATTACTAAAATGCATATGTTTGAATGGGACTGGCAGCAAGCGTGCAGTTCTCTGCAGAATTTGGCTTTAGGTACAAGACTTTTCATGCCCCGCATCCCCAAATATCTGCACTGTAAGGCAAAAGATGTTGGTATGTATTGCTATATACTGGTGAGACACGACAAGCTACCATACAATGCATCAAGTGGAGTTTATTAAACATGCCCTCTACTACAATTTTGTATATTTATCAAAAAAATCCCCAAGCCAAGCCAACCAACCAAAACCCCAAACTATCCACGTCTTCACGATCATTACCATTCATTTCACTAATTGCCCTGGACAAATATAAACACAGTAAGAAAATTAAACAGGATACCTATCTTGATGTTTCATTGCTGCCACTGTAACACCATCAATGATATTTCATGTGCTGGGAGTAGGAACTGAATTTGCCTCCTTTCATTAAGATACAAGAGTGCTGTCAGCTGAGAATACTGAACCAGACCACTTATTTCCTGCTAGATGATAACCACATGCAGGTATTCACAGACAGAGATTTGATTCTGCTGCTCCAGTCTCCAGAAAGCACTACTAAACAAATCCCTTAAGCAGTGTTTTACCAATAAAAACTATATGTGCTGATACTCCTACCCACCAAAAGGTAGGTACATGTAGACAGCATCCATCCAGTTATTACTGAGAATGGTGAAAAGGGGGGCTAAAAAGCTTATCAAACTTGCATACAGGAGGCAGTGATCTAGCCAGTGCCATTTCTATCCAGCTGAAGTATTTATAAGGCATCTATCACCTTGGTACGCAAGCAGTGCTTAGGCAATTGTGAGCCGGGGAGACATTTGTGTTATTTACAGAAGCATTTTTGCTGAATGCATGCATTTGGGCAAGAAACTTCATAGATATTCTGTATACATGAGATATTTTCCTGACCACATAAGAACACTTACAGGAAAATGCCCATTTATATCCAGCAACATGAATGGCAGAGCTCCCTCCCCTGTGCTGCACCTCAAGAGGTGAGAGAAGCTGCATTTCCAGAGAGGAACACCCCTGCTCCCAGCTGCACCACGATCACAGGGTGCTTGTCAGCTTTAAACTGGGGGAAATCAGCTAGGCTTAACCTGACATGGCTATTTCCACATATATCAGAATATTCTTCCCTCCCTGTCCCACCCCCAGAACAGGTCCCCCTCATATCGTTACTTTCGTGCACACAAACTACAAAGTATAGCTGGCTAAGATGATGTTCTTGGCTTTTAGTGTTATGTCATACTGATATATGAGAATTTCAGGGTAGGGCTATTCCTCTTCCCTTCTCCCTTGCTCCCCCTGCTTCGATACACTCTTGAAATAGATGTTAGAAAAAGTTAGAAAAAACCTTGTTTCTCTAGGGATGTAAGTGAAACTACATTTTGAAACCAGAAGATTTAAATCAGCAAAACCCCACATGGATACTTTTATTTTAAGCCAAATACCTTAGGAATTGGTTTTGGCTAAGGTAAAACATGCTACTCTTGCAGTACAGTCTAGGGGATTTGCATCTGTTGAATGAATTCCACAGAAAATCGTAAAATGCAGTCGATGAAGCAGTAAGAATAGAATCCTTAGTGCAATTATTTTCATGACTTCCAGTGTTGGTTCAGGTGGTTTCTCACTCTGGTGGTTGCCCCAGAGTACATAAGGATGTAGAAGCTTTTACTCAGGTGGTGAGGAACAAAAGGAAAGAAGATTCAGAAGGAAAGAAAAGAATTTCAGTAAAAAGCAGGCTAAGGATTAAGTTGCGTGGCTGCCCCCGGTACATTTAAGCACATTTGTTTGTCATCTGGGAGCTTGCAGAAACGAGGAAGAAGTTTTACTTACAGCATGAAAAGAAAGAAAAATGGTAATTGTAAACTATGCCCATTGTAAATTAGGCCCACTCAATACACTTGGAATTATTAATTAACTTTGCAAGTGTTCCAGCAGCACATTCAGAAAATTAGTAGGGAAAAAGACCATTCCCTACAGACTCATGTCTCATGGTTCAGCTGCAAGCTTCTGAGCCCTGTGGATCCAACACTTTGACAGAAACAGCTGTGGGTGGGTTTGAGGACTTGCCCTTGCCAACTGGTGCTAGAACTCAGAAATCACATGTCAAAAATTTGGGTTGAAAAACCGGAGAAAAGGAGGAAGGGAAAGGAAAATGCTAACAATACCCGATACTACTTGCTCACACATATAGGTTAATTCTATTAAATGCCATTAATTAAAAAAAAAAAAAAAAAAAAAA
>VZRU01007635.1:113259-158994 GCA_013398155.1 Pedionomus torquatus
ACAAAAAAACAACACCCGGAACCCCAACATATAAATCTGTACGTGGAGGGGGATACATTTAATACAAGTTGACAATACAACACTTCAGGAGAGCTTGGAAGCCCACAGTCAGGAAAGCACTATAGCTTTTAAGTTCAAATACGTGTTTATAACGATCGCTATTTAGCAAAGCTCACTGTAACACATGGTAAGTCCCACTGATGTTGCCAGGGACTTTGTCAATTACTTCTGATCTAAGCATGTGTTTATCTGACCTGGATATACAGAAGGTGAAACTTGCCAACAGGCTTAGCGAACATATCTATTAATGGCTTAACATATAAGAGCACATGGAGATGGAATTAAACTTGTTTGGGTTTAATATTCTTTATTATAAGAATAAATGCAAGCTATGTCCATATTTAAAAAAAAAAAAAAAAAAACCAAAAACCAACCCACATTTGAATTAGGTTTTTTCCTCCAGACTTCCCTCCTTAGGGGCAGGTTCTTTGCTAGTGCAAATTTCCATTATTCAAATGAGTTACAACTGCTTACACCAGCTAGACTCGGTCCCATCTATCACCTCTATTATCTAGATAATATGGAAAATAATCTGTTCAGAGTTTTCATTTCCAAAACAATGTCATGTTACAATTCTCAGCAGAGTCAAAAGGCTCCCCAAAGCCATGTACGAAGAATAAACTGTAACCTTTTAAGATTTCCAAGCCTTGTGATAAATAACACTGAACTAATAATAACTCAGAGAGAAAGAGAAGCACTGTTTATCTTATTTTTCTGCTTTAGGGGAAAGAATCTAGGTAGCAGATTTTGTCATGATTTTATTGCTCATTTTCAGTTCTGCAGGTTTCGTCCTTTGTGCTCAGAGATTGTAATGACTTTTGCAAGAGAAATAAATTGTATTTCCATGGGAGCACGGAGCCAGGGCGTTAGGTAAATTGCAAGAGATGATGATGAAATTTGGACTAAGCTCACAACATGCTCTAGGTCTTGATGATTTAAAAACATTCCTTTAGTAATAAAAATCAAGTCCTTAAGTGCAATCCTAGCAGCCTGTGTGAAAACAAAAACATACACAGGATTATTCTGGTTTGATTTATAGTGTTTTTGCCTACTGGAAAACAGTGTGAGAAGCTTGCCAAGGTCAGTGCTTCTGCTTTCAGATTTCTTTATGAAAAAGGAGAAAGCATTTTCAATTTTTTTTAAAGGCTCTGGCACAGTGCCAGCCACTAGGCATTCAGGAGGTGTTCTGTAATCCATTCAACTGTAACATAAAGTTTTGTTAAAGGTACGCTCACATATTCTGTGCTGGCTCTGTTAATCAGTAATGTTCCATTAAATTGGCCACTGTCATATTAAAGAAAGATCTACACAGTTTGTGCCCCCTTGTAGCAATAATATTTGACAATAATTGTAGTGATACCAAGGTGTAGGTGGTCCAGTTGGCAAGAATAGCACAATATTTCTCTTTAATAGTGACTTGATCAAACATGTATGGGTGTTTTGTATAGGCTTGAAGAGGATTATGATAGCTGAATTAAGATGAGATAATTTGCTGACAAAGTTTTTTCTTCTTTAGGAGAACACATCCTTCCGTGCAAGTGTGTGTGTGTGTGTGTGTGTGTGTGTGTGTGTGCACAAGTACATACCCACACACAACCACCTCCCAGAGAAAATAACCCTTATGCAGCCGTGCACCAAAAAGGCTGGCAAGGCAGAGCACTCCGCTGGAGGGAAAGCAGAGAACATGCCAGGCTTTGTCTATTTGGGAAGAGGCTTCAACAAACAAGGGCACTGCACTGAGATTTTTCTGCCCTCAACTGAAGAAATTGTGACCATGACATGGCAGATGTTGTTCAAGGCCACCCCTCCCACCTCTGGACAGTCACATCTGCTGTGCACTACAATTTGCCACTCATTACTTATGCCAGCACAATAATTAATACAAGCCAGACCACAGAAAATATCACCATATAAGAAGACAACAAGAAAACAGGGGTGAGCCACCAGCAGCAAGAGGTCCTGAGCCAGCATGTCCCCCCAGGCTCATGGATTGTCCCATCCTGCACTGGACGCCCAGGTGCAGGGCCACATCTGTACTGAGCCAGGATGCTCTACACTGCAGCCCCACGGCTTGGGGTCAATTCTTTTTAACAGTTCAGCTCAAAGTTTCTAACGGTGTTCTTGACAGACCATTGTGTGATAAGGCTCTTCTGCATCCTTCTGCTTTGGATTGGGAAGTGATGCCAACGAAAAATAGAATAAGGAAAGGCTGCTGCTAGAATACACAGGGTGAAGGAAAGGGCAAGAGTGGTAGCAGCTGGAGTAGTGTTTTTTGTGTTGTGTGGAATTGTGCACATGTGCAAAATGAAAGAGACCTAAGCTTTTGGAAAAAGACCTTCAAGATAACACATGAACACAGAATGGTCAGTGTTGGCAGGAACCTCAGAAGATCATCTGGTCCAACCCCCTTTTTTAAGCAGAGCTAACTGGAAGTGGTTGCCCGGTACATTGTTGTCAGGTTTTAACTATCTATGTGGCTGGAGACTTCACAATATCTCTGTTCAACTTAACCCAGTGTTTGATCACCCTCACAGGAAATAAGTGCTTTTTCTATGCTCATGGAGTTTCACATGCAACAGTTTGTCCCCGTTGCCTGTCACGTCACTGGGCGCACACAACCTGAGCCAGACAAATGCTCTGCGGGCATACTCATACTCATACTGCGGGCTCTGCCTTCACGGAAATCTGCACAGGCAGCAATCAGTCTAATGAAGAAACCTGCAAAACGACAATCTGCCTGAGGGGAACCATGTTTTCTCCTCCATTTCTCTCTACTCCTTTCCAGTATGTCCTCTGGGTGTTTTTTTTGTTTTTTTTTTTTTTTTGTTTTCAGGAAAAAACCAGCGTGGACATCTGCACAAATAACATCTTGTATACATTGAAGTCCATGGCAGGAGTGGACATGGGGGTTTATTCAGTGGTGCAGCATTGGCGAGGGCACTACCTGGGGCACTTAGAGAGGTGTCAGTGTTTCTTCAGCTGTATGTGAAGGCTGAGTCAAACCGATACTTCAGACTAAGCTGCTTAGCCAGTTCACAACCTAGAAATTAATTTGTACCAGGATGATTTAAATCTGTTGGCAATTTCTTTTTTTCATGGGAGGAATAAAAGTTATTATTCTGGCAATTTCCAGATGTTTTATCCTCTTCTTAAAACAATACCATAACTAAAACTGGCTGCCCTGTTTCAATGAAGCCCTGTATTCAATTGCTGGTAGCATGTACCTACCGCCTCTAGCATTTTGCAATGCAAAACAATCGTCAGTAATCAGAAAAGAAGCCTTAGCCTCAGTAAATAGTCTTTCCCATTATACTCACTGGCACTTGCAGCTCCTTATGAGGTTAAGAGATAATGCAGAAGTCTCCGAGATAACTCCCTTTTCCTCAGTGTCTCAGGTGTGTACACTTTGTGGCATTCAGAGGAAAACAGGCAACGGGGCATACAAATCCACAGTCACATAACACGAAAGCTGCATCACATACACAGACACACTAACACATTATGACATTGAATCAACACAGATGCAGAGGAAGACAACTGCTGCGTGCTCCAGCATGCCCACCAGCTCCCAGGTAGCCACTGAAGCCCTCAAGTCCAGCTACTCATCTCCTGACCTGGCATCGTACATGGGGCCTCACAAGATCACAGCCCAAGGTAATATGGCCACCAGTACATTTTTTTTTTCCTGTGATTGTTCTGCTTCTCACCTTCACTTCATGCTGTGAATACTTTCCTTCAAGATAGTAACACAAACTGACAGATCCCAGAAATCACCTGTTACGGTTTCTGCTCTTACCCTAAGCAGGACAGGACATCCCTTATGGGATATATGGGCTATAGCTGCTTGCTCCCTCTTCCTGCCCCCTCAAATCTGGAAGGCTTCCCTGGGTAAATTCCAGCAACTACACCATATGTCAGAATTGGAAAAAGCTTTTCTCTTTTTGCCCTAGAATATGTTGAAGTGAAGTGACCATCCCAAATAAGCAAATTAAAAAAACCCAACAATAAGAGCAGTTGCCAGTGAAGGAACACTGCAAGTTGGTCACTGGTTAAAAACAAAACAAACAACACAACAACACAGGACACTTTACAACACTGGCATTATATGGTCAGTAAGACAACTTCTGGAAGTTTTCATGGCAGACAAGTCTAAGATACAAATTTTAATCCCTTCCTTGATTTTTTAATCTTCAATAACTAGGAGGTTTGAACAAGACTATTATTAGAGCCATCTGAAAACATGTAGCTGAAATTTAATTAGAAGACTCTATGATTGTGTGTTAATTTTGACAAATGCTTTGAAGTCTTGTTTTTTTTGTAACACTGCCACTAAGAATATTTTATTTTGTTTCAATGTTTCGATATAGTTTGTCAGCTCAATAACTCCAGTCCATGTTCCTGTTCTTTATATCATCTAGAGAAGATCATCTAAAAGAAGTGAACATTCATTTTCCATAGTTCTAGCTATAAAATGATGTGAGAGATTAGTCACATAAAGTAATTTGTCCTTTTGTAAGACAAAACACACCAACAAAACAGTCCAATATATATAATTTGGAAGAAGTACTTGGAGAAGAGCCTGATTCAGAATACAAAGAAGTTCTACATCCAGTTCATTCTTTTTCATTAATTGTCATACCTGTGTTTTAAACACATATGACATTATTCAAAGTAATGAGATCAGACTTAAAGGGTTCATCACCCATCATGAAAATATTTTTTTCTGTTCACAATGGGTGCTTGAAAATAAAAGTTCCTGATTTTTGTCCTCCAAAGAAGAACTGACAGTTCTCCCAGAGGAGCAGGTAGTTTGATTTGGCCTGACCACTCAAAGCATAAGACATCCCACTCAACTAAGGGATGCTCTAACCTCCACGTTCCACCACACCTGGCACCTTGTTTGCACAGATGGCAAAGCTTCATGTGAAGGTTGAACAGTCAGCAACTGAGGTACCCACTGGATGGGAAACCTCAGCAGAAGAAGGGGAGCACCCTACATGTGACAGCACAACTTGCCTTTTGCTGGAAAGCAGGAGCAGCTCAGCAAGCACCAGGCAAAGCTTCTTGGGAAGTATACACTGGTTCTCTCTCTCTCTCAAAAAAAAAAAAAAAAGAGTTTATTCAGGAATNGCCACCATCACTGGAAACTGAAGCCAACACCCAGTTTAAATCAGACCACAGGCAGAGATTTGTCTGTGCTCCATCTGTAATATGGGAATGACATGGAACTGTGCAACTTCGTATTTGAGAGGTACCTTGAGAGTGGCTGGAAGGCCAAAAGGGAGTGCCAAAGGTTCTGTTATTCTGAAAAGCCATTCAAAGATAAGCAAATGTTGGTGTTCATGAAAGTGTCAACTTTCAAAGCTTTTTTTTTCTTCTTCAACGAAGCAACTTAATTTACATATGAAATACATCAAATGTATTTTCTTTGATAACAGCAAATTATCTTACTACCAAGTAAGTACAAATTGCAGAAATCTAATTGGACTTTAACAACTTGTGAAACATTCTGAACATTACATTTTATACACGTAAATGTTTGATTTTGTTTAAAAAACAGTCCCCAACAAAGAAAAAAAATCAATACATTTTATGTAAAGGAGGCTAAACATAAATGGCCCTGTTGTACCCTCAACTTGTATATGTAACTTCCATTGGCAGAAATAGATGCTGTGTACGTATCCAACTGAGCAAAGTATTGTGTTAGCAAGAATCTCACAATTACAGACAATTACTTTGGGGTTTTTTTTGCACCTGGTGCTTGCAAGGATTCTTTGTTGATTTTCTTGAGGAAGGAAAGATTTTTTGCATGTAAATCTCCAATCTCTCCTGAAGTTAAAAAACACGAAAACAACAACAAAACCCCAGAAGAATTAGGAGAAACCACAAACAACTCTTAAAACACCGCCATGACAGAACAAATCCTGAGCTAGCTTAAATAGCGTGAAAGTAGAGGACCTTTAGGTCTAGACAGCTTCTCTGTTTAGAAAGAACACAAAAAAGAAAAAGGAATAATAATAATATAAAAGTTAGTATTCTGAATCTCTGATTTATGCAAACATGTACTGCAGGGAACTGGTTCCAGAAATGTTTCTCCACCCATTTTTCTGTGCTTGTGTGTGCTCCCTGCAGCACCTTCTAAGAAGTCAAGTTTTAGTGCATGGGTAATAAAAGAGCTACAGCCCTCCTTCAAAGTATGAAGAAGAAAGGTCTGTCAAGAGATCATAGAATCATTAGAGTTGGAAGGGACCTTAAAGATCATTGAGTTCCAACCCCCCCTGCCATGGGCAGGGACACCTCCCACCAGACCAGGTTGCTCAAAGCCCCATCCAGCCTGGCCTTGAACACCTCCAGGGATGGGGCATCCACAACTTCTCTGGGCAACCTGTTCCAGTGCCTCACCACCCTCACAGGAAAGAATTTCTTCCATCCAATCTAAATCTCCCCTATTCTAGTTTTAAACCATTACCCCTTGTCCTATCACTACACTTTCTGACAAAGTAAGATTACGACCCTTAACCCTACGTGCTGTTACACAGGAAACAGCAGTAGTCCTGGCGTACAGGTTGAATAATAACTTCTGTTGTTAAAGTAACTTACCGCCTTTTTCAAAAGGCTGCAACACTTCCACCACTTCAGGCTAAGCACTAAAAGCTGACAGTGATGAAATACCTATGGTTAGAGGCATGCTCTTTGCTCAGCCCATACATTCCTCTTCCAGTGTGGATAAGTTGTTATTTTCTGAACTTTGTCACTTCCTTTTAGGTATTTGCAATACTCTAGAAATTTTGGATATTCAGAAAAAGCCTTAACAAACATTGTAATGCTATATTCATGTCACTGCCAGTGTTGCAACAGTGCCACATCCTAACCTGGGAACACTTGGACACTAATGCAGCAGAGAGAAATAAAAAACTGTCCCCCCTACACCTCGAGAGCTCCTGCTCACTTCTCTCTGCTCTAACACACCTGAACCCACGTGCTATATTCCTGCTACGGCACAAGGTCCACCTCTTCCCCAACCCCGCCCTAAAATGAGAAGCTTCATTTGATTTCTGGCATCCAATGCTAGACAGCCAATCCTGCAAACTAATGGGTCTCTTCAGAATCACAGATTCTTCTGCTGCAAACCAATATCAGTTTAATGGAACTAATTATAATTCAGTAGAATATTCTTTCCTTGAAAGAGTACAAAATTATGTATGCAACAAATATATTTAATATACTCTTTCTAAAGTAAGTTTAGGTACTTGAAACCTACAGAGTGCCAGATCAGTCTGGCACTTGACCTCAGCTCAGCCCCTTGCATGTACAGGGTATGATGCAGTCTTTAATTATATGGTTTTATAATTATATTTCCACAGAAACCCAGATTTCTTCAGTGGAGTAGGATATAGAATGAAAGCATATGGCTTTAAAAATGTATTTATGGTAATTTAAAGAGATTAAAAAACAACCAGTACTGAAAAGATCATTTATCTCAGCAGTAGCAGATGGGGCTCCTGCTGAGATCAGGACTTCATTGTGCTCTGCTCCGTACACGCACATTAGATCAGACAGCAGTTGTTCCGAAGACTTTACAGCCTAAATAGGGCAGTCAGGCAAAAGTACAGGAAAAGGAATTATTTCCTTCATGTTACTAAGAGGGGAGTGGACATACTGAAGCACAAGTAAGTTAAACCAAGGTCAAACAACTGAGTTCAGTTTTGCTAAGCTGCAGATCAGTTTTTACCTACTGTCACCGGCCTCCTGGTCTTCTACTAGTTGGAGCTGTTGGTCTGTCAGAGGAACATAGTTCTAGGCATTCATAGACTTTGAGGTTGGGAAGTGCTATTACCATGAGCTAGGCTAGTCTCAGTAGTTCCCCAGTATCCCAGACACATTGCTGTACTTCTTTATCGATGTTACAACTGTAATAGCTTTGCTTTTCCCTTCACAGCCAAGTCATGCCGAGCTGCTCAGTTAACTTTGCTCTAGTAGATATTTTCATATCATTGCATAAAATTCAAAACTATCCACTAACATTTCCTTCTAAGAAAGAAAAGTTCAGAAATGGATTAACAAAATAGAATAGGTTTAGCAGCCTTAAAATTATTACCTTACCTGGTATACACGTTACACAAGTATGACACATTGTAATTGAATTTAAAATGTTATTTGCATTGGGGAGGCAAAGCACTGCTATCAGAGTGCTGCAGGTCAGAGCTAGGGATAATTTGTGTCTGTGAGAATCGATAGTGCCTAATAAAAACATCAAGTGGTCTAGACCCAGTACATCAGATTCAGGAATTTCAAGATCTGAAGGAAATTTAATGAGAAAGGACCACCGCAGTTTTGCTTACCCAGGAGAAAGTTTGTCAAAAAACAGAGATTTCCATTCTTTGACACCAAAGCCAAAGAAAAAAAGAGCCACCAAAACCCTTCAGTTCGCAATTACTAGACAGTATGCCAAAAGTTTTCTTAGTCTTCTTGTCTCTACTTTCTTTTACTTTCTTTAGGTATGTGAGTGTTAGAGAAGATTCTGAGCACAAAATGAATTAATAATGTAAGCTTACCACAAATTAGCCATTATGCTTTGTTGCTTACATGGTTATCTGACCTGCAAACCCCAGTGTCATTCTTTTACTTTGGAAAAGTTGGAGCAAGAGTATTTTTATTCAGGTTTCAGTGTGTGTTCCAGGTTAAGTAATTAGATACAATCCATTATTCTATTCATGCAGTCAAAAAATAGTTTTCTAATCCAGATCTCACATTTCCTTTACAGATATGAACTTCCAAACAAAGTTTTAATCTATAAATCAATATGATCATAGCGCTTTTCACTACTAACTGATATAGACAACATAGCTGAAATAATTTGCTTAATCAGAAAACTCAGTCTCTCATATTCTGCATACTTCTGGCAGTCTGTATGACACAGCCAAAGAAGTCTTGCCACCATAATATTCTATTATATGTAAACTTTGCAATATCTTTCAAGAGAGGAAACATGATTTGGTGTATAAGTAAAACCTTTAGTCAAAACAGACTTATTCAGACCTTTTACAATCATTTCTATCAGACGTTGACTCAGAAATAGCACTCCTAATATGACTATCTTAATGAAATCGTTAGAAGGTTCAGGGTCAAGCCTTTGAATCTACAAGAGAAGCTCGAAGCCAGACTATGTCACTTCTAGAGAGCTGTGAGAAAGAATCAATCTGCCTTTACACTTACCCTGCCCATGAAAATGAGACTAGCTGATTTAAATAGAATAGGAAAGGGCATGGGGAATGTAGAAATTCACAGTGTTGGCAAGATCCCAACATTTGTAGGATGGACATGTAAAATTTTTACTTTTGGTTCAAAGCGTTGCAATCAAAAACAGATTTCAAGAGATACAAAAGTGAAAAAGCAACGTCTGAAGTCTTGCAGTTGGTACACAAATTAAGACTAATATAGAAGAACTGGAAAAGGCAAAGAAACATGGTATTTCAAAGCATTTTCAAACTTGGGTCCTCTTCAAGCAGCATTAAAACAAACAAAAAACTACCTCATCACCAAATTAAGCCCTTTGTCTGTGTTTTCTTATGTTTAAAAGAAAAATTAAGAAAAAAAAAAAAGAAAAAGAGCCTGGAACTCTTGTAACAAGAGGCCTTCTTTTCTGTGATAGTCTTATTTCTGTGTAGAACTGCTAGGCTGGAAGTGTGTATAAAATATCATAGAGCACTGTCCAATAGCAAAAAGTTTCAGAGCTTTACAGTGGAGCGTTCTTATGCACAATGAAGTTGTGTTCCACAAGATATTCCTGAACAAGAGTTGAGCTTTTAGCACGAGTCCTCAATGCAAGCTTGAGCACTTCAGCAACAAAACATGAACAAAGCCATCGTGAGAACACAGATACACCACTGTCTGCAAAAGTTAGTCACGTTATTTTACACAGACACTTAATTTCAAGTAGACAGAAAAGAGAAGACATTATACTTTGGGAGAAGTACAGTTATTGTTTTCAAATAATTTGGGGGCGAATTTTGTTACATATAGAGAATTTAGTTTACCTCTCATAGTGAAGCTGATATCGTTATGGTCACTAGTTTGGTTTTTACTCTGAAATTTCTGCTGATTAAGAGACTTCAAAGACAACATTTGTTTTTCCAGCAGCTTCTGCCTTTCAGATTTAAAAAAACCAAACCAACAATAAATCTGTTTATCATTCACATGTATTTTATTCAGAACTATGCAACTCCTTAGCAGGTAATTAGATGTAAAACAATAAAGGCTGCTCATCTGGCTGAACTGAAGAAAATACTATACTGAAGAGTAAGTGATGATTAGTTCCTTGAATACCAATAAAGGATACAAGCAGAGAAAGGCAATTTTAGGAAAAGAAGTAGAGACAGAGCATCGTCATGATGTATAGTAAAATCTTTAACATAAAGAAACAAACCACTATGTAATATGACATCTATTAGACTGAAGACAGTTTCAAAACAATTGTTCTTTTATCCTCAGTATAGCTTTTGCTTACTAGATCATGCCCTACACAGACTTTCTCCTTTAAATGTCAATATTTATTCCATAACTGTACCACCAGCCCACATCGGTTTGATCAGCCTCCCAACTCTCCAAATGTTTCAGATTATTTCCAAAGAAGCACATCTGCACGCATCTCGTGTTCTGACCAGGACAGTAGTGGTGTTGGAGCCTGCTGAGCGAGTGGCAGCCAGCAACTGCTACCAGCAGCTCTCCTTTGGGGTGGTCACACCAGCTCTGAATTAGAGAAGAATAACTGATTATTTTTTGGTTTGCAGGCAGCAGGAGGGTTGGTGGCCTGTTGCAGTAAACTGGAGAGAAGATGATGGGGGTTAATAACTGTTCATTTCTGCCCCTGTGTTATCCCCCTCTCATGTCACTTGTGCAGCTGATTTTCTCAGTTCACCCTCCTGCACAACCTGGATGAATATTTTTTTTCTTGTTGTTGGTCTTTTTTTTTATTGATTTTTTTTTTTTAATAAAGCAGTTTCCTGAACTTTGCCACTCTACATAAGAAAGAGGAGGAAAATGCAGACAAAAAAAAAAAAAAAAAAGTGCCTTGCTACTGAATGCCTAAGTACCTAAATTCTGTCTGACTGCAAATGGAAAGGCTTTTCCAGTATTCTCCCACTGAGAATATTCCCAATTCAAAGCACCAGTCAGCTTGCAGTCCCTGGCTCCTGAAGCACTACTCCCGCCTGAAGGGGTAACGGTTACACCAGTCACAAGCTGACGGGTGGTAGCCCCTGCATCTTAGAGGAACAGTCCCAGCAGAGTCAGTACTGCCACGGCAAGGAGAATGCGGTGGGATACCCCCATTTGTACCAGGTCTGGATCTGGCTCAGTATAAAGGAAGGGAAATATTGATCCCAGATTCGTTCTAATTTCATCCACCTCTATGAGTTTTCTCAAGTCTAAGAAGGGCCAGCTAAGCAGAGAAACATGCTAAAATGCCCAAGTCAACAGCTGGCATCGCTAAGCCACTAGGAGAGCACTAGTTAAGCAATCTGCTACAGTAAGCTATATATTCATCTTCATGTTTGGGAGGCAGGGGGCTTCAATAGCAGAACAAGCCCTTTCTGCTCTTTGTCTATGGTTCATGTCTTGCCTCTAAAGGTCTAATTTCTCCTGCTAATATAGCTTAAACACGACTGAAATAAGACAGTGTTTTTCTTCAACTAAAATTCATTTTAAAAACAATTCTCTGTCTAGATAGATTTATTTTTCTATTATAAACTAAAGTTTACTCTTGGCAGATGATGAGGGAGAAATGGGTTAGTGGAAAGCAAAGATATATTCTTCCCTTGACTTGTTTTGTCCGGTCATCTTTACTCCATTTGCCAGAAATTACAAAGAGATTGAGTTCAAAGGCACCACACATTGTGAGTCAGAGACTGACTTGCCAGTGTATTTACCTTGGGTGTATCTGTACAGGGGTTGTAGCGAGCGCTGCGATCCCACACCAGAGGCAGACATGCCTGCGCTTCCGCTAGGAACCTTCTAGCACCTGATGAAACAGGAATTCCCTGCTGGGTGGGACTCCCTCAAACCCTGCCTGTTGGGAAGAAAAGGTTTTCCTATTGACATAAAAGATTCCTTATTAGTACTATGTATTGTTAAAAGGCAGCCACAAGCCCTGGGGCCAGGATCCCAAGTGATCCCAGGCGGTGGGTGCAAGCAGGCACTGGAGCTATGGTGCTCCTGCAGGTTGGTCCTGCCATGGCCAAGCTGCCAGAGGCTGATGCCACACAGCCCTGGCTCCACAGATCCTCACAACTGCTGCACAGCCCAGGGTAGCAGTGGGGCAGCATGGTGTGCCGGCACGCAATTAAGCCAGACTAACGATGTGCCTCGCCCTGTTCCCCACCCTTGGCACGTACTTCAGTCGTTTCAGCTTGAGCCAAACCTTGCATTTCTCTAACCCCACAGTGAACCTGCTCAGAGCGCTAGATTGGCAGAAAACTTGCACTACCAAACAGACAAACAAAAAACTTGTTCACGTTTCTGCCAGATTTCTTCCCTCCACCACTTCAGCCAAGCGCCGGCACTGTGGCAGCCAGCCAAAGGGCAAGGAGAGCCAGGCACAAGTCATTAGTTCAGTCACATTTTGACAGCGCTGGGCATTGGATCAGTTAGGTTAAAGTGTCAAAACCTTATCTGCCATTCTTCACAGCTTGCCATAGGCCTAATGAGATGGAGAAACACAGCCCTGACCAACATTGAGTGGTGCTCTTGGGCAAGGCTTCCAATAGGGAAAGCTGCCCTGACAAGACTTTCACCCATCAGGGTGGTTACAGCTGGCAGGTGAGCTGTGTACTCTAAGCAAGAGGGAAAACCAAGACCCTTTAATAAGAGGGTTAGAAATAGAGGAGATGCTCATACAAGATAACAGATGCCATGGCAAGGCCATTTTGGACAGCTTTCAAATTTGGAACTTTTACAATTGTATTGGTGCCCCCAAGGATCCTCGAGAGAAACAAGAGAAAACACAGATGTGGAGAAAGCAACAGCTGTAAGTGTGACTGCAGGGCAGGGCAGGGCAGGGCGGGAGAGCTCTGCAGCATGAAACCAGCTGAGAAAGCAAACACAAAAGCTAAAAGCACAAGACTACCCATTTGGGACACAAGACACACTCTTTAGTTTTGTCAATAAATAGAGTCACGTGAGAGGTACACACCCGCGTGCACACAGAATCCTCCCTTCCCCACTGCACAGGCATGCTTCTGTCAGCGGCTCCCTCCGGGCTACTTGGCTTGAGCCTGAAATGAGAACGCTGGTATCAGGGAGACTGTTCCCATTTCTTATAAGTTTCTGGAGCCAGCACACATTCCAGAGGCAGAATCTGACCTTTCAAGAAGAGGATGCGACACTGCATCAGAAGGCAACTGAAGTCACTGCTGCCTCCGCTTGCCATCCAAGGAAAGTGGAGGCTCTCGTTTCATTTTTTTGGATGCAAGCCGCTTGTGCTAACCAGCTGCCGTTACTGCAAACGGAAAGTGTGATCAGTGGGACTGGTTAGTAACTTGCGTTGTCCCGTTTCTGACTGGTATCACGTTATCTTGTGCTAGTGCCTGCAAATGACACGGATACAAATGTTTTAGTTTTTGCTAAAACACTACATTAATCTTTGAATTCTTGCATGGTAGTGGAACTAAAACGAGCTGCTCTTTTTCTCCATGAAAGAAAGAAGGAAAAAAACTGCATGTGGGGAAAATCCCCTGGCTGTGAGGTATCTCTTTTCCACCCTGACAATTTTTTGTGTGTGAACTACAGTAGCTTTTTGTATTCTTGAAAAGTGGCCACTCCTAACTGATGAGCTCACTGCTGTTTGTATCCTGAAGAGACAGTAAGGCAGAAACTCAGCAACACCAGATCAGCATAGCTTCACCCAAGGAAAGAGAACAGTGGGGATTTATGCCAGCTACGAGTCCAGATTCATCCTGTTTAAAGACACAGCTTATTCCAGCAAGGGACATCACTCAGCTTACAAGCAAGGGATGAAGCAGCATTTAACTCAGGGGAGGAAGGAAAAACCACAGACATTTCCAAATGTAGAGAGAGAAAACCCAAACCACTGGAGCTGAAAGATCTGTTGTAAAGAAGTCACTGGTTACACCAATACACTAGTCCTAAGAATTTTTCACGAGAAGAGTCACACGGGCCAGGGTAGCATTTGATTGCTTCATGGAGGGAGTATAAAAATGCACGCCCAGGAACAGCAGCAAAAGCATAGCTCCTCAGACAGCAAAATGCCTTCTGGAGCTCATTAGTACTGGTAGAGTGAGCAGTGCAGGGTGGAGTGACTGCAGATTTCTACATCTACTGAAGAGGTGCGGTGCATTTTCCCCCATGGGAAGAAAGGAATACGTAGAAGTAGATCCTCCTCTCATCACCCGGCTGCTGTCCCTTCCCTTTGGAAGGCACACCTCACTAGCGTTTCCATCTGCCCCCAGCCCAAAACACACATGCTGTAGTCTGTACACATGCCGTGTAGCACATGACATAGCATCTTGGGGAAAACATATACTCATTCCCGTTACTCAGTTGATATTAACTGTGTCTGCTTATTGTACTGTAAGAATCCTTTCCTGGATCAACTCTCCCATTACCACACATATCATTAGGATTATAACACACTCTATCGTTCTTGCCAGTGTTTGAATTTGTGTTTTGAATTTTGTATTCATCTGGTTGGTACAGCTTTTTCCACAGAATCCAGAAGGCCAGCGTTAGTTCTCACCATTTTACTCAATACAGTTTTATTGGGATTTCTATCTGGTTTAAGACAGCAAGAACTTTTTTGTTTTTATTCTCGCCCCCCTGTCTTAAATGCAGTGATTGGCTTAAATACACTACAGCTCACAGTTGACAGCTGTAGCTGTGTAGGTTTCTTTTCCAGTATTCTAGAAATTACAGTTTGCCTTTCAGAACTGCTACTACATGCCACTCATACTGCTCAGTTGTTAGGCACCAAAGCACATTTTTAAAAAATGAAAAAAAAAAAAAAAAAAGACAAAACAAAAGGGAAATAGAGGGTTACAAATAATCCAGTTAAAAAAAAAAAGTTCAGAAGAACATTTGCTGCAAACCCACATCACTTAATTCCAGTTCAGAAAAGGTCATATTCATACCCGGGCAATAGCACATTTCGTATTGCTACGCTGTGCAAGGGCTTCATGGACGGGCACCACAAGGTAATGGGTCCCTGCCATGGGCAAACGCACTAACACACTGCCAGGCAGTTACAGTAAACACAACACTTTGAAAAGTTAGTTTCTTCAGCAAGTAGTTTGTCAACATGTAGTATCCCATTTACCTGGATTTTAAAAATGCATTTTGGCTTTTGTCTAGTTGAAATAGTCTGTAGCAGAAAGAGTCCCCATGAGGAACTGGTCCTCAACTGAAATGGAAAGCGCTTTTTTCCCCCAGGGGCAGTAAATATTTACTCAAGGTAGGGGATGGCAAAAAAACCCACAAAGAACTTTTCATTTCCTCTCCCCACATTCTAGAAGTGTTTTCTCTTGATACGTTTTATTTGACAGTCATTTACAAATTATTCAAGTCTAACATTTTACAAACTAAAGTTCTTCCATAGTATAAATTACCCTGGGAGCGCAAGTGGGAAAGGAGGATATCATCACATCTTTGAAGACACAGCTTATCATCCCAAGTTAGAACAAAACAAAATAAAAAAAAAAAAGAAAAAGAAAAAGAGAGAGTTCTCAGAGTAATGATTTTGTCTCCTGACTGATAATTAGCTTTTAAGGCCTCTGCAGTTTTTGCTCCATGACTGATCTGCTGAATGGCCTTGTACAAGTCACTTATCCTCTTTATGCCTCAGAGCACATACAGCTGAGAGAGATATACACTGGCTATAACCATATGTCATTATGCCAGTGCAATGCAGTGTGTCAACCCAAGTATTATCTTATTCCACCGACATAGAGCGTGTCCATGCAGATTTTGCTTACCTAGACAAGTCTCCCATTTGCAATAAATGGGATAAGGAACATTTACCGTAACTGGTCGAAGTTTAGAAGAATATCCCCTCGCTCCCTCACCCAAACAGCAATCTTTCCCTCCATGCCTACATCTTCCATGACTCTGAGCCAGAGCTGTACACACGCCGCTAAAGGCAACAGGTAATTTTTTTCCAAATATTTGAGGTACTGTTTTCAGCTGTATGGGATATTGTGATCTCTGGTTCTGAGGCAGCAAGAAAACTCAATACCTGTTTTTATGCACTAGCAGAGGGATGTGACTGAAATCACCAGTGTACTCGAAAAAGAGCAGCTACTCCCCTAGGAGGGCAGAGTGCACGTGTACATGGGCAGCAGCCCTGGGGGACAGGGATCCGTGTGGCAGGAACATGTAAATAACCTTTTCAGGTGTATTATTTTCCAGCTGCCTCTCAGATTGCAAAGTTCCTACAGCTCTAGTCGCTGCAGCTAAAATGCACCCTCTGGTTACGACGCTTCCCTTCTGGGAAGCTGCAGGCTTAGATGAGCTTGCCTGCTTGACTGAAGACCTTTCCTGCCAACTAAAGACCTACACACGTTATCAATTGCACCACCCTGGAAGCACTTCATCTATCAACAGCAGAGCGTTAGAGGATATTACTGTACACAAATGCAAAGTCAGAAAGATTATATTAAGCACACCTTGGGATACCTGACATTAACTACAGCATGTTTACACGGTATATCTTCCTGCAGCTTGCCTGCATCAAATGCCTTTGCTGAAGGGGCAGGTTTCCATTCCGCAGCTACCTGGTAGAGATGTGAACAGGAAGAGGCTCTTGAAGCTGCAGCTCCGTGTGAGCCATATGTTATTTGCAGATGCAGAAGACTTACCTATTAAAATTCAGAGCAGCTGTGTTCAGTGATAAAATGATAACTAGTATCAGCTCTTTCTCCCAGAAGCTGAGCCACCATCATCTATATAAGAGAAAAACAGCAAAAGGAATGGAAATTCATGGGCAGCCAGAGGAAGGACACTGAATCCCAGGAACTGGTTTGGTTTGCAATGTTTATTCAGGTCAGCTCAAGAGGTGAGGAATTCTTAAAGGACTTGCAAGCTCCACAAAAATCAGACTTATTCTGCTACCACCTCTGCACTGCCTTCACTCTGTGTGCATGGAAATCTTTTTATAATCAACATTCCCATTGGAAGCACTTCTATGATCTTATGCCTTCCAGGTTCAGCCGCAGCTCAACATCCACTATTTGACCAGCAGCTGATCTTCTGCAGCTGCATGAACAGCCAACAAAGTTCTTCCCGCTTTTCTTCTGCTACTATATGTTACAACTGGAGCTGAGAAATGAAATGACACATCAAAAGATTCCGGCCTGGATTTCAAACCCATTAGCCTTCAGGGTGTTGTTGATTCGCTGCTTTTGGATTCAGGCCACTTGAAGAAACAGAAAAAACATAAAAAATTCAGACACCAACAGCTCATTTCACATCTGGATCTCACGTTTCCTCACCCAAACTTCCAGTATTCTGGTTACATGGTCCTTTATCCATTTTACTCTGGATCAGCTCTGACATGTTGCCCCTCACCATAACAGCTGTTCTCTGGTAGTATTTAAGAGTGACTTCCAGCATTTTCCCTTGCTTTGCTCTTGCAATTATGGTTGCCCTTTCCCTCTGGCAAGAAGAGGGTGCCATGTGGGCCAGCTGACCCTTTCATGCTGGGCTGCATGTGATCCACTCCTGATCCATCTTCTCTTGAGTGATATCATTTTTATTAAGGATTTGAATCCATTAGTGGAAAGAGGCTAGGGACATAATGCATCCTCGACATTCCCTCTTGTAATTCTACAATTTACTTTAATTAAGCCCTGAAACAAAACCACCCAGGCTTATTTTGCTAGTGTCCAAGCTGAATCCTCTCACCAGTAAAGCTACTAGCATCCATCCTTGTGGACATCCTTGTCAGCCACTGTCTAGAGGCAGCTGAAGGCTACGTTCTGCCCACTGAGAATTTTAATGATTTCTTTATTTCTGCTCCTCTTGGGCAACAAGCCCAGAGCAGGGTGGCAAGAAAACTGGAGTCCTCATTTTTCCTTGCTGCTTTGAGCACGGTAGTCTATACCATCCCAATGCATAGAGCAGCTCTACCTAGTTTTCTCCAAGATCTGTGTGCTCCTGATGTGGGAGGTCTCTCAATTTACTGTGAACTCCAGCTCCAAAGTTGCCCTCGCAGTCCGTGACTGGAAAACTCTAAGTCATTATTAACAGGCTTTTGATCAGGGTTTAGTCAACTGCAAAACTAAAGTCTTGCAAACGAAATTTTTTTTTCCCCTCACATGCTGTATTTTTGCAGCATAAATATGAAAGGCTTCCAGATACATAGCTAGGGACGTGTGGCTGCAGTGGACACACGACCATTCCATAAATTATATTATAAATGCAGGGCTGTTGCTTTTTAGAAATCTCTTCTCTTGTTAGGATCTTAGATAGACAAACCTCATTTCACATAAATATGTATTGTTGCAATGGGGCTTCTAGATGACAACCTAGACTTTCCCCAGATTGTATTACTACTGTGACCAAAGGGTGAAGGTACTACACTGTTCTCTACATCTCTTTATACAATAATAATTGACATTTGTTATTTTTACATTGAAGTTGTTGTGGCCACAAACCTTGCTTCATTTGTTAGTGCCTGCCAGTGGGCACTGAGTAGTAATTGGTGACTGGGAATAATAACATTTTTCCTTAGGAATGTGGAAACCTACTGACTCAAGGTCTGTGCAGCCCTCAGAATTCACAAAGACGGCAGCCAGCAAAGTCATAGCCATTGCAGGTAGGTGCATACTGAAAACTCTATCAGAGCACCCGACACCATTCCACTGTTCTTCACAATTCTTCTATTTTATGACAGTTCAAGCATCAGTAATGATATCCATTTTGTGCTAGAGTTTACTAACATTTTGTGGGTGTCATCATGAAGAGCAACAACCATTCCTCCAGTTTATACCCTTAAGCTGTTCTCCACTCCTACTATCCTTCGTTTCCTCAAGAGCTAGGAGTCAATTATACTACCTTTTTCAGTTGAGAGATTTACATGCCTGGTTTTCATTCATGTAACTGCTCCCTCCAAGTTGTGCAGTGCCCTCAGATGTTTCCAACTGATGTACCATTTCAATTATTTCCTGCCCCCACCTTGTGAATCAGGAATATTTTCTGAAGCCTGCCTCTCTTATGTGGTCATGTGCCAACACACGACCTGACAACAAAAACTCCACGGCTTTTTGGTTTTCACAGCAAGTTTTATCGCTTCACCCTGCCCTTACCAAACAAACAAGCAATGCAAGAAAAGCTTCATTTTTGCTTTCTGAACCAGGGTCCAGTATTGTTGTGCATACAATGAGTCACTATCTGTTCAGAGAAGCCACAAAAAAAGAGCAAGACAGAGGAGTAGAAGGATCCAAAATGTGCCTTTAAAACCAGAGGAGCAGTGAAAAGACTGAGTGAACAGTTAGGACTACTCAGGACAGAGCCTGACTTGGGTTTGTATTCAACACACATTAAGTGTATTCTTTGGAAAAAGAAAAACATCAATTTCTAGTGGTCTGAGGAAGCTCCACTAGCTGTTAAATATTGTGTTCACTAGGTCACTTTATAGACTTAGAAATAGTCCTTCCTCTATGTGACACTGAAATCTGACAAATATCAGATTTTTACATACCAATAAAGATTTCAGAGGCAGAAGCACAACACTTCTCACAACAAAGTGTATCAACTAGAATAAACTGGACACACTTGAAGACTAATATATGCAAGAGCAGATTACAGTAAATGTAGGGGAACCTTTTTTTTTTTTTTTTTAATTAAAAGCAGGTTTCATGTAGAGGAATTCGTATTTCCTTTAAAGATGTAGCTAATCTGAAAGTGGGATCTAGAGGCTGCAGAGTAGGATGGAAGATGGGAGGCCGGCCTTGCTCCCAAACCATAGTTACACAGAAAGAAGAGGCAAAGATAAAGGAATACATTTCTGCTTGCTTTATCTTACTCTGTACTATTGGTCAGAGACTCTCGTAGCAGACAATGCTGGAGATAAGATTATAATTTTTAAAAATGATAAACTTAAGGTGCTACTAGGCAGGAACCTCACAGTTACAGAATACAATCACACACAAAAGAAAGAAGAAAGTAGAAATCTAATTTAAATTGTTATTGAAGACAGGAAATATTAAAATTAGAAATGGGACAAAGAGCTGAAGAACATGGATTACTAAACCATTAAAATGTAATTAACCTATAGTTAATTACTATTCTCTGTAGATCTTTGCACATGAATTAAAGCAGAAGTTGAATGTCTCTAATCGTCATTCTGGTTTTGGGTATAGATTAACCAACAGTAGCAATGGTGACTTTAAGAAAACAAAACCAAAAAAACCAACAAACAAACAAAAAAAACCCACCCAAAACCCAAAAAGACAACTACCACAAAACAACCCCCCTTGCCTCCCAAAAATATTTTAGCATGATCCTGTAAAATAGTCAAGTTCTATAACTAAAACTTTTGATTTACTGTTTTGAATTACTTTTGATTATAGTTTCTTTCCTATTTTACAAAGTGCATGGAAGGTCTTTGGGGAGGAAAGAGTCAAGTGTTTTCACCATCAGAGAATTCTGGACACAGTCAAAAGATCTGGCAGTTAAGACACAGAAGAGTTTGGAAGCAAATGTTTTATTTGCTCCTGGAGATAGCCTAGATTGTTCAGAAGCAAAAATTTAGTGCTGGCACAGAGAGGACGCAGCTGATTTTCCATTATCCACTATTACTGGGCAGTGGAGCCACAAGGAAATAAAAGCGTTCAGGTCTGCCAGATCTCAGGCGAGTTAACCTCAACCTGAGTGCCCAGAATTACAAGCTGCTGAAAAAGATCATCAGCCTCGTGGCCTCATCTAGCCCCACACCTCCATTTCCTCACTGGAGTGGCAAGGGCAGTAAGGAGAGAACGCTTCATTTTCGCTCAGGGTGAGGAGTGGAGGGTGAGGCTCAGCTGCAGAATAGGGAGACCCGTATTATGAAATTGTGAAGCCACACACAGTGAGCACAGGATGAAGCATGACTGACTTTGTTTTCCTTTCAAGAAGGAACCAAATTCTTTCATCAAGAACATTTGCATCAGCCAGCAGTAATAAACTCACAGAAGGCCTTGATGGATCACCGACACTGCCCTTGCTCCCCTAAACAATGGGGCGCACTACAGACCCTCAGATGAAAGCAGATCCGAATTGGAGAAAGGGACACGAGCCAGTATCAGGTTCCAAGGCAGTGGTCAGACTTTCAAATCTCAGCCAAATCACGTATGTCTAGCTTTTCAGATCTCAGTTCTCGCTCAGCCAGAAGAATCCCTTCTTCTGGACAGCTAGCACCAGTAAAAATATATCTCAGGGCTTAAAGCGAAAAGACTAAAATAATTATATATCACTAAACTTCAGTTCAACAAGGAAAAAAAGAATGGGAAAAAAAAAAGGGAAGGAAACTCCCTTCCACAGGTGAGCCTTAGCAACCCATGTTTTATCCCAGAGGCACCTGAGATCCCAGTCCTGAGCAACCACCCTGTGATGAGAGCAGGGGAGCCTGATCGCTCCCAGCAGCTGACCCAGCCACCCTCACAGTCCTAAAGGAAGGCCAGTGCTTGTGCTGCTCACAGAGAACATGTTAACTCTTTCCTTGACAGCTCGTGGCACGAAAGTCATTATTTCTTACATGGACTTTACAGCACATAATTAATTTTATGTATCTATAAATATATAAATGTATTTTTTTTCCTCAGTCAGTGTTACTATGCTCAGGAAAATATTTGGGAAGAAGTACCTTAAATTCCAGTTTCTCTATCATTGGTACTTGGTCTTAGTCCAGTGCATTGGCTGAACATAGCCTGTGTTTGCATTAAATATAACTGGCAGTTACGTTTGGGCTGTCTTGTGCCTCTCTTTGCTCAAATGACAGCACATGTAGCCAGCTGTTCATTTACCTGACTATGGAGATAGATGCTGTCAGTCATTGAAAGAGTTTTTATTAATTCAGCAATAGATGTATTAACCCACAGGACAAAGCCTATGTGTGCAGCAAAAGGTACTAAGGCAACAATCAAGTGTCCAGACAGCACAGAAAGCTTAGAGAGCTCTGCTCCCTAAATAGATGGTTTTAAGTCACAAGTCTGGTGTTCCACAATTCCCAACCTATAAGAACATCAATTGCTAAACACGTTAGCTGTATGAGTTTAGAAAGACGAATTTTGGTTACCAAGAAGTAAAGTGACACTAATATAATCAGAACCCTGAAGACACACAAAATTAGTCTTACCCCTATACGCAGCACCAAAGTCTCTGTAAATTGCAGTTTGCACAAGTGAAATCCATCTTTCCCCATGGCAGAGCTGTTCGAAGTGGTGGGCACAGACCCTGGGCTAATGCATGCACCAACAAGCAGCGGGACTGCCCCAGGAGCCCCGCAGGCTTATGTCTGAAAGGGTGAGGGTCACACTGAGTTTTGCCAGCTGTGGAAAAGAGCTGTTTATCTGAATTATAACAACCATAAGGTTGAACATCAGCTAAAGATGCAGAAGCAGTAACACATCCCTCATGCTATGTGTTCTGGACTCTCTTTTGCACCACCGGTCCTGAACTTAAGATCTGGACACCATCCTAGTGTCCACTCTTACAGACGTATCTCCAAGGAGTGACCAAGAATAGTACTGGTTGACTCTACAACACACTAGCAAACACCTTTTCTGTATTTCTATATCTATTTGTACGCATTTCAACTTCTAACATTATTGTTAAACATACAAAATAACTAGTAAAAGAACAATGAGGTTTAATTTATTAATGACTAAGCCTGTAGCCAGTTTTAGGTAAATCTATGGTCAACGCTTTGGGGTTTTTTTCCCACCCACTTGCAGCATCACTTGCTTTACATACCCTGTACTGATAGAGCACATAGCACTTTCACTTATGTCAGTGAGAATCTCAATGGAAAATAAGAATATATGCAATAAGAACCTACACATCACACCTTTGACTCTCACAAAAAGACTTCACATCTTTGCCCACTGAAGTGCATCCACCTCAGAGGGGGCAAACAACAACTGTTCAACAAGCAACTCTTCAAGGCTATGTAACAGTTTGAGATGAGAAGTAAAGAGGGGACGATTTTCTATCGCTTTCCAGTTTAGTCAGCTTGATTTCTCTCACACTTGAATAAAAAAGGCATACGAAAACAGGAAGTATTCCACAATAATTACCAAAGCCAAATATATCACCAGTCCTACTGGAAGGGTACCAAACAAAATGACAACTGATACAGAAGGTTTGATGAGATAGATAGAAATAGGATTACTTACAGCCCTAGCAGCCTGCCATCTTCTACAGCAAAATGGTTTCCAATTAAAGTTACATATCTCAGTAAAATTTGTTTGCTTTAAAATAGAGTGCAAACCCTCCCCCCAAAACACATAAATCTGTTAGGATTAACCCCTACCTTCGAGGCTGTGGTGACTGAAGTGTTCCAACTCCCTGCTTAACTCTACAGGGCTCTGAAGAGCAAATGAGCTGTGTCATCTCGCTCACATGCAGGATAAACTCACAACATCTGGCTAAGCAATAAGATATTCTCCCACCAGAACCTCATCATGCAAAGCTCTTCCAATTAAGCCAATCTGTTTCACCTCAGTACTGCTGTAGCTCAGCCTCGCTGTTATAACCCTTTCTTGTTTGCATTTTTGTGTGGCTCTTTTTTATACAAAGTAAATATACATTTTATCCTTGCCGAGTACAGCTACATTTTGAGAAGGGATTGGATCAGTTTCAGATAGCAAGAGAAATTTGAAATAAGCAGAGGCTGAAAAACTTAAATTACATATCAAACCATGCATTAGACAGGCATCTGCAAGGTTTTAGAGAAAGTATTTTAAAAGTTAAAAATTAAAAAATTAAATTAGCTTACGCAACTTTTTTTGAGTCCTCCCATAGATCTATGGTATGATAAAGTCTTTAATTGCATGATCACATACAATTGTTTCTCCTGGACCCCTGTCCCTTTCACTGCATAAAATATGTCAATGTTCACATACCAAGAAACTATTCAATCTTTTGGATTTTCCTATATTATGCAATATCTGGCCCATGCTTTACATGCAGCATAATAATAATATAACACTGCTGTAAAGATAAAATTATTCATTTTCTTCTGGGCTGTGGTATCTTGCTTATTACACTGACATCCAAGTATCCCACTAATGCTAATTTTACAGCATGCCACTGGAATGAGAATAAATGAGCCAGGCTGCAGATGCAAAAGTGGGACAAGAATTGGTAAAGGACAAAATGCCCCATACTTTTTTGATGTCTGGTTCAAGATGTGTATATTCTGATTTTTTTCATTCCCTTCTCTTGATGATTCTTGGTTCACAGGCACTCTTTACACAGATTAAAGCTGAAGGTGGTAAGCATTGAACTCCATTTGAAAGTTGAAGTTTCAAACACGCCAAATGTTACTGTTGCATCACTTGTATTTTGCAAACAGAGAAATCAAGGTTAAATGGCAATTTAGGTAAACTTGTATAAACTCCTCGTGGACATCACCACATGGTAAAGTGATGTTCAGTGTTTTTATTACTTTTGCAATGGACAACATAATGTTCTTTGGCATTCACATCTCAGCTTTTATTTCAGTCCACAATAAGGAAAGTTCATTGCTGTAAGAATTTGCATAACCAAAATGCATTTTAAAAATATTGCATAATTGCACATAGATGGATGTGATTCTGTGTACTGTCCACAGGACCATTCACTTTCAGAAGTCTTTGCCTAGATCATTTACGAGGTTCCCACAAAGTACCGAAAGTAATCTCTTCTAGCTTTGATCATCACTAACTTGCTCAAATCTACCTCAGCCTGTAGTTTCTTTATTTTCTTCTTAAAGCCAGTTTCTGTTCTGAGTCTGTTACCAACATACTACTCACAGTATTCCTGTTTCAAGTGCTTTTGGAGTAGATGTCATTGGAAGATTCAGTCTCATGGGATCAGAAACTTGGGTTGGCATTTCATTCTAAATGTGCAAATGAGGATACTTCAGCCACACTGTTTAAGACTTGTGTTTGATAAATGGGGGGCTGCTAGAAACAGCACAGGGAAAATCAGAATGCTGGTTGAACACAAAACCTGCTAGTAAGGTAGGAGGTTGCAGAGGCTTCTGGAGCTATTTTCCAAATGAAATATTTTCATATCCTCTATGAATCCGACTCACCTCCCTATCAGTGAACACTGCAACTGGCTTTAGTCACCAATGAGTTATTTGATTTTATATTGATCCAAAATCAGTGACCTAGAGCTTTCCATGAAAGATCATTTCTGTGAAAGTACCACAGCAACGTTTTCATCTCTGCCTTCAGTCTTGGTTCTTCTCAGACAGACAGTAACAGCTTTCAGGAGAAGGTCCTTTGGGTAATAAGGAAGAAGAGGAAATATCCTCTGTTATTAGGTATGGTATAGTTTCTAACTTAATCATAAATAAAGTAGGTTATCCAGTCTTTTGGAACTTGAAGATTGTTTGCCTTTTGACCTTGCATACTTATCTAGGCACCATCTTGATTATGATAAGTTTTATTTATTTTAAAATGAGACAACTGAGCCATGATAAAAAAAATATAATGCACAAGCATATTACTTAAGCAGAAGGAATGGTGTGTAAATGAAGCCCAGGAAGATGAAGCACGTCTGTCGTGCCACTCACTTCCCAGCTACAGACACTTTCCCTTCCCTGCTGCTTCTTTTCACATTTCTTGTTTCTCCTGGTCCCTGAGTATGAATGTGTATTTCAAGGTCGACTGATGCTGGACTCTGATCCAATTGAAAATCTTTTGGATCCTGCACTTGGAGAGTAAACTCCATTTATACAAGGTATAATCAGGGATAACTCTGTGTAAGCCCACAGTAATTACAGGTGAGCTTAACTTGGCCAGTTATCTTTAATTTAATGAGTTATGGGCATAAAATGTGAAATCGTGCAATTTCCAGTGCACTGGTTTATTAACAAAGGCAAGCGAGTCAAAGTCCACTAAATGTCATAACAGCTTATTGTTTTAAATACCAAGTGGCAATGCCTGCATCCAATGTGGATTCCCTGTCTCTGTTCAAGTGCTCATACAGCAGTAAGATAAAGCTTATGGGTAGGATTTTAAGAAAACCATTTTAAACCGCCAGACTCTGAGAGCTAAAATAGCAAAGAAAATTCACTGCCTCTCAGCACAACTTGTTATACAATTAATTTGATCTAGAAACAGAGTATTTACAGGGTAATTTGCAATACGTAAACTGTTAAGCACAAAACGGCACTCTTTAAGTCATTAAACACAATTCACCTTCATTACAGGCACAGTTGGGATCCAGAGATTTCTTTTTTGTGAGTGTGAGCAGAAAAAAAGGTTGCTGTCAGGAAGATGACTTCTGTAGAATTTAATCAAGTGTAATACCAAATATAAGTGATCAAAATGATGTTTGATCAACACAAGTCACAAAATACTTCTACTCAACAAGACTGTGATATAAACTAAGCTTATTAACGCACCCAGGAATTCACCTTTAAAGTATAACTCTAGCAGCACAAAGCAGTTAATGTGATCACAGTCAAATAGCAATTAGGTTTCATCAAGACTGATATAATGGTATTTTCCTTCATGCAAGATAAACCGTTAGTTAAGGGACTATATCATTGTTTCACATGCTCTCTGGTTTTAATAAGCATCCAGACTTGAAAAAGCCCAGTAGCGGCTGCTTTTAGAAAGTTTTAATCAGCCCAAGTAGTAATTTCTAAACTGAAGTCAAAGCTGCATAGAGATTTAACTGTTTTACTCTGTGGTTTTGAAGATTCAAATTCAGTTTTTCTTCCTCTGATTATTACACCTACAAAAACAATTAACATTTTCCTAAGAATCTTGGACCCAATTAAGTACAAATTGTCTTTCCTCTTGTGAAATGCATGCTCATTCTACCAGCAGAATGTCTGGATGCAAGTATCAACTGGTACAATCTTGCCTGTGATTTTGAAAAGATGTGCAGGCCAATGGAGAGGTTCATTTGTGTGTGCAGTTTCCAAGAGAGCTCTCCCAAAGTGGATAGTTGCAACCTGTGCATCTGATTTCCCATCTGTGTCCACAATCTAAAGAATAAATTCAATGTCTTTATGACACTGTTGTTTTGTACAAACAACAGAAACAACTCCAGTGTCAGTACTTATCTAAAAGGCAGAAGTCCCGAGTCCTCCTTATGTGGATGACAAGAATTAAAAAGAAAAGTGTTTCCAACTCCAAAAACCCCTCAAAAACCAGGTCAAGTCAGGCTCCTTTAAGGACTCAAGAGTCTTTCACTCTGAAGCATAAAAGGTTTAATGAGAAAGTAGATTTTTCTAGTCCTGATGTGAAGGTGGAGTCACCATTGTCCTACCTTCTTATTTGGAGCAAATATGATCTAGTGAACCTAGAGCAAATGACTCAGACTCAAAAATCATTATTAGACAAAATGTTATTTGCAAAAAGAGAGGACTGGCAACTGCCAGAAATTTTGATTGCATAAAGAGGAAAAAAGGACTTATTATTTCCCAGCATCCAAGTGAAATAAAATTCTTAAGCTTCTGGACTTTATGAAATAACAATAAGTATTTTGATAATTTTCTTCTTTCTTTTAAATTGTAATTGAAGTATATAGTGTATCCTGAAAACTCTATTTCTTTATCTTCATGATTATGGCAAGACAGCTTTAAAAAGTTTTTGTATCCTAGCTTATGAAGTTATTCATGTGTCTCAGATTTTCAATGAATGTATAAAAAATTAATAGAGCGACCCAGTTTTTTTAGAGTTCCATGTAAATTAAAATCACAGAAACACAGGACTAGGAGAGATCTCAAGAGAGCACTTAATTAAACTCCCTGCATGAAGGAAGAAACGAGAATACTTAAATTATCCCAAACATATTTGAACTGTTATTAAAATTGCTGGTTAAGGAGTTTACCAGAGTGTTGCTATGTAAACCATTGCAATTTCTGAACATCCAGAATTCAGAAGTTAAGCAAATTTATTTTTGCTATCATTCTGGGCCATTGAGTATAATTATTCTCAACTTAAAAATATCTGGGTAATATTTGAAAGATCTGGATTTCCTGTAGGCCTTCTGCTTTCTGTGATAATTAGGTGGTGTTTATTCAAACATTTCTCATATGTTATGCTTCCTAAATCTCTTATCTTTGTTGCTGCCTCCCTTATGATTTTTTCTAGATGCATAAAACTTTTGTAGTGTGATGTCCAGAATTATATACCAGCCAAAGCCTCAGCCATGCTTATAAAAGCAATACCAGGTACCTCTTATTTCTAATGTGACACTTCTGCCAGTACACCCCAAAACAAGAGCTGTCTTTTTATTTTTTTTTTTTCCAGCAGCAGTATTGCACTTCTTGCTTATAACTGTATAGACTGTAATCCAATATAACTCTGCTGTAGCTGCTCTGTTTTTGGCTGCACCTATTGATTTTAGTCTTGTTGACACCAAGCCATTTCTCCCATTTATCAAGATGGGTTTGAATTACAATTCTGACTGTCAAAGTGCTTGCAGCCAAACCCTTGTGTTTTGGTGTCATTCACAAGTGATGTAACTATATTCTATATTTCATTGTCCAAGATACTAGCAAAATAATACAAGAGCTGAATGTAGAACAGGTCCCTGTAGAGATCCACTTGAAATTTCCTAGTATTTGAGAGAATTTTTTAACAAGCTGTGCATTGCCATTATGGTCATATCAGGACTACGATTTTCCAGTACCCTTTGAGAAACCAATGCTAGAAAACACCAGGTTCCTTATGGAAGATATACCCCACATGACATTTTTCCTCAGAATCACGTACCACAGTCTGAACTGGTTTGATACAACTTCCTTCCCATGAACATATCAACCTATATTTTAATTGTATCGTCTTCCGTGAAGACAACAGTTCCTTATAAATAGAACATTTTAGAGTATTTGTGGAGATTGAGGGGTCTGTAATTACTCATATCTTCATTTTTCCACTTTCTGTTTTTGAAAGGGTTCTGTGCTCATTCTTTACCAGTCTTCCATAAGTTTGCAGTTACTCAGAGATTATTTTGGTGAGTTTCTTGAAATACTCTAGAATGAACATCCCCTGTCAACTTGAATCGTGCCTAAATATTCTTTAAAGTTCTTGCTCTCTCTTCTGCTTCTCATTAAAACATTATTCTTAAAAATCCACTCTGAATGTATGTCTGATAAGACCAAAAAGGTGGCATTGACAGTGTTTATCTGTCTACGCTACTACCTAGTTCCTTTTCTGGTCTGTTAATGATGCGGTTCTCTTTTTTACCTAGTAGTTTTGGGGCCACTTTTTTTTTACCTTTTAGATCTTTTATAATTTACATTCATAGTAACAAATTAATGAATATCAAATGCAGTTCATAAATAACATTTGCTATCTTGGATAGCAAACATGGATGCATTGGACAATTTGCTCTTAATACTAATCTTACTTTCCCTTTGTCTGGTTTAGAATGATTCCCCTACCCTACAGTTTATATCAAGGCATTTTATAAGATCTGTTTCTGGTGATATGCTTTAATTGACTAAACTGAAGAAGCCTGACTAAAATTCATACTTCTCCATATCTTGTGGCTCCTTACTCTCAGCTCTGCATCATGGAGTTGTGCTATAAGCACTGGTGGTTACCCACACTATAATATGTAGCATTTTTTTTGAAGCTGTATACTCTGCAAGCCAGTGAATATGAGAGCATCAGGTTTTTTTCAGCTTTACCATGTGCCCTGCCCTTTCAGGCTCTGCAGGAAATCACAGTGTAAATAAATATGAAATGGCAAATTGTTCAATACTTATATATATTTACACCAATGACTGGTGTGAATTGATGTGGGAACTTGGGAAACAAATTGCTTTTCAATTCCTACTGTACTGATAGAACATCACTTGTCTGGGGGTGAGAGGGAGTTAAAAGAAAAGTAAACTAGATGTCAGGATGACAGACAGGGTAGAACAAAGCATAGATTGTTCTTGCTTTTGCACTGCAGGAAGACTGCAACTGAAATCTTAAAACATTACTAGTTTTAAGTCCAGTTAATTATTTACTAGTAATAAGAATAGTTTCAGCTGATGCATCTGCCCTAGAATCCCTTGATATAGTTTTGGTCTGCAACCATATTTTTCTTCTCTGTTTAAAAACAATTTTGTCCTCTGCATCCTCCCTCTCTCCACCTTGAACCACAGAGAGTGTATTAACTGAGTGAACACGAAAGGAGGGAAAATACGTTGTACAGCAATTGTAAGGAATCTCTTTTAACAGCAAACTAGAAACTTCATTAAAAGTCTGGAAGAACAGGATTTCCCAACAGAAGGAGCATTCCCACTTGCAAAAGTTCCCATGGAAATTTCTAGGCTTTTAGTTAAAGGAAAATTACTTTCTTTCCTCACATTTTTTCTCCTAGAAATATACCCTTGAAAGGTCTATACTAACTGAAAGCATAGTCCAAATGTTTAAGTATTTCTAAATGTTATAATGCCTCTTTATTTAAAGACAGATGAAAACCCAGAATTTCTCCACCCATCAAGTAGAGTACAAGTGAATGGACTGTTTTATACAAAGAAGTTTCTAGGAAGTGGAGGGGAAGGAAGAGGAAAGATAGGGGTGATAAGAGGACGGATTGACGTTTTCTGCATTGTGCAGAATTAAAAGAAAGAAAACTGCCCCTGTCTTCCTCTTAAAAACACCCCAAACCAAACATACAGCCAGAGGCAAAGGAACACTGCCAGAAGTGTTTGCTAGCAGTTTTTAAAGACTTTTAAAGACTTGATCTGTTCACTTTTTATGTATCTGATTCAACAGTCTCTTCTTATACAGTAAACAACATATGCTTAAGTTTAGGTCCATATGTAAGGCCTAGTGGTATCAATGAGCTTATGGTTTTTTGTGAGATTGTCTTCTACTACATACACAATTATTTTCCTAGCAGTTTTTAATTAGGGATGCTTTTTCAAAGTAACCAGAAACTGTAGGCATCCGGCATTAACATCAACTGTTAGCATTTTCCACAGCCATAAATATGCAGAGTTTAAAGGTCTAATTCCTCATCTACTCAGACAGTAATTCCAGTCATATAATAGTTTGTTGTCCTAGCCCAAATCAAGGCTGTGTAAGCATAAAGTGTGTCTGGCCACATATTCCCTGAAGTTATGAATGGCATGTCCCTGCTTCCAGTCCTAAACTCCTGTGTGATTTGCCATAAACCACCAAGTTTCACAAACCTAAAGATGGCTATATTTCAGAGAAAAAAAAAAAGACGTAATATAAATGTAATTCTGTAGGGAAAATTGGGATCTTGAGAGTAGAGAAAGGGACATAAATGCTAGGAATTATTTGGAGGGCTAAAGTCACAGTGTCACGGATATTGTAGACACTGCAGACTTTATAAATGATTACAACTTCAAAAACCTCTAAATATTTCATGAACTAAACTCTAAAATCTGGCCAACATTTACTGTAAACCAAATAAGTAACTAAGCCTCCCATTAATTCAGAGAGCAGAGTGTGATAATAAAACTGCTCTTAAAAATGGGAGTCGTCGTGAATGACTGCTTTTAACGTTTTAATAAGCATCATTAACTTCATATGAAAGGTTTATAAACATTTACTTTGCAAAACTTCTCTACTAGCAAGAGGATAGATTTCATTGCTTGTTCTTATAGAGGTTTCTTTCTTAAACAGTGAATTGAAAATGGGCAACGTGGAGCCCAAAATTCACTGCAAACCTTCACTCTATGAATTATTATATACCTTCTCACCTTCCTGGGATCTAGTTCCAACGCGTGCCACAAGATGGTCACTTAGATTCAACAGAACTTGCTTTGCTTTGGATATTTTCCTTCTTTGTCTGTTGCACATCAGGCAAAACCTTCCTTCTCCCCTTATTTAACGGGATAAACCTATTAGCAGCCAATCATTAACTCCTATGGGCTCAATTCAGTAAAGGAAAAATTACCTCCACAGCTGCCTGCTGTGAGATCTCCTGATGGCTCTGCAGCTGAAGAGTCTGAACAAAATAGCTTATGTTGAATTAATAAAAATAATACATGGCAGTTATGTGGCACCTTCTTACTTTAGGATCTTCAAGTATTAATTAATGAAACTTCACAAGACCCAAGTGGAGCAGGTAAAGACTACGAATCCTCGATGAAAGGATAACAGAGGTACACTGAACTGAAAAGCGCTTCCAAGGGAAAACTGTAAATTGTTGCCAGATCCAGGATTAAACTGACTCAGGAAGTCATTTGGTCTGTCTACGCGGTTTCTGACATGGCACTGCCTTTCTGTAACCGAAGGTTTTAATTCTCCCTTTTTCCCTGCACGATGAACCCAAGTTCTTCACTGCTCTTTGCCCCTCACCCCACTGTATCCACCCCAGGGTGGTGATGAGCAGGGGACCGTCCCTGAGTGTGCTGGGCAGAGGCGTCTCTCTCTCTGTGCCATATATCCAGCGTTTCCCGACCCGTGTTACGGAAACAGGAAATTTCAAGGAACACTGAGTGCTTTGTGCTGGCCTGGATTAGGAATAATACAACAACATTTACTGTCACAAAATTTCTAATTAAAGTCATTGCCCTTATTTGTTCTCTACAGCGTGGTTTGTTACTGCTGGGAAGGCATTTTTATCTGCTAACAAAAATCAGGCCAGGAGTGCCTTTTTGGTGGTACCAAGGACATGATCCTTTAAGAGATTTAAGAAATATTGGCAAAGGTCTTACTGCAGACAAACCAATACTGCATTAAAGGTATTTTTTTCACTTCTTTTGCTCACAAACCCCTGTATCAATTACACTGTCAAACTCACTTTTTTATTTTTAGCCTGGCTTCTAAGGAAAAAAAATAATGCAGTCGCGCTACTGGCCTGTCTGTCAATCCTGACCCTAATGATCTTGAACCTGCTAGCCGATTTCAACCCCATCTGACAATGCCTTCAGGATAGAGGTCTCAAAAATCTCCCTCTCCCAGGAGTTTAATGATAATCAGGGGTTGATAGAGGAAAGAAAATGACCGTCTTAATCCTTTCTCTGAGGAAAAGACTTGGAGAAAGGAGGCTTTCTTCATTCAGTTGGCAGCAGCTAGCTGGGCAGTCGCCTGTGTGTGTGGACTGCCTGATCAGCACAGCCTGCCCATCAGCACAAATGCACATATTCTGGGCTCGGAACAGCAGAAAGCCAGAACATATGTAGGGGGAGTACAGGGAGAGGGTGGGAGGGGTGGCAGGACTGCAGGGAGCAAAGGAAGAACGTGTGGCATCACAACAGTGAGGGATTTTAGGAGCAAGAGATGGGGGACTATGGACCGGGATTCAGGAAATGGGCTGGGAGGAGGGGGGGGAATCATAAGCTTCTTGGGGAGAGGGGGAGGAAATGGGGCACTGGGTTTATGGGGGAGACCTGCAGATATTGTAGGCAGAGCTGTCATGGGCTGGCTTACTGAGTGGAGGAGATGTAGGTTAATTAATCCTGCTGCTTTTGGATTCATTTATTAAATTACATGCAGCTTCTGTACTAGAAAGGTTGGCTGGTATATGCCTGGATAGCATATTGTGTAGGACAGGCTTTACACAGGCGTGGCTCTGAAATACAAGAGGGGCATTAAAGGACCTTGCTTTTTTTCTTTTTTTCATAGTGGGCAAATAGGCAATGAGTCAGTTCAGCTAAGGGGAATGATTTAGTGATTGATCTAAGTGTCAGGTTTGAAATCACTGCTGTAGACTCCTTGAAACTACAAGGTCATCTCAGCCCTTCATCGTTCCAAGGAAGAAAAATTAAGTGCTATGCAGTTACCACATCTGGTCTTTTGCCTGAGACCTTTAAAAATGAAGGCCTATTTGTTCTACATGGATTTGAAAAAATCTGAGGTACATGTTCACGTTTTCACACCCTCTAGTGTAATGTAGCAACCTGCACAACACAGACTGGTGTATATACCTATATCCAGATGATAAAATGTATTACAGATAGGTACAATATAGCCTGATATATGTTATAGATAGACCTGTAATATATATGTTACAGTATGAATGAGCTCATGCTTTGCACTGAAAAGTAAGACGCTGTTAATACCAGTGCCAAGCCATAAATCTCTACACTCTGTGAATAGATTTTTAGACCACTGGCAATTCACCCCAGCCTGGTGAATCTCACACATGAGGTTCTCTCCTTCTCTTGCTTCTTTTCTAGCACTCACAGAAACAGTATAATGTTCAAATCAAATATCAGAATAAATGAACCAATGACAAGCTCTGTGCCACAACGGCCATCATAGAGATTCAGCAGAAGTTAACATAACATAGAGTTTTATCTAAAGTTGATCTAACATTGAGGTTTTCCTGAACTCCTGTGTTCAGGAGAGAATAACTGAAAACACCCAAGCACCATTTCTGCATCAGCTCTGCACTGACTCTGTGTGAAGGTGAGCTGCACACCGGCCAAACATGGAGTCTAAACAAGTCACTTCTCACCAAAGGTTACCCTGCCACTGACTATTCTTGCTTCTGTACAAAACACGGCGTACGATGGGGTCCTTCTCTATGGCTGAGGCTACAAAGCACTGCAGAAATCGTGCCTGCATTACAGTACTAATAATAACCGTTGGCCTCCCGAACTGTCAGTGCACCGACTTTCCATCCCAGCTATATGTTTACGATGGTTAGATTCTCATTTTTAGAAAAAGAAGTCAGATTCTACCATTTCACACTGAAAAATAATAAAAAAAGAAATAACCCAAAGTGGAAAAATTAATTTCATGCCACTTTTAAAATAAACTTAACAGAAGAGAGAGTAAAACAAGTAATAGCTACTTGTTATGTTTTCCGTAAGCTACTTTGACAAGAAATCAAAGCAAGTCAGGGAAGCATGTTTCTCCAATATTGGGAACGTAGCTATAATAGCTGTTACATTAGCCAACACAAATTGAGAAAGCCTCCAAATCTGTGACTTGTCTCCACATGTCAAAAGGAGCATCTGGTCCTGTGATGAGAATGAAAAATACAGCTTAGTGTAGGGGGAGGGCTTTAAGTGAATTGTGAACAAAGGATACAGCTATCTGAGTGCAGAAGGTGTCTGGTTTAAGTTCATTTAATCTTTGCTCTTGTGCCTTTGTTTGAATGCGTCCCTGCAGACGGGGGGAGGGGAAAGCAGCCTAAAAGAAAGGAATATCAGGTACTGTTGAAACTCATTTAAATTGCAGTCTGCAGTGGGTATGGACTTAGACTGCTGACAGAGTTATAGCTTCCAAGGGGTATGTAGAGAAAGAGAGGAACCTGAGCAAAAATATGTGTGCTTTCCATCCCAGATAAGGTTTGACTGTTTTTTCTTACGTGGTCTGTACTCTGTCTGTATGAAGGGATTGCTCCTGAATGAGAATGACTAATGAAAATGCATTGAACAAGGCACAGAGAAGACAGGGAATGTTCAAATTCCACCCTCCTTGGCCCTGCAGGAAACCTGCACTGCTCCTGCTCCTCTAACCCTAAGGTTATGGAGCTGGTCTGAGCTTCCCAGCTCTCTCTATAAGGGGATGAAAAAGAAATACCCTCTGAGAACATTGAGATGGAAATTTGCTCTCTAACAGCTAATGTACTTCAAAGTATTGCCAGTTTATCCACAATTTGCTTACATCCTAAAACACATTAGAATTGTCTCTGGTTTTCAAAACTCATCTTGACCTACCTCTACATCTTCCTTTCCAGCTTTGTATCACTCCAAGACCACCTGTTAATGTTGACATACACTTTCTTTGCCTTTGTAGGACTCCCATGGTTAGTGATTATTGGTTGCTTTCATCCTCTTTTTTTCACTTACCTGCAAAATATCGTCTCACCTTCCTCCTCCAGACCACTGGGCTAGTTCTCATGTAAAACTTTCCCGTTTGCTTCAGCCAATGACTGACTGATGCTATTCATCTTTCCTTTCCCTTTCCTTTAGAACTAGCTTGCAATAATCCCGCTTGCTTGCATTTTTTCTATTTGAATAATTAGTTTTCTTTCCTTGCCCTTGGCTCAAGGATTCTTTTCAGATGCTTCTCTACTTCGCAAAGTTGAGCTTTGCCATAGCCAGCTCCGCAGAAGTGGTTTTATTTAGTCACTTATTCTGAGAAGGAATAAGAGAACTCTGTCTCTTTCAAAGTTGGCAGGATAAAAGGTAAAAAGCAAGGGAAATGTAGTAACATCCTATATGGAATATGAAGGAGGAACACCCCTTGCAAGGAAAAGGAGTCTGGAAAGTCTCTGCTAAGAAATCAGAACATGTACAGAGGGCTAAAATGATAGCTGGTTTCTTCGATAAAGAACACCTTCGGTTTTACAAACATGGACTATTATCATGCTACTTTCTAAGAGGGAAAAAAAGAAAAAAAAAAAAAGGAAAAATAAGGAAAGGCATGGGCTTTATCACTTTCAAAACCTCTTAACATGCAGCTACCTTAAGGCACACAACTCCCTATCCCTGCAGTTTCCAGCACATTCAACCTCTTCTACTTTCACTACTCAAACTACTCTACAAATGAAATAAATGTATGCATTTCTTTCTTGATGTCCTCATCTGGCTAGCTGTACCTTTCCACAAGCTCTTAGAGGTCAAACATCAAGATTTCCATGTTAGCTGCAGCCTAGCTTGGGCTGCGCATTCATTCCCTGCAGCATGGGACGGAGCTAATACTGAAATGCTTTCAGACTGAAAGAGACTTGGAAGAGGTTAGAAATCCTTCAATGATTTGTTTGTCTTGTTTCACTCAACTTTGCTAGCAGTATCTATGAACCTAAACACTCAACTACCTTTATTAAAAAGCGCTTCTGTATTGTTTATCTATGTTGTAATTCATACTGATTTCAAGCGAGAGACAATGTAAAAAAAAGGGGGGTGGGGAACGGAATATACATCAAATCTTCAGCTGGTGTATATAGCTATTGCTTTATTGAAGCTTTACCAAGGCTGACAAAGCCACGCTAATTTATTCCTCATGAGGATCTAGACCAAAACCAAGCTGAATGACACTGAAATTCAGGTTTTTCTGGATACGGATACAAAACTATTTTATGTGCAGTGAAGATATCATGACTTGAGCAAAAAGCACACATAATGCTTTTGAATTTAGATATTAAACCCCTTTGTGGCTTCATTTAGTTAGATTTATTTCACTGCTGCCTCCCTTCCTGTACCTATCACTATAAAAATCAAACCTGTCTTATTGAAAGAGTTGATGTCCTCCAAAAATACCTGAAAAGAAATATGATTAAATGGTTTCCCCTCCTCCTAAAGCAAAACAGTAAATGGAGCTTACTTTTGAAAATTATTTTTCAGTCTGCTCTACTGGTTGTTTTTATAGCATCCTGTGTGAATAGTAAATTTTATAACAACAGATGGTCTTTAGCCCATGTCTGTTTTAAGAAGAAAAGATAGTGCAATCTAACTACCAGTAGGTTAGTGAACACCTCTATGCAGAGAAATAAGACAGTGGAAAGTAGAAGAATTCAATAGAGTGATGCTTCTTTATGAATTTTAGATATGTATCACTTTGTCTATACATTGATTGACTTGAAAAAGGGCTCAAGCAACTATCCTACGTATAAGGCACTATAAGCAGTTACTATTTTTACACGAGCATTTTATTAAGGTGTTGATGCAATTTAGAAATAAGGCTACTTCTTCAGATATAGTCCCTTCTTTCTGATACTGCCTGGACGAGGAGCCTGTCATGCAGACAAGCGACCATTAGATAAGCAGCATCACCTCTCCAACAAAAAGTGCAAGGAGACAGGTTCTTCCAAAATGCAACGGGATATTATACATGCTCCACAAGTTCTCCTCTGGCTGGGGACAATTGGTCAGAGTCATGGGAGCACAGATATCCAAAAGCATCCAAGTGTGACAGATCAAAATAGGTTGCCAATTAAAATAAAGGATTAACTCCCACCCCAGGTACTTCAGCCCTATGTACTTTGCAGCAATTAAGCACAGCCGTATACATTCATGTGAAATGTCTCTCCTCTTGAAATCAGTGTGAGTTTTGCCATTCCTTAAGTAGTAAGGGCAATGCTTCACCTTGAAACATATTTAAAGTTCAGTAGATAAGGGAAATATTTTGCTGAGTCCTTGCCTTTTTAGGCAAATATCAACTCTGGTTTTTGGATATTTTTTTTTTTCCAATAGGAGATCTATTTCTGCAGCCTCAGTGACATGATACTGATTTTCTCATTTTCAAGAGAGAGTTCACATTTATCTGGAAAGCAGCTAGAGCTGGGACTAATGAGAAACATCTGAGAAATGCTGCTTTCTTATCGCAGTAGTGCCAAAAAACCTGAAACAAAATAAACTAGTTCCTTTTTTGGGTATGGAGCATTCTCCTTTACAGGAACTGTTTCACATTTTATGTGTTGAATGGAGCCAGTCAAAAAACCAAAACAGATAATTTTCTACTTTTCCATCTATCTCACTTTTTGTCATCTGTGAGACATTCAGTAAGCTGCTAGTCTATTTGAGATGATCTTGGTAAACCTACAGAATATTATTTTATTTATGTTAAGTAAGTAATCATTCAAAAATTAGTCCAAAAAATGGCATAAGAGCTATTTAATCTTTCTTTAATTGATAATATACTGTGTAAAATGTTTGAGTGATCAAATCAGAAGCTAGAAGCCCAGAACTGTTTGACTTATAAAACCAACGAAAAAGAGAAATTTATAAATAGTCCAAAGGTAAAATAAGTTTTATGACATGATGCATAAATATACATAATAAATTTATAGAATCTAAGATATTTGTTAAAAGTGGAGAAAGCTAGTTTAATATAATAATTTATTTGTTAGCAATTGTTCAAAAAAATTTTAAAGATTGCTGACAGTAAAGATTTTCTCCATCAACCCGGGAATATTTGATAAATTGAGAGTGAGCTAGTAACAAGTCTTTAAATAAGTAAGTAAAAAGCAAATAGATTTCATATGGGTAGTCACCGTAGCCACCACATTGCCAAAGCAACAAAAGCATTTAAACATCTAAAATGATGGAAGTTAAACAAAATAAGAAAAATACTATTTTTCTTTGACATTTTAGCATGAGATCCACTGTAATGAATATTCAATTTAGAAAGCAGAATATTTTACAATGGAAAGCAGATTATTTCAAGAGAATAGGGGAAAATATAGGGAAGCTACCAAACATTTCCTGATCACAGAAGGATTGCACTTTACTGTTTCCAGCCCGTGTGTTCTGTTTCCTCAGATCACTTTCTGCATCCTTTAATTCCAACAAAGAACACTATTAAGCTGTCCCCATACTGTTATGATGTCCCAATTATTCTTTTAAAACTGAAATTCCTCTACATCACTTTTTAAAACTACCTCCTTAACAAACAGTGACCCAATGTGATCTTGCAGGTTTGGGTAGACCTAAGTTTCACTCCAAAGGATGACCAGAACTGCACAGCCTTGTTATACATTTGAAATACTGCTGAGGGGGCTGAGACACCCCAGTGCAGCAGCAGCACCCTCTTTCCCTGCTCCCCAGCCCTGGGGAGAGTTTCCACAGCGTGGCCGGGCACGAGGAGGTCTCTGGGCTGTTCAGGAAGCAAGCCCAGTGTTTCCTCAGCCCTACTGGCCATAGTTCCCAGTGGGGCTCACAACTCCCCCCTGGCTTCCTACTCATTCCCTTTTACTCCTGAACCCCTGACCTGGCCGCTACAGAACCTGTGCCTTTAATCACACCAACACCGGCCTGGTCTTCTCTGGCAGATTTGTGACCTTGTTTATTAATTAGTGAATCAGCAGGTTCAATATTTTGACTGGAAGCAGTAAATACTACACACAGAGGGATCTTGATCATAATTTTCTAAACAGGTTTTCAGAGGCTTCCTTTCACTCTTTCAATGAAAACTTTGCATCTTTATATCATATTATTTTATTTACACCTCCAAACCACCTTTTGGTCTCAACCTTGTTAATGCTAAAAAGAGATTAATTAGGAAAAGCTCGGGGAGTTGTGCTCTGTGGCTTTCAGTGCAAAACCAAAGAGGCTGATGCTGAGTTCAGCGCAGTTTTGCTTTGCCAGCCTACAAAGCCTGTCCCCTCTGAGCCGCCTGGCTTTACAGTGTAGCTAAGAACAAAAATTGCTCTTTGAAACAGTTCTGATTTTAGAAAAAGCCCAAGATTTTGAAATACTTTTGGTTTCGCTATACTTACTGCTAAATTTTCATATTTATAAAGCCCACCCTTTTTTTCTCCCCTCCCCAGCTTCAATCTGCTCTACCCCATACCGTACATCTGTATGTGAGCCTAAAGGCTTCCTCCAGAGCACAGGCTGAGGCCGTGGCTGTTTATACAGCTGACTGAAGTCAATCGGAGGCTGCGTGACTCCCATTTCTTCAGTAACTGTATTTAATTTATCAGAAAACAACAAAGATTTTTTATTTTATATCGTCCAGTCTCCGCTGCCATTGATTTGTCAGTAGAATGGAATGGAAAACACTATCATGGTCTGGCAGCTGGACTGCAGTGGTGATGAAAGGTTGCCCTGCTTTTACTCCTTACTGCGCCGCCCACTACCTTTCCAATGATGACTTGGTCTGCACTATCACTTTTACTAGCTGTGGTGCAAACCACAAGGATACTGTTCTCAGGTCATAGCCACAGTGGAGAAAAAAATAATCCTTTTATTTCCATCAAGGAGTTTCCATATTAAAACTAGCTGAGAAGAAAAATCCTCCCAATTTAATTTCTATGGAATCTCTTGTCTGGCTATACAGAACTTACCCTATAAATGATGGCCAAGGTTCTGGTTAAAAAATTAAACGAACTGAAAACAGGAAACAGAGATAGAAAAATCTTACAGATAGGAAAAAAAAAAGAATCCATTCACTATGTTCTTACCAAGATGTTCTGTGCATAAACATTGGGACTATCCCTTAAATCAAATCCCTTGATCAATATTCAGTAAAAAAAAAGCTGATGTATCCTGAAACACTCAGTGGTAGAACATATGTTTATGTATATTTTTCATACAACAGTAGCAAGATAAAGAGTTGGGAAATCATTCATAGTTGTTGCAAGTAGTCCATGTCCACAGGGATCAATAACAGTCTTGCTGCCTAGAGCCTGAGCCAAAGTTGTTCTTTATTTCATTCTGCATCTCCTCCAAATAGGAGCCTCTTACTGAGCAACTGAAGAATGTAACAAAGACATTGATTTTGGATTGAATTTGCAGTCTAAAGTTGCTTCCAACTCTGAAAAGGTCTTTATTTCTTACTATATTTATAGGCATTCATGGAGCAGGCAAAAACGTTGTGCTCAGTATGAGAATTTGGAAAGGTGGAAAACAGCGTGGCCCAGACAGGTATTACCAAAGCTCCCTGTTCTGTAACACATGCTTGAAACTATGGATCTGTTGCCTGGTATTTACTGATGCTGTGAAATGAAGGTATAGGCTCACGGGTTGAAGGTTTACTCGCCTAGCAGAGACAAAGGACTCAACCTTGTCAAGATAAACTCATGGGATTTTTTACTCTGGATGCAGTGGATCTGCTCAGAGTAGTGAAGCCACCACAACCCCATTGCTGCCATCAGACTCAAGCAACAACAAGACTCCCGCACAAAATCAGTTGTGGGGCAGAGGCGCTCCTGTCAAACACCAACTGATAGTACTTAACAAAGACCATGTGTATTACCAGTCCTGAGCACAGGAAATGAGAGATTTCCCCCTGCTCTTCTAATGATGTCTAAGAGCAAGTTCTGTGTAAAGAAGTATTTACTTAGGAAATAGCTGACTGACTGGAATTCTTAGGAAAAAAAGGGAGAGCTTTCCATTTCTTTTTTTCTTGGATTAGAGTCAGTCTTGGTTTCTGCTCCCTTCCCAAATTTCTTAAAATTGTTTTCCAGACATTCCCACAATGCTAATGTCAGGACAACATCTAATGGCTTTTTCCCGAACTGCTTATATTCGAACACAGTATCTTTCAGTTCAAAGGCCATAAACCAATTCTGTTATTCTCTCAGCCAACGCTCAGGACATACAGAAAAGCCCTCCTGCTTCTGACTAGTAGCAGCTGCAGGTCTCATAATGGACTGAGAAAAAAGTTTCCAAATGTTAATAAGTTTTCACTATATGTTACTGATGTATATGTCTAAGTTACAGAGCCTAATCCATACAATTAATTTATACTGTAAATTCATGAGCAGTCCAGGCTTAGTAGCACAGAAAATTATGTTTGTCACTATTTGTAGTTCATTATTGAACAGAAGTTGGAATATTAATTCTTGTAGAATTGTCTATTGTTACAAGTGAAACTCCAAGCATAGTCATAATTTTTTACTGTTATTATTTTATTGCTCTATCAACATAACTTGATTTTCTTGAGAGGTGTCACTGCACTACCAGGCATTAGATATAATTATAGGAAGGAAAAAAAAGCAAGTTATTCCCGAGAGCTTGTTTATTAGACAACACATCAACTTTTGCTAGTAAATAAGACAACCTATTTTGGTTAAGCAAGACTGTGTACAATATTTATAACCCTACTAACTTATGCAATTTTAGCATACCTGCTAATAAAGAGATCTTGAGGGAGTCCAAAATCTTGTGTAGCACATTCTTGTATGTAAATGCCATCTATCTTGGAATACCATTATCTTTAGTAAGATAAAGTCTGATGCGTGTTGCCTGCTTTTCATACCTGATTAATCGGGCTTTGTCTCTGTTTCTAAGAGTTCCAAGAATTTCATGTATGAGCCTAAAATCAGAAGTAATGCTGTTTTTTTTGTTTATGTTTTCATACTTCATCTGCTTAATACTTGGCAAAGAACATTTCTGGAAAAATGCTATCTTATCAAGTGACTTTTCATAGAAATTAAATTGTAAACTTGGCTGCTCATTAAAGAACATGTGTAACATCATTTCTAGGAGTTAAAATAGATAAAAAATGTGTATAGCAAAAAATGACAGAGTGTCAATTATTTTAAGATCTGTTAAAAAGTTAATAATTGTCACAAAGAAGAGCTAAATCAAATATGGTACTCTTGAATTTTCTATTGCCAGCACTTAGAAAAACAAATGAAAAAAATATCTGAATACTCCTGTAGAACACAGTGACAGTCAAACAAAACTACATAGACCAGCCCTCACACAACTGCTTCCCAAAGCAATTTTGAGGCTACTCCATTCAAGTGCCATTGGCCCTGCCAGCTTCTGTCTATACTGGCTTGTGTGATCTTGATGGTAGCTGAAATAAACAGTTGCTCAAGCATCTTACAGTTATTAATCTGGTTTTTCTTCTATTCATCAAAACCAGTTTCTAGCCCTTTCTCAATATCTTATCTTCTACATAAGCTTCAGATCTGGGCAGGGAAGATATCCAGCCTTCTTTGTAAAAATGAACTTTAAGACGCATCCAGATTTCCACTTTGCTAAATAAATCACTATTTACTTATTTGTTTCAAAAGAAAAGATTTAGTATGGAATGGCTTACAGAAATACTTTTTCAAAACTAATGATTTCTTAAGAAAAGAAGTATTTTTGCCCAAACTTCTAAACAGTGGTAGTTTATGTCAATAAAAGGAGGACCTCCTCATTTTTAGGATGTTGTTGCCAGATATAACCTGCTGTTAAATTGAACTGTTCACCAATATGAGTCCCAGGTGGATCCTAGAGGAATTTCTTCAGAAAGATTTATGGAATATGTTCCATGACTTTAGGAGCTGTTCCTGGAAGTGGGCAAGGCTGGAATAAGCAAAGCTCCAGCTTCCCTGGCTATTATCTTGCAGCCTATCCTCATATTTCTACAAGACTTTAAGTGCATAAAGATGATGCAATAAGTAATACAAAAAAAGATAACACATTTATTTCAAATTGTAGATACTTCCAATTGAAGGTTCAAAAATAATGGGTTTTAATTTTCCTTTCTTAACATCTTTGCAATTTGGTCACAGCAACTGTTTAATTTTTTGCAGATACAATGAAATGACAATACTTTCCTGTGGCCAAAAATCTGTGTTTTCAGTACAATAAGGACTTCTATGATGATTTTGCTAGCATTTGCATATGATTTCAATTAAATTGGTGAAAGAATTTCTATAGAAACATTTTTTATTTATGATTTTCAGCAAAGATATTCAGTTTTGAACATAAAATATCTTTTAGTGGATAATGTTTCATTTGAAGTACTACACTGAATTTCCACAGACCACTATTTATACACATGGATAAGCCCAAATCTAACATAAACCAAAATCTCTGCCTTGCCTTTAACTTCAGTGGAAGTGGTTTGGGTTTTTCATACCTCTCAGAAAAGCATCCACATTTTTAAAAGAAAATCTTAGTGAATAAAGGCAGACAGACACCATAGCCCTACTATGGGGTGTGCATTACTTTGCATTTTGGTGTGTATTTTTGTGGTAGATTAAACCTGGGTGGCTAAAGTATCACAATGCTGCCCACTGCTACTCCCATTGCCTTTCTGGAGCACAGTTGCTCAAAAAATATGGGGGAGGGATGATGCCGATGACAGGATCTGTCCTTGCATCCAGCCTGGTGCTGTGCTGCTTCCCAGGGAGGCTGTGGGCCTCTGCGGGGCTCCTGCACAATGATGCAGCGGGATCCATCATTAGATACTTTTGGGCAGGGTCACACAGGACCAGGGAAATGGAAATAATTTTTATTTCAGGAGGTTGGCAGTTCTGTATTTTACAATGCCCATGCTCAGCTTAAAATATGTTCTTAAAGCAGATGTGGTGTTCAGGCAAGCAGCAGGCAAGAGCTCCTGGATTTCAGGAGTAGCCTTAAGAAGCTAGATCGGTTCATGTATTCACAGTAAGGAGGAAAAAAACACCCCAAGAATTATGATTATTGTTATGTATTTTAAATCACTAGCATCTTCACAAAGTCTCTGTCCAAACTGGGAACTGTAACGTTTAAAGTAAAAAATAAATATCTTAATACTGCAATTAAATAAAGAATAACTTTTTTGTTTATGAGAGCTAGAATTAAAGAGTCACTGCAGTTTTTCAGATGGTTTTGTCAAGTGTGATCCTATGGCATAGAATAGGTTAGATGGTCTGGACACAAAGACTCACTGCACGTAGAGAAACAGGGGAAAATACATCAGTTATGCGTCTGAATTTCTTCCAGTAGTCACAATGCTTCCTCATTTCATATAAATAATTTCATCTTTGTTTGAAAAGGGCATTGAAGGTCATAAATGGAGATTGCAAGGTAGGAAAAAGTTGATTTCCTAATAGGTGTTTCCAGTCTTTTACTCTACTCGCACCTTCTTAAACTGTAATTTCCTTTTACACTGAATGTTCCTAACTGAAATTTAGACAGAGAAAATTACTTCAAATTCTGTTTGTTACCTGAAGTATAATCTGCTGAAATGTCTTGAAATTTTTAGCTGTTTTTGAAGCATCCGAGTTTCAACCTCCTGAACAGTCTCTCAGATTCAACTTTCTAACAACTTATTTATACCACCTGCATTTTCATTCTGATCTCTTTAATAAGTTTAATGAGGTTTTGATAGTTTTATTTAGACCTTCCTTTTTTGTTGTTTTGTTTGTTTGTTTGTT
>VZRU01007635.1:159052-197926 GCA_013398155.1 Pedionomus torquatus
CAGGAAACTGCTCTGGGTTTTTCTTTTGCAGTGTCCTGGTCTATAACTGAGCAAGCAACCGTGGGTCTAAGTCTGATCACACACCCCTGTCACTGGGTTGGGCTGCAGAAGCTGGGGCAGACAGACTGAGTGCCAATTGGCCTGAGCTGATGCAAAAAGAACCACCAAAGCTTCCTTACTGTAGACATGGGGCACTTCTTTCAAGTTCCGTAGGTGTCAGACTCATGAGTATGTACATACACACAGACTAGAGAGCCACTAGATAGAGAGAACGAGACAGCAGTAGCACAGAAGTCACGCTTCTCCATGTCATTTCCTTTGCTCTCACTCCAGCTCCAGAGGTCTGGGCTGTTCCTCACACTCATTGCCATCCAGGGGGGTTAGTCTGGGCTGACAGATCCCCTTTTGGATGCAACACCCAGAGGCAGCAGAAGGGAGAGGTGTGTCTCCTACATGAAGCCCACAGCTCTTCTCTTGTGAGGGTCAGTGCCCTCAAACAGGGCTCTGCAGAGCCAGAGGCTGACCCCATCCAAAATCCACCCTCTCTTAGACACTATATTTATTATTGTAAGAAAACCCAAATAGTCTTGAACATTATATCAGTTTAGCAATTGCCTCACAGCCTCATCTAAAGTACAGATAGTTAGTGTAGGACACATTTAGGGGTTTCTTCGTTTCTAACTGAGAAAATATGATGTATGATGAAATATTCAGTGGGTTGAAATCAATCTGTACATTTGCAGTGTAAGTGGGGAAAAAAGCCATCCTCAGATCACCTTCTGCATGGGCAGTAGATCTCATGCGAAGCCTTTGGCTGATAAATACTGAAGCACTATGAAAGCAGCAAACAAGGGCCTCAGGGTATTAGGTGCCAGGGAGAATGGTTTCCAAGTTTAGATTTCAAGAAATCAGAAGACTACAAAGCAGCCTTTTTTTGGGTGGATGATACGGTCCAGCCCAAACAATTAAATCACAGGGCATTCACTGGAAAAAAGGTAATTGCATCTAAAACCAGTGAAACTAGTTATAAATAATAAATCTGAACTGTACCATGCTTTTGACAAGCTAACACTGGGATAAAATTGCTTAAAACTGTAGGCAACATCTTAGTTTCATAGCACCAAGTGTTTTTCTGTAGCAAAAAATGCAGAGCAAAGGGCTGACAGATTAGACAGGAATCTAACCCCTATGAATACCCTGGAATAGGATAATATTAGCACTGACCTCTCAGATCTGCTTCCTGCAGTCTACACTCATTTCCAACAGAGTGGTTAACTATAGAGAAACATACCTTTTTTTTTTTTTTCTCTTCTGTTGCTTTATACTTCTGAAACAACCCAAAGGACCACAGACTTGAGCAGACAACCTTTTAGTTGGTGCTTCACCCTGTGCAGAAGTTTCTCCTGAAATGCCAGTCAGCTGGGCTGGCTCCAGCAGCTCAGCGTTAGGTGTCTCAGCCACCAGTTTCAGGCCCTTGACCTTCTACTGAAGAGTTAAAATACCTGCACGAAATTCCTTCTGCTGAAAGTAAAGGGAAGCATCAGGTAGAAGGGCAGACTGTATCACTGAGGGCAATACGCCTTAAGCCTCAGTGCAAGACCTCTGAAAGCTTATTCCCTGAGCTGAAGCTAGTCAGACAGCAAGTCATAAAGCTACCTAAAATTCATTTCTATACTGTTGTTTGTACACTGATTCCATTAATTAAGAAGTCTGCCCTACTTCAAGTATGATGCAATGCTCAGAATTAAAACAGGAAAATTAGTATCATTATGAGTAGTTCAAGAAAGGAATAATATAAAAAAATATTGAAAATGTGTTTTACTGCTATCATCTAGCATTCTCACAACAAACTAACATCCAACAGACATTCTTACACCAACCCTAAACTTCTCATATTCTTCCATACAAACTGTAGAATGAGTATAAGTAATTTTTAACAAAACCCCTCACAACAGTTCCTAGGATTAAACTTCCAATATACAACCAATATCTTGTAAATTTATGCTTCTTTACTGCTTAATAATATCATACCCTGTATAGCCAGTACTGTTTCTTCTCTAAAGTCCGTATCTCCTATCAGAAGCACGATAACTTTAGGAGCTGAAAGTAGTTTCCTTCTTTGCAGGATGAACTACTCTAAATTTATGTGGGTTTTATGTTTTAAGCAAGCAGACCTTGATTAAATATGAAACCTTTCACTTGTTGTCGTTCTAAACTAATTAACCAGGCCTCTTAGCCAAATAAAAGTGTATTTTCAATGATGTTTCAAATGAAGGTGGCCTGTTGTTTCAAAGTGAGCTTGGAAGAGAGCTTGACGTTGCTTTTTTCACAGGTAGCTATTAAGCATAACAACCAGCATTTTAGACACTTGTCTGCAAGAGACTTTGCCTGTACAGCTAAATGGAAAGTATTATTTGTTCTAACCGCTGCTTGCAGATGCTTTCTTCATGGTTTCACAGCTTGGTCATAAGGCAAACCTTTTTAATTTTTATTTTCACAGCTGCTTAATTGGGACAGTCCCCACTGATGTTTATTGGTGGTGTTTGTTTACACAGAAGGCTTTTAGGCTTGCAAAGGCTGGGTTTTGCTGGTTGAAGGGGCCAGGTACAGTGTTTGTGCAGCTGGTCGCCAGGTAACCCTCCCAAACACTGCTGGAGATCACTGGAATCCAGCACAAGGATCAGAAATGGTGCCCTCCCTGGGACTACTTGCATCCCAGCACAAGCTCAGATGTTTGCTCAATTTTTTTTTTATGTCAGGCAGAACCATAATTCTACTTTGAAAAGATAAAACCTGTGAAGCAGCAATTAACTCTCTTCAATAAGTACATTTTAAGCAGAACAAAATTAACTGTTTTATTGCTGAGTGCGGCTGGGGAAAACTACTACGGTTTATTAATAAAATGCTAGTCTATGGTCAATCCCATGCAGCCAAAAATCCCAAGTCAGATGCCAAATATCAAGAGGATTAAAAAAGAGAAAAAAACCATATTCCTTCTCAAATAATGAATTTGAAACTCACTCTTTGCTATGCCCTTAGAGGCTTTAGGCTTAAGTTACATCATGTTTTTCAGTTTTTCTCTCTTTAATTGAAGCAGCTAAGAATATGCCCTGATTCTCAGCATAACATTTATCTGCTGTCCCCAGTATGAGACACACTGTATGTGTAATTAGCAGCCAGGGCTGTCTGGAGAGTGAGGCCCTGCTATAAAGCAAGGGTTGCTGGTGCTGGCAGAGGTGGGAGCTGGAGGAGCCCTTCTAGAAGGCACTGCTCAAGTCCAGGTGCTACTGACTGTTGACAAAGATCTCCAAAGCAAGCACTTCTGCAAACCTACCCCAAGCCCTCACAAGAAAAGGTTTGAACCTTACTCTAAAGTGTTACAAAATATCCAGGGGAAAAAAAAATACCAATTACTGAAGACATCTGAACAGACTGAGCACAGTTTAATCTGGTTATGACCCTTTACAGCTCCGGGCATTTGTGGATCTCAACTGCAGTAAAACTCATAAAAGAAACCCAGTGTATAAAATTCGTCTTTTCCTTTCCCACTACCTTCATTATGCAATTTCTGTATCTGCTTTAAATTCAGTCTGTGTGTATTTAAGTGACTTCAAAAGCTCAAAGAAAAAATCATTTAGAATGGACAAGTTCCACCAGTCTTCCTTCTAGAATTTACCAAATATACCTTAAGTGCAATTTCACAAGTAACATTGCAAATCACATGAGGCTACCTCTAAAACTTAATCAATAATAGCAATTCTTCCTGAAATTTAGATGAAAGAATGTCTAATAAAAGAGGAAGACCAACTAGATGCATGCATTTGGGGACAAAGACATACAATGAAAATTGATACACCTTTCACACTACTAATACAGAAAAACAACTACTGTTTAAAATGTGCATGCAAACATCACAGACTACTTATACCGCACATATATGTGTATATATATATCTGTTGAGATTTTCAGGTAGTCACGTGCTTTCAGGAGCTGCAAATTTAAAAGAATGTCTCTCACCCTGGTCACCTGTAAGTAGGTTGGAAATTGGTCAAGCAGTAGGTTTCTCTAGAACCAAAGGGAAGGAAAAAACGTTCTTTTTATACCTTAGAATAATTGAGAAATATTGAGACAACTCAATGCACATTTGTCAAGCCTCCTATTTTCAACTTTTACATGATTCTGCATTTCATTGTGCTTAACGCATTCACATTTTGTACTGCATCTGTAGTATTTCCAGTCATCCCTCTCTGAAATCTGAATTGATGTAATCACACAGCAATTCTGCATTAGTTGTAAGACAGCCATTCTGCATACGGAAAACCAACTTAGAACAGTCTTAATCTTACATGGTGTTGAGGTTTAGGCAAGACTGGCCAATGATGAATGACAGATGCCCTCCCCCACCTCTTGCTCGAAGTAAAGGAGGAGGAAAGATAAAGAGATTTAGGAGTTTAGAAAGACCTAAATAACTTTAATAAATTACTACTAACAAAATAAAAACAAAATAATGAAATAGATACAATATATACACATTTGTATCAAGCTCCAAGGATGATGTTTCCAGCAGACACTGGGGAAGTCCTGGCATGGGAACTGGATTCCAGCGCTGGAGTCAGGAACCCATGGATCAGGATCAAAGGCAGACGAGCAAACAGGGTCCTCCTCAGATATCTGCCCTTGAAAAAAGAGGGCTGACCTTTTGATCCCTCAGCTTTTATACTAAACATAGAGCAGGTAAGATGGAACATCCTGTTGGTCAGTTTTGGGTCACCTGTCCTGTCTGCTCCTCTCTGCAGGTGGGACCCCTTTACGCTTTTCCAATTTTTGATGTTCCAGTGGGGCAAATAAGGAAGTTAGCTGACCTTAATTATAGCAATAAGCGTAAGCAAGAGCCTCTCTACATACCATTCCTTGGCATTAACTATAAACATGGGTCTTATCACTCTGAGAATGAACAGTTTTCAGTGCAACATGCTGTTAATTTCAGAGAGTTAGAAGAGGCTTACCTAGAAAGTAAAATTACATAACAAGACATTGGTTCTGTTTTACCTCAAACCAGAACGCATGAAATATATTTGACAGAACATGGTTGTGGGCATGTGTGCTCTACCCCAAGAAAACAAAACAGCAGAAAGATCTTTTTCTTAAGGATTTCATCAGTCACACCCCTCACCCTGAATAACCTAGACAGTGAACGCTATTTGGTCTAATTTTTTTTTTATTTTCTTTTACCTGGATCAATCACTGTGAGCATTTTCCCCTTTTATCTTACAGTCTCCTTCTGTGCTTTCATCCAGATATAACTTCAAATAATTGTTTCCACCAGGGATTTTTTTCTTTCTCCTTTTCAGCATAGAGAAAGAAGTTAAACAAGAAAGAAAGGTTCTGGGCAAATCGATGAAGCTGAGGTTAGTGGCTTTTATAAACAAAACCCCCTGTAGTACTGATACTAGTGGGTAATGGTAACTTACCAATTTGTTTCCATTCCCATAGTAACTATTCTAAGTACCATGGTAACAAATCTAAACAAACATAAATATTATCTTTCCTTCTGGTTCCAAATTTCTCACATTCAATGCTGTCCCAATAAATAGCTACAGCAGCAGTTTCCTGGCTATTGTTCACAAAGACAAGCTACAGTAAATAGATTCTCAGTATGCCTACCAGATATGCAAGGAGTTGCAGTGCTTAATAAATAATATGTGATTATACATACATAATTGATTTTATTTAGCAATATAGATACATGTAACAGTAAGTAGCATACGCCAATGAAATAGCATTTTAAGTAAGACAGGTTTGGTGAACTTACTGGCATGGTTTATCAGTTTGTTTGACAGTCTGAAAAACTAGAGCTATTTTCCACATTCATAATACCTGTCAGAAGCATATTATGTGATTAACTTATGATTGTAAGGAAAATAGATGCCTTTAAAAATTTTTATTCTAGCGGAAATTCATCTCAGAGCTCATGCAGATACTTGGATCTTTTCTTCTTGATCTGTTTCACAATGTTATGTACTTTATTATTTACTCACAGTCCAATTTTTGTTCAGTAGTTTGATCATGTCAAATCTTAATTTGCTAACACAAATACACCCTGCTGCTATCTGCCAACTGAGCTTTCCAGTATATGCATCTTAAAGGCTTTGCAAGCAGATAGCACCCCCGCATTGGGAAGCCTGCCCTTGCCATACAGTGACCAAGCGAGGACTGTGCACCTGCTGTGACCAAGCCTTGGGCCGCTCTTTGCAGCTGAACTGTCTCCAAGCAGTGCCTCACCTGGAGCTGTGGCATTGCCCTTCTCAAAGGACAATGGATCAGCACTGCCAGCTTTAGGTAGCTGTCAACATATCATGGATGCAGCTTATCTCACATGCATGTTTTGCACAGGATTCTGACCAGACAATTCACTTCTTAAATAAAGAGAACACCCAAAACAGTGATTTTTTTTATTTTTTAGAGAAGTAGCTTGAATGCAATAGTTCTCTCTCTCATTTATCTTTCCCTTAGAAAACCAGGGAGTCTGACTGTGCTGAAAAAGACAGGGATACACCCTGTTTTATGAGGATACTGGAGTATTTCCAACATAAAATAGCAAAATTGGCCTCCAGAGCTGGGAGGCTCTCGCCCTTTTGTCATGTTCCAGTTTGCCATCATGAGGGTTTGCTCAGCATCTCAAGGCAAGCACAGACCTTAATGTACAACCCTGTTGCTAGCTGATGCCTTCCCATAAAAATCCATTTGCAAGGTAAGAGCTTGCCTATTTTTTAATATGGTTTTATTTCAGGGGTAGCCATCAACTCATCACCATGAGTTTTCTGCCTCTGGCCTTTAATATTCCTTCACAGAGATAAAACCAGAGAACAAAGAGCTGAATGTTCACAGTGGAGTGTGGGATCTGATTAACATACTTGCAAAGGCCTCAAAGACTCAGACGGATTTACACCCACTGAGGAGAATAGTTCCTAACCTGCACAAAGTAAAAGGGCAGAGAAGACTAACTAAAGTATCTAAGTGCAGGCTCATGTCTGCAATCCTTCCAAAGAGATAACTAAAGCTACACAAACACATCAGCCCTTGACCCCAGGTTTGTTTGGGTTGGAGGTCTAATGCAAAAGTTGTTCTGAGCCCAAGTCAGCTGCTCCTTGGCTTTGGGCATGACCACAGCTTTGCATGACCTCATTTCATGTGGAAAACGCTTTGAGCTCTGGACAAAAACAGTTAGTCTTGAAATGACAGATTTTCTGCATTAGATTTATATCCTTTTGCAACGTCTGGTTCACCAAATGTCAACAAGGCTACCCAGGAGAGCTAAACTCATTGCCTGTCTTGCTTGAGCCAGTTCAAAACTATTGGAGTTGCAATGGGAAATAAATTTCCAGTGAGGCAAACTCTTATTTTTGCATAATATTAGCAAAAAACTATTGAATGATAGTCAATACTCTGTGGTGTTCACAGACACAAAAAGGAGCAATGGGCATAAGCCAAAATACATGAATAATCCATTAGAATTAAAAAAATCCCCACCCAACCAACCACATTTTTACTCTGAGGATGGAACAGGTTGTCTTGAGAGGTTGTGGAACCTCCATCTTTGGAGATACTCAAACATTAACTAGACAGTCATGGACAACCTGGTGCTTTAGGTGACCCTGCCTGAAGTGGTGGGTTGGACCAATGACCTTAAAATATCCCTGCCAACCGCAACTATTCTGTGATCCCTGCTCCTGCCCTGAATACTGTGCAAAGGTAAACCAGGGAAGGAGTGATCAACCCTCAGAGTGACTTATCTCTTTAATTTTCTGTGGTCAAAAGCCAGCTAAAATCCCTGTTATTTGGTGAGTCACAGTGTAGCACTTCTCAATCCTATTCTCAGTTTGTCACTAGGGAAGCCAAATTTACTGGGACTTCCAAAACAGATATTTGCCCTGAAGAGCATACAATCATCTTAAGACTATTATTTTCCCTTCAAAAAGCTCTTATATCTCCACCTTCCAAGGTAGGTATCATCACCTAAAGAAATTTGTTCTTTGCAGATGTTTTCAGATTTAGAACCAGAAATTATGTCTGGAATGTCAAAATTTCTCAACAATGGATTCCATCCCACAGGGATACAACTGGAGGCTCCATTTGCTTTGAAGCCTGAAGCTCAGTTACTTCAGCAATACAGCTTAGATTGCATTTGGGAAACTTTCCCTTAATTTGCCAGCTTCTGTTGTTATTACCATTTGTCTGTGTTGCTCTTTGTCAACTAACACTGCAAGGAAGTTTCAACATCTAAACATGAAATAAAATCTAGCTTTTTCTCAAATCCAATTTAATAGGTCAGAAGATGAAATCCTAGACAGGTCAACAGAAAGTTGATGTACAATTCATATACACTTTTGAATCATTCATAACACTTCTTTTCCTTTAATTTGGAAATTAAAAACAATATTTTCAAGTGCCTTAGATACGTCCCCAGATGTTTGGTAGAAAAATGCATGTGTTTGAGTTGTCTCTCATTCTAGCAGTCATGTTTTTCTGGATTCTAGTCCACATATGCACTACCAAGACAGTGCTCAGAGGAGCTCAAAGACAGGAACTGAAGTATTTGTTAAACAAAATGCTTTAAAATAAACCAGAAAATCTGACAGACATGCAGAAATTTGTGTCCCAATTTGCTTACCTTTCAGGCTCTTAAAGAATGGAAATTTTGTTACAAAGATGTTTAAGTGTCCATAAATGCAGTTTGAAGGAAAGGAGTGCCTTTCATGGAGTAGGACACTGCAAAGACTTGAAAGTGTTTGATTTCATTTTGTAAATTAGAAGCAATACACATTTTACACAATTTAGCCATAAAGAATTAATTTATACTAGGTTAATATACTGTCACATAAGTGTCGTCTATTTTGGTGATTTTACTGGGACTAAGTTGTTACTAAAACCATGAAAAAAAAACATCTAATCTGAAAAAAATTCCTGTCAGCTGATGCTAGCAGACAGCACTAACTACAACTTCTACTCTTTAAATTCCAAATCCCTGACCAAATGCACGTTGTTTTGAACCAGAAAGAAGTGGAAGGTCCAGTTTGGCTCAGGAGAAAAAATAACCACACAGATCTACAGCCCTATAGCTTGGAAACCGTACTATCAATAACCCTGTAACTCCCCAAAAATGCTTCAGATTTTTCTTAATAGCCTGATGAACAAATCACAGCCAATTTTGAGCTACGCACAGCACCATTTACTATCTTTGTACTATCTTTTTCTATTAGTAGATCTATTAGCCATTAATAACCTTACCTAAACTATGTGACATCAGAAAAATCATTAACCATCCTCAAAAAATAATAATAAATATGGAACTGAGATGAAATTCACAAATTGTATTTCATAAAAACCTTAGGCATTAAGGTATTTTGAACAAAGAGAACCTGAGAGGAAGTAAACCAAAAAATGTTAAGAATAGAAAATTTGAGACTAATATTGTAGTCTTCTTATAGGCTTACTGAAAACTCTCAGTTACCACAAACAGAATTCCTAGGACAGAAATTTGCTCAAAATAGGAAATTTTTATGACAGTATTTCAAAGTATGATCTTTTGCTCTTATTCATAGCTCCAACATTTTCAGTCTCCTAGTTACTAGAGTTCAGCTAAGGGGGGTAGCTTTTCCTGTGTACCATGATTGTCATTAGCCATGGATTTCTATCTGTAAGCAGGAAATCTGAACCCTGGGAGAACCAAACCTGCACCCTGGAGGAAGAAAGGAGAACCCGCAGTTCAGCAGAAGAAGGTACCTCCTGCCCTGTGGCACCAGGGGTTCTACTTTCATGCTCCTCTGTTCTGGAGTCTCTCTTATTGCACAGCTTTTTGGTTGCTAGAGCAGGAATAAGTAGCTGATATTAAACAGTAATTTGTTATACTTCTGTCCCTTATGACATTTATTACAAGAAGATCTTTGTTTGAAAGGTTTCCTGACACCAAGATGCAATTTATGTTTTGAATAATATTTTGTATTTTATGTACAAATACCAGAAGGAGAAGCTTTAGCTTTCTCTTTGTACCCACTGTATTACTGTGAACTAAAAGAACTCTACTCTCTCTTACCCCAAAATGGATGTTAAAAAAAAGAACCCTGTTACAGGGAGCAGGATGCAATAAAGCTTGTTTCTGCTGACAAGGTACAAGGTATTACAGTCTGACCCTTCATAGAAACACACTTCCACAGCAAATACACAAACTCTTTACAATGGCAGTGATAAAGCGTTGTGTGCTCTAGTCTTCTGCCTTACCGGTTTGACCCGCAGCCAACCGAAAAACTGAGACTCATGAATATTGTGATAGTCCAAAAAAAAAAAAATGACCAAAAATGGCAATTTTTGTCCTTGTCAAGCTTGTGCTTCTTAATAGTTAGGGGATTTGGGTTATGCTGGTAAGTATTCAGTTCCCGTGATTACAGCATTCATCTAATCGGCGCTGCTGGAGAGGGGCAGAAAGCATCAGCTACGTGAGGGCTAGTTTCATTGCAGGAGGCAAGATGACAGGCACAGAGCGAGAGCAAGCTCTGCTTCGAAGATCTGGCCAGACAGGTCTGGGAACGTGAATGCTGAAGCAGAGAGAAAGATAGCAATTTGCCTAAGGTGAGGCAAACATAGAGCCTTGCAAAGACTGAGTAAGAAACTGGATAAAGTAAGCTCCAATAGCAGCTCTTCTGCTGCTCATCCAGCAGCCATGGGTCTACATTTACATGTCTGTTGCTTGAATGAAGGCAAAGGAGAAAGTAATTTTTATAATTTTGAGGCAAACTCTCCCACTCAGCTAGCTGCCTCCTCTTATCCTGGCACAGTACCCCACTTATCACATTAAATATATATATATAAAAAAAGGAACATACTCATCATATTCATATATATTGGAAACTTTCAGCTTCACTTTTTTTTTTTCTCTCTATTTCGCATTGCAACAACCCACATCCCTGCTGGGCTTTGATTACAGCTTTAGCTAATTACATTAGTCGAGACATTTTGTCATACAGTGAATCAGACCCTCAACTGATATAAATAAATGCAGCTGCACTGATGTTAGTGGAGATTTGCGTGTTCTTACCAATTATTCATTATCTTCCCCAAAAAAGAAAATGCAAACTGTCAGACCCTAAAATACAGTTTTAAACCTAAGGCCTTTAGTAGCTCTTTCCAATTCATTTCCTAGAACACACATTGAGAACTCCATTTGCACTCTAGAAAGCACAAAGAAAGCATGCTGGCTAACAAAGGCAACATGAACTACGCCTGCAGTACATTCTCCAGATGTATCTTCCCATAGACATAAAACTTCAATACTACTGCCATATCCGAATCTATTATATATATCCAAAAAACCAACAAGCATGGAACACTGCTAAATGACTATTCCTACATACAGGATAAGAGAAACCAGAACAAGGAAGATTACCCCACAGTTATCCTCCAGACAAGAATTCATCATGGATTGTCACATAGGAACAACCATAAAAATATTATTTTTCTTTGTCTTATACCAGTTCTATCTGGTCTGGAAACAGTTGTAAGTTCTGGCATGTCAAAAGATTTACAAAACTAATGAATAAATCCAACTAGAAGCAAACCAGCTTCGAAAGGCTCCAGTGTTCCCCAGCTATTGGCGTTTAGGGCACTGGATGTGCTTTTTCAAATACCGTGGCATGAGATAAAAGGAGATGACTTTCCTCAACCAGCTACGGATTTTCTCAGTCTTTTTGCGCAGTTGACTACAAATTCTTTATCTATCAGCACCTAAACATCCAAATTCTTTCTGGCAACATTAATGCAGGTTAAATTTCAGCTGTCACTCTGCTTCATCCCTGATGCCTAGAGACACATCTTTATAGACCCACTCATTTTCCATAGCCTTATATCTTCTGGAAACAAAATCCAAGGCAGCCTAACAGAGGTTTATTTCTGCTTTGGCACGTAGCTTAAACTTCACAGATCAGATATTTAATGACTTGTTTTCCACCACATTGCTGGCACCAGCCTTGCTGCTGCAGCCTGTGTGTTTGTGCAGAGGTTCCTCAGAAATGCTTCGTAGCTGGCAGAGCTGCAGGAGGTAGCACGTGAATGGCGTGGAAGGAACGCAGCTCCCAACCTCACACAAAGCCCAAGCCCAGCCTGCGGCCGCCCTTGGCACAAACCCGGGCTCAGCTTGTGTGTTCTCCCACTGGGAGCACAGAAACAGCTTGAAGAGGTGCTGCGGCTTTTCCAGCCCCCGCGCAGACGCTGCAGTTTGCCCGCGTGAGCCACCTCTGCCCGCTGTTTGTGGAGGAAGCTCTTGGCCCTTGGCTTCAGCAGGAGGGCGATCAGTCCCCCCCTGCCCCTGGCAGCCCAGGCTTCTCACCCCACGGGGGCTGCGAGAGCCCCGGGTGGTCAGTGCCTTCTCACACTCACAGGGGTCTTATAACGGGAGGGAGAAGAGGCTGCACCTGCTGCTCCAGTTACTGCTTCGTTAGCACAAAGAATTCTCAAATATTTGGGACTGAATCCTTCTGCCTGTGCTGGCCCTGGCACTTTCTAGATACAAATAAACAATTGCAAATTATTCAGGTGACTAGTACAATATTTTCCCCTTTCCTTTCATCAATACCAATGTTCACAGCCCTTCTCAGGCACACTGAATAAATCAACAGCAACCCACAATTGTTACCTATACCCTTTCCCCATCCTTTTCCTTTCTCAAGAGAAACCATTAAAGCCAATCCTTCCTAATGTAACTAAGCTGAGAAAATATTTTCCTCTATTCTTTCCTCTGACGTTCTTACACTCGCAGCCCCTGCTGAGAAAGACTATATTTATGAGACCGCTATTTTTTTTTAATGGTGGCTTCGCTAATTTTTCCATCATAAACGCAGATGATTTTGAACAGTGCAGTGTTCAATTGCCTGATTGTGAAACTCTAATGTTAATAGGATTATTCATGCAGGCACTCTCCATATTATGCAACAATTGCATAATCACTGCCTGAACATTGCCTTAGGTTCCAGCTCCAGATTCTCCAGATCTCATCCTCCCACCCTGTTACAAGTGTTTGTGCTGCATGCAGCTATGGCAAAAATTCCCTCCTATAAGTACGTCAGATAAAGCATTGAAATCTGGATTCTCCCAGCTTTCTGATGCGCTTCTTAGAACTGGTGCTCTAGAAACTGCTCGATGTGATTGGGNTGATCAGGTTTCTTTGGGATTTTTGTTGTTGTTTGCGGAAAGGAACAGAAATCGCCAAGACAAAACAGTTTCTCCCTGCAAGTGAAACAGTTTTGTTTTATAGCAAACACAAATGGAAGTGCAGCTGTTCAGAATGGATTTCTAGGCTTTGCTATTCTGAAACAGAAAGAAGAGAGCAAGGTGATCGTTGCTGCCTTTTCTTTGCTTCTCAGTCTCAGACTTCCCTTTCAGTCACTACTGTAATCATTTTACTACTCTTCTAATAATTACATTGTTTCTACGTGGTCAAAAGGTGAATAAAAATGTTCAGTGTTTGGAAGGCGTATTGCTCTGTAGGGAGCACAACTCATCATCCATACTGGAAACAGTAGTAAAATTAGAGACCATCTGGCCTATTTACCTGCTCATGGAGAAGCAACGGTCCCCAGGCCAGCTGGAGCTGTGTTTGCCAGCATTTTGGAAGTCCCCAAAGCTAAAGTTAATGACCAGATGTTAGTGGAAGCTCAGCATCACCACCTCCACCAACCCTACACCTTTCTGTCACAGTTTCAGTTGCCTTTGGATGCACGGAAAAAACAGCCGTAGATACTCTTTGAGCCCTGTTTCAAGTCTGCTTCAGAATAAGCTGATTTTGCACAGTGGTACAGAAGGGATGGAGTGTGTCCATGAAACAATGCCTCTGACAGTAAATCCAATCTGAATCTCATAAATATGCTTGCTAGTTTGAGAGCTGCATGTTTGAAAAATGGTCAAAATTCAAATGCTGCATACTCTCAGGCTCGATCTGTGTTAACATATTTTCAGATTTTCTGTGCAATTTCAGTAGTGAGTGTCCCAAGCCTGGGCTCTCCTCTGTCTTTCTAATGCTATACCTGCCTCCCCCTCTTTTCTTTTTTTTTCCATCATCTCTATTACACAGTTAGAAAAATACAGAGGATTTCAGTGTACGTAGTCACTATATGCTGGCTCGGTGACACAGATTCCCTCAAGAGACAGTATTACTAAATGTTATTATAGCACCATGGGCGCACCTGGCCCCCAGCAGAAGCTGTTGAAATGAGGGCTTGAATCTACCTGGTGCCAGAGCCAAAGCCCTCGGATCCACTGGTCTTTGAGAAACAGGCTACAAATCATTGCCTGATGTATCAGAAGGCAGCAGCTACCAAATGTACAATCCTCATGGCGTGGACAGAGCTGGAAGCTGCACAGTATTGCCTTCCCCCAAGCAGCCTCTTCTGCTACCTGACATCTAGGGCTGAGGAAACTGGACTATTAGTAGGTACTGCAGACATTAATAGGCACTACAGATTCACATTACAGACATTTTTCATATTATTTTCTGAGCCAACTGTAGACTTCAAATATCCAGTAGTGTTCATTTGACCTCTTTGCATATTCTTCCCCCCCGCCCCGCCTTTATATCCTTGTTAGAGTAAGAATAAGAGACATCCACTTCTCTGCTAGCCCACAGAACCAGTTATTTCATCCTAGTAGATAGGCTACCAGATTGGTCAGGCAGTTTGCCCTTGGGTAAATCTATTCTGGCTGCTCCCAATCATCTTGTCTTAGATGGAAACGAATATGGAAAATACAAAATGGTGTACTGGTGACAGACTACAGCCCACACGGATTCCCGAGGACTATACATAATTATTGCAGTGACAAGGGTAAAGATGATAAATGTAAGATATGAAATTACAAATACAACACTCCTAGAGTCCATTAACTTCCCCCAACATGCTCAAATCCCAGGAAATTGTCAGTATGCATGCCTTTTTTGTACATGTAAAATAATACAGATGATCATATATTTCCTATAGCAACCACTGTTTATTACAGTAATACATTCTCAATCTCAGAAATTCCATCCTAATACAAACCAGACCATATCAGTAAATGCCAATAGAAACCCCGCCTTCTTTCCTTTTCAATTACTTCCAAATGTGCACAGTTTATCTGAAGGTCCATGGGGCATCTCTGTATCTCCCCATTTGGTAGTGCTTATGCAAGAAAAAACACAAAATGCTGGCAGCTACATCATTTTAATAGCGAAAATGCATTAGTAACTCAAACTCAGACAAACTGCTTTGGAGTCCTGACTACACTCCTTTCTCAACACTTAGAGCTTCCTTAGCTCAGACATAGTTCTTGTTAGATTAAGGCTGGGAGATTTCAGAAGCTGGCCAGTAACTTGGCAAATCGGAAAGCATTTTATGTATCAAGTCATATTGCCCTTTTTTGTCTTCATAACTAAGCTGGTACGTCCTTAAAAATATTAAAGGTGGTAGCTGTGTGTTCCTAAGGGCTGATCTAAAGCTCTTTAGAATCAGTGGGGAGGATTCCATCAAGAGGCATTCTCATAAGCCCCTGCTGCTCAAGTGGTAACTTCTTCTGTATGTCACAGGATTTAAGCATATGCCCACTGTGTATGTTAAAGTTATAGATCTTCTAACACAGAAATGTGTGAAAAAAACTGTCAGCTGGCTGAAACAGAAAGGCCCCATGTGGAAGGCAAGTCTATAATGGAGTACGTGAATGGCTTTTTCCTTCACATTCCAAGCCCCTACTCCATAAGGGAAAAAAAAAAAAAAAAAAAAAAAAAAAAAAAATGTTGGTCCCCATAAAAAGATGTGGGCTTTATTCTCTGCATGTTAAGAAGCTGTTAAAGGTATTTTCCTCTCTTACTGGTTTTGCAACTCCAGGAACTATTCCTCTCTATACCTGGTAAAAGGGGCTCTGTTCTAAAGAGACTTCAGTTCTGGAAAAAAAATAACACGCTGAGCTGGAAAAGTGAAGGACCACAAAAATTAGACAGAAAAACCCCACATGGTTATAGCTATAAGGGGAACTAGTCAAAAAGTGGTCTCCAGTTCCCAGGAAATATGCCTCTTCTAGAGTTCAGGTTTGGACAAACTTGAGTTGACAGCAAGATGTGTTCAAAACCATGCCGTTTCCATAGAAAAGAAGTTCTCAGGACCCCGCAGCTGCACTGACTGACTCATTTTCTCCAAGCTTGGTGATTCACAGAAGTGATGGATTCTAGACAGACCTGATGGGAGGTCAGCCCTGAACTCACAGGGGCTTGACAACTACCCCCACATTTTCAGGTCTTCCCCCATGCTTTGCAGTGCAAAGCCATGCAGCGGAGTCAGGGCTCTAGCTGGGTGCTGGGTAACAGAGCTGGACCTATGGGGGCTGCCATAGGGGTTTCTCACACAAGGCAGAATTTGGAGTTGCTGCCAGAGAAAAAAGTTGCAGGCCTGTGCCCAGGCTTGGGGCAATCTGGTTGGACTCCAAAGACTTTACTTTTGGGGAAAAATCTTAGCATAGTCAGTTTTCCAAAGGTATCAAGTTCTTTCAAGGATGTTGGTTCTAGGGTAACCTGGATGGGATCTCCTGGCTTCTGAGGCCCTAGTTTCAGGAAGGTTTCATCAGACTCACAATCAACTGTGCAACCTTTGTGAATATGAGGAGTATTTTTATTTCCATAAACAGTATTTTGGTATTTGTATGTCTAAGAAAACTCCTCTTTCCTGAAAGAGCTCCAGCTTTATTTCTTACTGTCCTCCTTGAACCAGGTGTAAATAAACTAAAATTTTACCTATCATGCCTGTCAGTAAAATGCATTTAATTTAAGATCTATTCCATCAGTTCTAGTACAATTGTTTTGTCTTTTATGCATGTATTGTGGTGCATTTATATTAAATTTATTTCAGTTCATGAAATGAATTCATAACACATCTAGTGAATGGCTATACTTTGCTCCCAAGATTTAATTAAGACCTGATCAGATAGCAGGTTGCATCTTCCACACTAATATAACTACTGACCAGCAAAGTAATTTTTGAATAGAAATGCCTCTTTCTGCCAAAGTGTGCACTTTCTAACAAGTACTACTATGCTCTCTGGAACACAGTAAATATGACACTAGATCCTATCTCCACTTCACACATACAAGTATATAACAGTATCCTAGGATATTAGTAGCAAAACCATAAAAACAGGGCATAGGAAAGTTTATACATGAATGAAATGCTTTACCAGGAAAAAATGAGAAAGAGAGGAAAGTTTTGGGTAATAAGAAAATAGTAAAAGGAAAAAAAAATTAACGTGGAACGTTTAATTATTTTTTCTGAGAAAAGATTTAGTCCTATGCAAAACATTTAGTATCTATTGTGAATAATTAACCAGAAGTGCAGAGATTTGTTTAGTTTCTCAAAATTTAATTTCTGGTGCTTGTTCCTTATTTTCAGTGCACACCAAAAACTATTATGAACTTTATACTAAGTGAAACCTTATGTTCTGTCTCATTATATTACATGCCTAGATTAAAACAAAGTAGAAAATTCCTATAAACTATAAAAGCTTTAATGAACCTGTTGTAGTGTTAGTACATTTGTTTCATAGCCATTCACACTGAGATTTTCTAACCAGAGCTGAAAATATGGATGAAAAATACTAGAAACCTTTAAATCAGCACTGGTCTACTGAAGTGATTAGGGCACTGTACTGCTGTAGAACCAAGTTTTCCAAAATTCGTACAACTTTCAATGATACAAATAGACTATGTGGCTACAAGCTCCATTTATCACCAAAGAAAAGCCTGAGTTTGTCTTAGGATTTATTTTTAAAATAAACTTGTTTAGTTCTTTTAAAAATTAAAAGACTGCAAAGGTAAAATCAACTCCTGTTGATTTATTTTCAAGAAATCTTTTCTGTTCATTACTATTTCTTTTTTTCAGAATTGCATAACTCAAAATCCATAACATAGTCACAGATACTGCTTAGTCTCTGCAACAAGGAGGAGAGCTCAGAGAAGATACATGAAACACCCCAGTGCTGAGGGTGACTGCATTCCCTACCTGCTGCATAGTTCAGATTTAGTTCAAAGCTGCTTTATCAGCACTGGTTGAAAGACTTCAAACTACTGCCTGCCTCCTAACAGTACACAGCTGAGGATTTGTTTATAGGAATGGATCTCTCATGCAAGATTCCATCTATTTTTTTTTCAGCATAAAGGACATAGAGAATCTGATCCATTGTCTTTCCATCATAAAGATAAATTTAATTGGTAGCTACTCTTCCAAAGCTGAACACTCAGTTTTATACTTGAATTGATAATTTTGACTAAATGCGTTAATATTCCCTTGTTATCGCTGATCTGAAACCCCTAGGAGGGATAAAATAGTTCCAGTTCTGCCTCTTATGCTATCAAACTAGACAAACTCTCAACTAGTGGTGCAAGTTAATGATCTAATGAAGGTTTCCATTGCCTACACGGTTGTCTACAGAAAAATGGATTAAAATTCAGCTTTGTCATTTAGGCTATCATACACTCATTAGTTTCTACCTCATTATAAAAAGTAGTCAGAAGAGAGCCTGAAGATGAAAAGTCCTTATATGCTTCAGTTTCAGAACTGTATACTTTTTATCTAATACACAACATTTGTTTGGCACCTGAAAGCTATGCCTTATCTACTGTCTTAGAAGATGGTCAATCTGGACAAAAAAGGTCTATTTCTTTAAGTAAATAAATAGAAAAAACAGTGGATTGGCTTCAGAGCAATGGAGCCGTGGTATACAGTCATCTACAGAAAGTTAGTGAACCTGGTAAATGCTTGGTCACTAAGAGGATGGACATTAAAAATTGAACCATATAGACAAAATGAAATAAAAAAGCTTTTACTTTTAATGGAATAGCCTTTTGCCAATTATATAAGCAAGGTCAGCTTGTAATGGGATAAAACCCTAGATACACAGGAAAGAATAAAAATTTTACCATCAGGATAACAGTTACACATTTCAATTTAACAAAAGCAAATGAAAGCTTGAAGTCCGATTCTGACCTTCTTAGAGCATAGCCACTATTGACTTCAACCTGCAGCATTTGGCTTGTAAAATGCTTTTGTCTTTTATACACACCTGGTTTAGCTATGTGTATATAAACTGCCTGAGCTTGCGGTGACATACTGCAGGTGCTACTATAGCATTAGGCACAGATTATGGAAATGCACTGGGATCCCCAGTTTCTCTGATGCAAGTTACTTAGAACAGAATATTGTCTCTCCCATATGCCAGGCATTTTCTCCTATCCAGGCAGTGATTGATACTGAGCTCAATTATCTGATTCAATAGTAAAACTTGAGAAGTCTCCTTCTAAAAACAGAAAAAAATTGGATATCCTCCAGAAAATACATTATCCTCTATTCTGCTCCTCAAGATCTTATTCCTCACCAGCACTGTTATAACTCATCATTGTACTGCTTTGCATCTCTGAAAGAAGCATATCAACAGAAAGGTTTAGACATCACAGGAAAGATCTGCATTATATTTCTTTCAGTTTGTGAAGTTCGAACGAATTGGTTTGAGGGTGAAATGTTTCAAATCCATTGTCATTCACTTTGTCTTGGCCCTAAACAAAAATAAATTGTTTCCAGTTTAGATTCCTTCAGAGAGAGAAAGGGGAACCTCATTAAGTTTACAAAGCTTAACCTCCTTGCTTTAAAGATCCGTTGAATAGTTTCCTGGGATTTATTACAAGTACTTTACAAAGATGTGTTAATTATCTGATCTAAGTTTACATTTGTTTTATCCTCATTTTGTGCAGACTGTAGCACATTCATTTCATGCTGCCTCCTTAAAAACAGTTATTAAAGCAGCAATTGAGGTTCAAACCAATTTGAGTCAACTTTTTGCTGAACATGTGGCTCAATAGAGTAGCACTGTCCACATGAAAGACAGACAAGCCCAGTGACGAAGAAGAAAGAAAATATCTCATCCAATGTTGAACATTTCTATTAGAGTAATTGCTAATACCCGTCTGCAATAATTATCCAAGGAGAGAATTTTCTACGGAGTACAAATCTTGTTGATTTTCACTAAGATCTATGTGTATAGCTCCCTGGGGTGTTTTGAAAATTATTCATTTCAGTGCCAATAAAAATCTTTGTACATTTTCTGTTCACCTAAATAGCAAGCTATAAGTTTTTTTAAAAGGGTACTGGGCTTCATGGAAATTTACAGAGATCATACTTGTACTCCCAGTGTCCAGACATTACAGTACCACAGGAAACAAGTGGCCATGTCAGCAGGTTTTTGGGTATTAGTCTCCCTCCGAGAAAAAAATATAGCATTGGAAGACACTAGAGACAGCCATGAATGTTTTCCTTCATATGAGGTAAGGACAACTGAAGAAAATAGATGAGATTTTTCTTCATTTCTGTCAAAGTCCATATACAAAGAAAACATTTCATTTCCGAACAGGGTATGAAAGAAGCAACCTGTTTAAAATAAACAAGTCTGGCTTAAAAAAAAAAAAAAGAGAAAAAAAAAATCAGGTATGAGATGGCAAGGACTGCTGCTAGCATCTATAAGAAATGATTCCATAGAGTAGGTAAGGTACATTTGAAATGACAGGACAAGACAAATATAGCTGCGTGCTACCAACTTCCACTGACTCACAGAATATCAAATCCAAGCGTAATGTTTTCTCCTGTTGCTGTTGGTCTAAAACAAGCCCTTCTATGACCAAATATTTAGAGGAAATGGGTGGGAAAAGGTATAATTTCACTGATGAATAACTCACTTGTTTTTCAATCTTGGTGATCTCAATTAAAATTCCTACCTCATGAATGAGTTAATTGTTTTAACTTTCACAACCAACTAACCTAGCCTGTGCCTTAAGAGTTCTACAGTAAGGAATCCTTCTTTCAGGGTTACTGGAAAATACACACAAAATGTAAGTTCCCCACACACATCGGGAGGACAGCAGACAAAAAACCCAACCTTCTAGGGATACTTAGTGCCTTGTTGCCTCTATGTGCCCCCTCATGAAACCAGTGTTTTTGCTGCATCTGGGCTTCACATTCTGACAATGCCAAACATTTTGCACATTTTCAACAGCAGTGCACATCTGAATGCCAACAGCCCCGGCTTGGAGCTTGGCAGATCAAAATCAGCCCCCAGGCACAAAATCTATTTCTGGGGTAGCAAATGACCTACAGTAAGAGCTCTCTGGTCATGCAGTAAAACCCCTGTTCTGTGTGCCTATACCGCATCTGCATGTAACGAGCTTATAAGAAAGTAAGTCTGATAATTAGTTATAGAAGCATTGCTAATAATGCTTTGTAACAGTTGTACAGTCTGCTTTATGTTCCATACCAGAAATATCTGTGAAGATGAACTACAGTTTCAGCTCATGAGGAATTCCTAGGTGGATATTCCAAAGTGCTTGGAATTCCAGGTTTAGACATGGAGTTCAGAAAACTGAAAAGGTGACTAAAACCAAGGTTTTTAAATATTTACACGCGGGTAAAAGGCTCTCTGATTCAACAAACAAAAGCATGATAAAAATCACTGCAAGATATCCCGAGGGCAGAGTCTCATTTGTGGTGAAATAGCATACTTTTTCCACAAAGGTGGCAAAAAGGAAGGTACTGGAAGAGATGTCATGAGAAGCCTTTTAAAAGATCACACCAGCTTCAGACTAACAACAACTAAATGGAAAAGGATGCTTCAATTTAAGACACTTTTCTAAGCAGTAATCTCAGTCCCTAGTTATTCCAAACCTGAGGCTGGCCAGCTTTGGACAAGAGTTGCTCTGAAGTGCATGGAGGCTGTGAACAAGTGGTTTGAACCAGCGCAATAGTCTGAGACAGTTTACACACGGGGAAGAAATGACAAAGAATCTGCAGAGAACAAGTTGTTCCATCTGGTTACCACTGGACTCTCATCTTCTAGTTGGTTGATTTCTAAATGAATGTGAGCTCACCCTAATTAAACACTCAGTAAGTGCTTCGTTGGGAAAAAAAAAAATAATCTTCTATTACTCCTTGAAAATAGACAATCCAGAAGGGAAAGTAGCTTTAGTTGAGGAGGGGATTTTCTAATGTCTGAAACAGTAAAAACTCCAAAAGAGGCTTCTTCCCTCCCCACCCCCCCAAGCAGTCAAGCAGTCATAAATTGCTATCCTATGTAGATTTTTTACTTTAGTAAGAACTTAAGTGATCTTTATTTTTTCACTCCCTCCAGTGGGTACACTAATAGGATATTTGCTTTCCAGGAGAGTTTTTCCATCACTTATTAGGAATTTAATATGATTATGAACTCTATTCACAAACACGTCTGGTTCAAAAACAGAAGATAGGTAAAGATGCTTATATAAATCTTATTTCCTTAGCAAATCAGGATCCAAATAACCCAAGGGACTAGATATACTCAGGTAAACTTGGAATTCACAGTGGTTTCCCAGTTGATTAGTGAATCTTATTTCAACATTCCTCTTGGTGGAAGAAACATTGTCCTGGGAAAACCGAAATAGTTCCATGATTACTGCACCATCATCTCCTCCTTAAGGAATACATGATCCATGCAAACAGAGAAAGGAGGAAATATTATTCCTACTTCACAAACAGGCAATTCTGACACTGTAGCCATTTATGATATAGATTTCTCCACACATTTAGGGACATGTGGCTTAATCTCCAGGCTCAGGTTTCCAGACCTCTATGCTAATGCCTTAAGCACAGAACCGTTTTTTCCTCCTGGACGTACTTGGGGATATGTGAACTCTTCCATGTGAGTAATCTCAGCAGGGAAAGGCGATACCTCTGTGGAGTGGAACATGGTACCTGGATGACTGCCAGCGAACCCGGCACCAGGGATTCGGGATGTCATTTATAACACAGAATTTAGGCTGCCTGACTAGGTTCCAGATTTTTCTCACTGGGGACTGCAGCCAAATAGAGAGACTAAGCAAAGACACTGCTACCTAGAAAACAGGAATATTGGGTGAAAGATACAGCTATCATCACTCTTTGCAGGCTTGAAACAGTGCTCCACTACACTGATAATGACAACAAAAAACTATTGGGAAGAAAATTTTGCTATACTTACTTTTTAACTTAAGGAACTGTCAACAGAATAAACTTAAGGTTTTATTACAGGCATATTCAGAAGAGTACCAATGTGCCTTTTTTTTTTTTTTTAATACGTGTGACAGGTACTGTGATCTATTTTAGAGAATAACTCAGCTTTGAGATAAAGTGAGAGCATACCTTCTAAATTTTGCCACTCTCTTCAAGTAAAAAGCTCCTTCAGTATAGATTCCTGGCCACAGAGTATTCCCACTCAACCTGGTTCTTTTTCCCCAGCTCATAGGTGGCTTTGCTTCTCTTAAAATGAGTAAAAGCAATAAATGTGCTATGAAACTATAAAGTCTACTAGAAAGACTTCCATTGAGTTCAAAAGGATCCAAACCAAACCTTGTCTTACTACCAAGCAAAATGTACTTTACTATTTACACCAGAGAATACAAAATAAAAAAGACTAACGAGCGGAAAAGAATGAGAAAGTCTCCTGTCCTGCCTTTTGTACAGCCAGAGAGATGTGTAAATAGAAGAAAAGGTATTATTTCATTCTGAATGGAAAAAAAAAACAGAAATAATTCAGGATGGCTCTACTAATTATCTGCTTCAAAAAGAGTGAGAATTATGTAGCCCTAGGAATTTTCCAAGGTATGAGCCCTAGAAAAAACTACAATAATTAATTACCCAGCCCCATAAACTGGAACAAACAATCAGTTAGGGGGGACTAAATTCAAGGTTAATGACTTATTTTGTTGCTTCTGTCTTTTTATCACTTAATTGCATTAACTTAAAACTGGTTTTAAGTGACGATCTAAAAATCTCATTGTACAGCTTAAATAGCTTCTCAATGGTCTACCCCAACACAGTACATCCAATTCCACCTGGCAGCTGGAGGCAGTAGTTCTGTCCTTCCAGTGCCTTGACACAAGGCCCAGGTAGAAGGGAAAGACAACTCGGTATCCCACTTCAGAGCTTCTGGGCGGTTTTGGAGATTACAGGGAGTCCTGGACACTAGCTTGGGACTGCCTGCTGTCTGGTGGTGAAGAAGCTCCCCAATAATCAAAAATAAGTCCAAACCAAATGGCATGAAAACACTAGCGCAGTGCCATTGCCTTCACCCCTTGAGGGGATAAGCAGCTTCCCAAGGTATCAAGGAACTTTAAAAGCAATCCCATTCTCTCTCTCCCAGTATTGTTGTGATTAGAAGCAGAAAAACTATTACAAAATTATATCAATTACATAGAGCACATGCAGGAATCTAAGAATGATAGCCCTCATAGTATAAAGAGCAAGTGATACTCAAGGAAGTCACTCCTAAGTCTTGATTATAGTGCACTTTCTTCTCACTTTTTATTCCTGTGAGAAATAACTTCCTTAGTTCCTACAGGCTTATGCAGAATGAGTGTAATTAAAAAAAACAAACAAACAAACAAAAAAAAAACAAAAACCAAAAACCAAAAAGGAATTATAGGAAGACATAATAGATAATCAAATGCCACTTCTGGTCCTTAGATCTGGTACTTTGTAATAGGGAAGAGTAAAAATCAGACCATTGGCCCTATTAGGACCACCAGCAGAGACTGTAGACCAGAAATAAAGAAAATGCTTTATCTGCTTTTCCATTTTTGAAGTTGCATTGGCCAGCTTCCATCACACCAGTAACTGCACACAGTGATGTCACTTTGCACTGTCTCCACCCTTCCACCTCAGTCTTCAGCGAGGATGTCCTGCTACTGGCAATTCACAGACCAGTTTCAGAAACCTGCCTTCCTCATGAGCTACAAACCACATTTTTCTATTTGTACCTTCTTTGTGTCTGAAAGGGGAAGAAGATGCAGATGCCATCCATAAAGAAGTCTTTCCCATGTTGTCTGTCAAAACTTCTCTAGGGACTAACTCCCTGACACCAACAACTTCCATAGGTACAGAAGGAAGCCGATGCACATTTTCTGTCTGTTCCACACAACAGCTGCTGTTTTTCAGTGGAAACAAAAAGCTATTAGGTATCTCTAAGTAAAATAGACAGGGAAATCCCAGAGCCAATTTTTAACAAGATACATTAGACACAGTTAATCACACTCTCTGAAAGCTATATAAGCAAGTAAATATATGCAGAACAACCTGGGCATTTGATCCCCACTCTGTGCATCTGCTTTTATGTGTTTTAAAGAAAGGAAAAAGAAAGTTCTATGTTGAGTCACAATCCTGAATCCTTTCTACCTTGCTAGGGCAGTATCCTGATTTTGCATCTATTTTTGCTCAGTTTTAGAGGATCCTAAGAGAAATTAATCTTACGGTGTCACTGTGCAATACAGAGTTAACACTGCGGCACATGGTCCAGGCACAAGCATAGCAACCAACAATTAATTTGTAAACTTGGCAAACTCAGTTAAACCCTCTAATGCAAGCTCTTTCTCCGCAGTTACACCTAGGACACGATATTTCTATCGGTGACGTGTTCTAGAACAGTTTCACGTGAAAACACCCATTTTAAAGCCCATTTGAAACCACTGGCTGTCCTTCCTAAAAACCATCTCGGTCCCGATTCAGGCGAATGCCACCTACTGGCAGCAAGAGCCGTTTCTATTTGCTTAAATTCATCAAGAATTTTAACCTGGGTTGCTGCTGTTTCAGGCAGCTTTCTCTTCAAGTCCAAATGGTGAAAATATGCCTCAAGGAAAAAAGAAACATTTCAAAGATCTGCAATGGTATACGCCAGATTTTCATTAAAGCCTGCCTGCCCACAATGCTGCTGACTGATGAATTCCACCACCACCAGTCACTCTACAAATCTTTTTATTTTTTTGCAAAAAAAATAAAAAAATCATACACAAAATTTTCAACCTCTGTGGATAATCAAGTATTGAATTCAAAAAGTGCATTAGAAAGACAAGAAATCAGGGGTAAGAGCCAAAAATGTGTAGAAATATGCCTAAATCCGGAAAAAACCCAACCAACCTCTATATAAAGAAAACTGAATTTTACAGGGTGAATAAAAATACCATTGCATTGTAAAAAGTCAGCTGAATGGATTAATCAAAGTCTCCTGGAAAAGATTTACAATAAATTATATGTCTGCTGTATATACAAGCTTCATAAATGAAGTATAGGATTTTAAGAGACATTTTCTCTTTCTTTTGTCAGGTCTGGAGTCATTAAGCAGAGATTAGCTGGATAAATAGAGGAAGTGATTTTTAAACTGTTTGCAAACTTAATGTGAAGAGCCCAGCCTTGCAAATTATCACGTCTAATCAGAGATGCACGCTTCACTGCTCCAGTAATTGTACTAGTATTAGTCAAATTCTTGTTGTCTCCTCATTAGCCATGAAAAGGAGACTCAAGATGTACTTCATTAGAGTATCCTGAATATAAATTGTTAGTGTAAGGAGGAAGAGATGCATTACTGCACTGTATATAGAAAGAAAAATATTAAGAACATAAAACATATTGAAGCACTCTGGTGTTATGCTGAATATATGACTTTAACAACCAAACCCCTCTTCTCTCTTTTCATTGTTATTGTCTTGATCCCCTCTTTTATTTGCAATGAGACCATAGTATTTGAAAACATAATTTACAACCAGCGCCATTAAAAAAAGAAAAAGAAAAAAAAGTGTTGCATTATGCAGCTTTTCCTATTTCCATAGCCAGAAGAATACAGCTTAATCAAAACCCACATCTTTAGTAGACGCATTTGGTAAGTTCTTGACTACTGGATAACAGGTAAAGTTGATCTAACTCACCTTAAATGTAGATCAAATCAAAAGTTTGGTTCCTTTGATCACTGAAGTATTTAAGTACACACTCATGCCCTTCTCTATTCAGCAATGCCCTTAAGTACATGCCTCTAAATCAAGAGAATTTAAACACATGCTTAACATATGAAGCATGTGCTTAAGGGAATTGGGGTTTGAAAAATCCAGCTTGAATAGGATTCACAAACAGGTCTATTAAAAGGGTAAAAGTAATAGCGATTCTAAGAACTCCAGCAGAAACAAAGGCAAAGCAAATTTTAATTATTTGTTTTTCATAGCTATTTTTGTTGGTGTGAATCTGAGTCTGAAATGTGTGTTCCTCAACAATAGCTGCGAAAGAACTAGGCAGGTCACCAAAACACTACCAATATACGCTTTCTACCTCTCGGCTTTTATCACAGATCAAAAAGAACCAAAAAGCAAATAACATGCAAAAACATACCCTTGCACTTCTTGAACTACACACACCACAAAACCATCATTAAATCAGATGTCTGGAAAGAAAAATCTTAGCCAAATCTGGTCTAGCAATTGTTTGCGTGGAAGACTTGGCATGAGGGCAGCAAGTAATGCCAAAGGGGAGTCAAGCCCATGATGTATTGTCCAGTACCTCTGCTTAATGCAAGAAAATGAACTGGATTTCTAAGCCTGAGATTTGATCCCTATTCAGTTTCATGCTCTCAAAACACAGCAATATTCTCCCCCAACCTCAGCTCTATCCCTCAATAAAAGACTGGAATCTTCATTTTATCATTATTTCCTATAATTCACACTGTGTGCAGCAGCTCATAATGGAAAGGAACCCATCTTGCTTGGTCAAGATATCCTGGACCAAAAAAAAAAAAAAAAAAATTCTGAAATACTCCCTGGTGCCTTTTTGAACAATATTAAAACACTTCAGCAACCTTTCATACTGAATTAATTAACATAAAAACCAGCCTCCACAATGCAGCAGAGCCCTAAAGTGGTTTCTGGAATTTAATTAGGCTAACCTTCTTTTCTCTATATTGGTACCACTCTATAATAAGTGCAAATCATTATTAATTCCTTTGGTGTTCACTGTAATAACATTAATCATGATGAACTCTTTTGGTAGTAAAGTGTATGTAATATGTAATTCCATAATAATTTAGCATTAACTTGAAATTAATTTATAAAATATACTATTTGTCACCACACATTGAACATTTATAAAAACTCCTTGTCGTCATTAGTGTTAGGATAACTTGCTTAAAAAAAAATAATACATTGGCTGCAGACTTAAAAAGTTCATAAATACATTTGGGAAACCAAGTTAGAGTTGTTACTGATCGCTTACATTGCAACTTTTCCTTTAAAAACTACAGTATGGTCATTTAAAAAATAATAAAATATCACCTATTGTGGAAAATGCCTTAATCTTATTTCATTACTAATATTTGTGCAACACAATCTAGTTTAAAGCTGATTAAAGTCTGGGATTTAAAAGGGAGTTTGAGGATGTGCAGTAAAGGATACTTAGGCAATAAGGGAAGCACATATATTTGTGCATATATACAGAATTTTAACTGTAACTTGGATGTGTTGAATTAAATAAATGACTTGGAAGGGTACTGCTCTGAGCTGACCATGTAATTTCTGATAGAGGGAGATAACAGGCCGAATTTGTTAGCTTTTAGTAAATTATTCTTACTTTATGGATTGACCATGAGATGTTGAGAGTTGATTTGTTTCATCAGGAAAAATTAGCAACGCAAGTTTAGGGGCCAGATCGCACCTCGTTGAAGCAAATAGCTTTGACTACTCTCTTTCACCAAAGACAGTACAACTTCAATCACTGTCTCAAAGCAAGGACAAATAGGAAGCTGTCCACTAATTAAAATTATCCAGATGGAATAGTTCAGTTGCACATAATATTGGGGAAAGTTGGGGAGAGGCGGCATTTCAGTGCAGCAAATGGAAAGGGAAAGGAAGATCAAACCCAGGTAGAGTGATTGCTGGTAGTGGATCCCAAAAGAGCTGTGATACTGAGATTTTTTGGTTCAGCACTAGTTGAAAACCCAGTTATTTGAAGCAAGAAAATTGTTTTCCAATGTCATTGATTTCTCCGGGATTTTAAATAAATCTGGAACTTGTGTATTGTTTGTAAATAAGCAATTTTTCATCAGGCAACTTCTCCTGATCATCAGTTCTCTCCTGATTACCAGCCTACAGGACAGTAAATTTTCACCAGAGTCCTCATGCAGGGATTTCTATGACTGTGTGAAAAATACAGTACAATGATTTCCAATAGATGGGGCTTTGCAGTTTGCATAAAAAGGAGAGGAAGATACCAAATAAAAGTGCTTGTCAAGTGTCATATCTTGTTGCTACAAATGGCAAAGTGATTAAGTTTAAGATACTATCAGACACTGAACGTATATAAACATCCTCAGTGAGCGATACTAATAGAAAAATAGTTTTGTCTTTCCACAGATGATTTGTTTTCATTACTGGACAATGCAAAATCTCTGTATTAAAAATTCACAAAGGATGCATTTGGAATCCTTTTATCTGTCTGTCTGAAGTATTTCTAAGGTGCCAATCACTATATTATCTAAAGGCATTAACAGCGTAGCTGGCTTTTACTAAATATAAAGAGAAATTCCAAAAAGAATTCAAGATCAAAACGCCTTCTTACCCAGCCACAGAAAGCCCTTCTCAATGCTGAGAAAAGCTTCTCATGACAGGTCTGAGGAGCTCTCTGGGGTGCTCACATGCCATTCGCAGGGCCCAGCAGCTGATGGGAACACATTTACTTATCCAACCTACAGCTCTGCATGCGTTCTGAAATGACTTGCATTATAGTTTTTGGATGATGCTGTAGCTGATGTAAACTGTATGTGATAGTGAGGCAACAGAACGTGTAAGCGTATGCTACGAGCGGGAATGAATTTAAGCATGTGTTTATACACTTGGCTGAATCAGGCCCCACGTCGCTTGGGCAGATCTTCAGTGTGTTTTATATCAGCATTATCTCAGCAGAACTCCCTCTCCTTTAAATTAGTACAAGTGAAAAAGCAAGAATTATTACCCATAAATTTTAGGTGTATTGAAAGGTCTTTCACACCTCAAATGAAAAATACTGGGCGTGTCTTTTACTCTGTGTAATTACTTTTCCATAATACTAGGTATCCATTGTGAAAAATAGTTAAACAATTTCTTCTAGCCTAATATTTAAAACTATTTTGCTTTTAAAAATTTAACAACTTAATTGATGCAAAAGGAGACTCTGCTTTGGAATAAGTCAAAGATCCTTTGTCTCATCTATTTCCTGCAATGATTCAACAGCAGAGAAAAAAAAGACAAGGAGGATCAGATCTTCTCCTGATATGAATTGTTAGCTGCAGACCTCGCATCATAAGCATCTTCCTCTTTTATATTGTCGTTTATGTTAATTACAGGGCACTCTCTAAGAAGTTGCTTCTTAAAGAAGTATCAGTCATGATCCTGTGGTTCAGCCTGCACTAAGGTTTGTATTTAAAACATACACTGAGCTCTTCTTCAGTTATGTGCAGTGAGTTCAGTTTATTTCTCCCCAAATAATAACATTTATTTTTTGAATGCATAAAGAATTTTTAAATAACACATATTCATACCACAAAGACTTACATTTAAGAAAGTCTCCTCAGGCCCGCTGTTTAAAGTCCAAACTTGACTGAATTCCATTTGCATTCAACATCAATGATAAATCAGCGATAATTCACCATGTGCTGGAAACAAAGAAAAAACTTACAGCTTGGAAACTTTCTCCTTGTATATTTGATATTTAAGTGTTTTCCTAGCCATACTGAAGAGCTCTTTCTCATTCTGTACTTCTCTGAGTGTTTCCCTCATCAGTACTGGAATTTAACCACTGGAATTGGAGAGGTACAAATTTCAATTAGTCTCACCCTCATTACGAGGGCTATCAGGGCTCTTCTGTTAACTGCCACAGCTCAGCACTGGCCTAATTCCAGCACTGCTTCTTATGCTTTCTCTGCTCTTCCTCTTAACTTTATTCTCCATTTTTCATGTGATCTTCTCTGTATCATTTTCCCCCTCACCATTTGTATGACTTTTGTATCTTTCCTCTACCCTTTTTCCTCCTGGATCCAATATCCAGCCCTCAAACCTCACTTCTTTTTTCCCCTCCCTTTTATTTTTAATTTCTCTTCAAGTTTTTCTCTTTGAAGACCCTTCTTGTTCTATCAATCAGCATTTAAAAAGGAAACCCCAGCAAATTTCCTCTCCCTACAAACTGAGACTTTCTTTAAAGAGGCTATTTTTTATTGCAACTCAAAATATGCTCCCACTGATACCACAATTTTGCTCAACTCAAGGTCATAAAAAGTAGCTTATATATTTTACCAGCCTAGTGATTTTAAGTGTTTATTCTCAACAGATGTGAGCCCGAATTAAAATGTTCAGTACCTGCCAGAAATCACAGGTATTCCTCCAAACAAGTTACTACTCAAATGACTTCACAACACTGCCATTCCAGGAAAATGGTATTTCTAGGTATTGTGTCAAGGCCCCAGACAAGCCACATTGAAGCCCTAGTCATAATGCTTTATGTACTCTATAAAAAGTACCTTTAATCCCCAAGTGTTCTTCATTTTTTTATGAACTATTCTTATGTAGATGCCTTTGGGGTGGAGTTATTGAACAAAAGTATCCCAAGTAGAAATTCTAGTTAAGTATACAGTGTAAGATTCTTACAGAATGAATAATGCACAACCTCTGATATTTCTGCAATAAACAGAGAGCTTGTGATCTCAAGGCTCAGTAGAAAAATACCACATAGCTTGCTTAAAAACATTAGAATTGTATAACATGGAAATAAAGGAAAATAGAAGTATTTCTGTGGGTTTATTTTAATGAAAGCTTCCTTGGAAGGTGTTCTCAACAACTGACTGTGATTTGAAGCATCCTTTTGTGGGAGGAACTGCACACAGAGGAAAAAAAGCTAAGTCAATTAATTACATGCAAAAATTGGCCCAGGTAACATTCACGAGATTCACAGTCTCTTTACGTAATATGGAATTTTTGTGTACTTGAAAGAAATCAGAAGCTTCCTAAAACTATTATATAAAGCTCTTGGCTGGGGTAAACGAGCACAGCTGTTTTCTGTGTTAAAAGTGGTAGTAATTTATATGCCTAAACTATTATTTAATCACTGATTAATAACAAGAATCACAACTCAGTGTAAGACATTATCCTCCCATCTAATTTTCCCCTGGGGTTTATAGGTCTGCTTTCTGAAGTAGAGGCCAGGCAACAGTTTTCTACATGTCCATGCTCACAAGTGGCAAACTCTCCATCTAACACCTAAGTTCTTGCAGCTGGGGCCGTTATTCCAGCTGGGAAAAGTACTTGGGTGTCTCCTCTGTCAATAGAACATGACCACAAGCTTCTTTCCTCCATTTCCTCATTGCACACCAGCGAGGCAATTGGACTCTCTACTTTCTCTATTCAGGCATCAATTTATCTTCTGAGATCAAGGAAGTCACTTGCAATACCATGCACATGTAACACAATGGATTTAGCTCCACAGAGAAACACAGTCCTTCAGGGAACTGTGACTTTTGGCTATTTGTGCCCAGAAGACACTTTCCCCAGCAGAACTATGCCCCAACATCTGGGCTTTGAGATAAACTTGCCTGGGAAACTGCAGGTTCGCTACTGGCAAGCTAAAGGCTCCTGACAGTAAGTCTGCACTTTATGATTTTGTAAACACAGATTGCTCCTTGCTCTTAACCAACCTGGAATTTTTCCTTTATAGAGCTGCTTGATTGTCTACCTAAGCTTTTTTTTTGAGTGTTACATATACTAATTCATTAGCAGCATTTTCTTGTGATCCCTGTTTATTTATATGCTCCCAGCTACACCAAAACAAAACTCAGAAGGTTGTTAACTAGAAATCCCCTAAAAAAAAGGCAAATAGGTTGCTATCAGTGGCAGGAAGATACAGGAGGAGAGATTAATAGGGGTTTGCCCCAGCCTTGGCTCATCTTTTAATAATAAACTAATTCAGATAGCGAACATACTGAGATTAGCAACAAAGCTGAAGTACCAACGCGGAACAAAGATTAATGTAAGTCAGTCTGATGCTGTCAATTCACATATTTTTAAAGAGCTGTGATGGAACCAGGGGCTTTGAGCCACTTGCAGTTCACTCATCCAAAACAAAAATGCTTCTGGATGCTGCACAGGTCTCTGTGGTGGCTCCTATAGATGGGAACCACCAACTAAAATACAAGCTTCAGCTATATTCTAGTGAAGCAGCAGCATCACCCCCATCACCTGCAAAGTTCATGACCAGTTTGCTGTACCTGTATAACATGATGAAAAGAATATTAGCCTCTGCCATCGAAAAAACATTGTTATACAGTCTAGGACTGATTGACCAGAAGTAGTATTGCCTTACTGGAAAGGAGGCTGGCTGTGCTCTTCCCTGAGATTTGTCCACTGCATAAGAGGATGCTAAATTAGTCTTGTCCAACTTTCTCAGGCTACTTTTGAGGATGAAGTATTGCACTTACGGCATTTTTCAAAAATCAGTCGGCTAAGTGAATTTTGCCACTCCCTGGGAAGGTTCAAGGAAATTGTCTCCCTAGAAAGAGGTTTTATCCTGCATTTTGGGCTCATATGAAGTTACAGGATCACAGCACATCTCTGCAAATGAAGCCAAAGTTCAGATACAATTGTGTTTTTCACAATTAAAAACACAAAACTCTCCTCCCAGATCCTCACCTGCTTGGCAAATCCCAGCTCTCCCTCTCATTGCTGTTGCTATAAGGAAGTTACATGCTCTCAGCTCCAAGAGCCTGCAGAGCCTTTGTGAGCATAAAAAAAAAGTATTTTATGCCTTCACGTCACTCTCACTTTACAAGCATATATAAAGTGTTTTTCTAAAGATCTGAGCAGGGTAACACGCAACCAGTTTTCCATGAACACCGTATCCAACAGGAAAAAAACTATGGACTTAAAATTGTCATTTCTCTGACGTGAAGGAGCAGATCAAAGAGAAAAGCTCATAGTTGTACTGATTGAATCTTATAACCTATCATGAAAAATCATCCTATTTCCCCCATCAAAACTTGTCTACTCCAAACTACTGGAACTGAACTTCTAATCCAAGTTCTTACTTCTGATCTAAAGTTTGTTGATATTCTACCTACCTCCATAGATTGAGCCACTCGCAATATGTTAAATTACAGCAGCACCTATTACTGTGCAATTGCTCCTATTTCCAGCTGTGTAAGGAGTCAAATACACAAACCAAGAAAAAGTACCAGAGCTTACAATGGAAAACAAAAAACAACTTGAAATCGGTGGAAGCCACCTGCTTAGAGAAAACAGGAAAGCTTTTTAGAATTTTATACCATGTTAACAAAAATTAAAAATAAAAAAAGAAAAAATCCTAAAGACTTAAAGAGAGTTTAGCTATTCTTCCTTCCTCATTATTTCAGGAACTCCTGCTTACCTGAATCCTGAGGAAGGTTAGAAAGAGCTTGTCTTCCCTTTCACTGTTTTTATTACCTCTCACACCTGCTCAGAGCAGGTGTCAAGCGTTCCCACATCAGCACAGCTGTGAATACTTACACAGGGCTCAAGCAATGAGCTTGTCGGCAGGAAGGTTTTCTAGCTCTAGATTTCCTTGGGTTTAAGTAGTTCAGATGTATCCCAGAAAACCTGACTCAGAGAGCAAGCTATCCAAGCTAGAACCCTAGCTCTGAACTCCTGACACAAGCGACTTAAAAGAAATAAGGAGAAATTTTATAATGTCACAGAAATGCCAAAATTATTGATAGAATCCTTCTATTTTTTTTTTTGCAAATAAGAAATTCTGGTAACGTTTCAAACAGGTAGGATGGAAACAGTTGCTACCAAACTATCTCCTCCTAAAAGCACAGTTCTTGCTTTACAGCTGCTGTTCTGCTTTTGCAGAATAACAGCATTACTCGGAGGTTTCTAATCCAAAGGTTGAGAGGGATGCTAGAGAAAGGACTGGGGCGATCAACTCGGTAAAATTCATTTCAGTTCCTCTTCATTTCTTTTAAGACGCACCTTCCTAATCCCTTCTGGCTGGGGCTGAGGATTTCCCAGCCTGTCGATGCTGCTGATTCTCGTTCCGCTCAGCTCTGCCCTGCCCTACCTGTCTCAGCAGCAGCTGCCACACAGCCCCATCTGCTACACAGCTCTTCCTTTCCAGACCTGCACGCTTCTCTCTCCACTCTGCAGCTAGCCTGAGCGGCACTGCAGCAATAAACTCCAGCATACAATAAATAGTCTAATCTAGTGGGTGACTAAATTCAGCTTAAAATCATTAAAGCCCTCAGCTTAACTCTATTATATTAGGTGTGTTTGAACAGGGGAGGGAGGCTAAAGAAAGACGTTTCTTTAATTTTGTTGCAGGTTTTTTCCTTCCAGTTCAGTGCTTTAGACAAATTATTTCCCACAGTGCATGTGAGATGAAAAAAAATAATAGCCACCCTACAGTAAAATTATAGGCAGTGCCTTTCTTTTTAATCAGATAAATTATTGCCAGCTGACTGATGCATCTACTCTGGAGAGAGCAACATGACACACTTTATAACCTTAAGGATTACAGTAGTCCAGATGCTATCATCTTAATTGGAAAAACACAGTGTTGCCAAATGCCCATGTCAGAAAATGGAAGGTTGCATTATTATTATTATTATTATTATTTTTATTTTGCCTCCACCCCTTTCTGTTCCTCCAAACAGCCAAGAACTATTAGATCCTTTGTATGGTTTCATAATTGAAATATTTTTATCAGCTCATAAAGACAGCCTTTTTGAGACAACACAAGTCCCACTGCATGGGAGCTCAGTGTTTCCATTCCTAATACTCTCATTTTCCTATTGAAAAGGGGAAGATAACAGAAAAGCCTTTTCAAACTTTCAGCAAGTGTCTGAGCTTAACCCCCCCGACAATAAAACAGTAATTACATCATATGTGACAGGTCACAAACAGTAATTACAGTGAGAGATCGGAAGAGGGTTAACTAAGCAGCCAAGGTAACCATCCACAAGTCAGGAATTTCCTGGTGTGACTTCCCTTGTTCTCCTCTTAACTGCATGCCCAGAACACACCAGCACAACAGTCTAGAGCACTTCAAAACTTTTTTATGTAATTACCACATACTACTGTGAAAAATACTATTTTCTATTTAAAGCACACAGGGACTTTCAGAAGCATCTGACAAGGCACTGAATGAAACCAGTGAGGTTCAAGCTAATGCTCTATCTATTGTTCCTTTTTATTGTCCTTGGGTGAACCACTTAAATCACACCATGTCTCAATTTCCCATCTGGAAAATAAACCTCTTAGATTGCAAGGTTTGATCCTTGTTTGGGGAAGGTACAGTCACAATACTTAATGACTTAATGTAAAATAACTCCAGTTGCTTTTATACATGTGAAGCAGCTGGTGAAAACCTTCTTCAGCTCTGTCCTTCCTCAGAGTATCCAGCATTGTGTTTACCCTTTGCCATGACCGGTTTGGGAAAGAAGGGAAGGGGGGATTGGGATTGACCCAATCTTTTGATGCAGGCAGTGATTTAAAGGAGTCTGTTGACATACAGTTTAAATACAATTCTCTCCTGCAAGATCACTAACCAGAACAACACATTCCCACCACTGGAGTGTACTTAGAAACCTGCCTCAGAGGAGCTAGGACAAGCTTTGAAGATGGGAGTTTCACAATCATGCAAAGGTGTTAAGGACAAACCTGTTTGATGTCTTAGTGGAATTTCTGCTCCCAAATTCCCTAGATACTTTGAAAAAAAATTTCCTTTATATTTTTATCTTTTTTTTTTAGAATATATAGAAGAAAAGTTGCTTCTAGTCCATCTTCAGCGAGATCAGAATTATCTCATAGTAATTCCTAGCACGAGATCCATCAGTCAGAACTGCCTAATTCCAGCCAATTGAATTGTACAGGTTTCTTTGTAAAGAAGACAGTAAGTAGGGAAAAAACAGTGAGATGCTCTGGGTTTGTTGAGGGCTTTATGGGCTGATGGAATTTTACCACTTTTGATAGGAAGAAAAGGGAGAGAGCTGTCAGTGCTGGAGACACTCAGCAGCTGTGCTCACAGGGTAAAATGGAGTGCAAAATAGACATGAAAATAAAAAAAAATAAAGGTACTAGAGCAATTAATATGAGATATGAGTTATTATAGGGGGTAGAAAAAAGCTTAGATTAAACAGCATAAAATTAATAAGGAACACTGCAACATTCATGCCTGATTTTGCATTATGGTTGTTATAGTTTGTATGCAATAGATCTGTGGATGTAAAACAAGTCATTCTTTCTGACCTTTCTAATTCTCATGTCCTCATCTCAAAACCAGACACAGAGCAGAACTGAAAAAAGAGAAAAAGATGAATTAAGGGATGGAATGGTTTTTATTCGAGTAATGACTACAGCTCTTCAATCTGGAAGAGAGACAGCTGAGTGGGTGTATGATAGAGATATTTAAAACATGAGTGGAACGGAGACTGTAAATAGAGAATCAATATTCTTTTTTTTTTTTTTTTTTTTTCCAACATGAGAACTACCGTACAACTGAAAACCAGCAGGCAGAAGGTTAGAAGACGGAAAAGATATTACTTTGTCATGCAACATAGTGAAGTTGTGAAAGTCCTAACAAAAGGACACTACAGGTGCCAAAATTTACATTTGTTCAAAAAATTATAAACTCATAGAAGAAAAATCCATACAGAGTTATTGAACAGGAAAGCAATACATTTTGTCTCAGAGAGACTGAACTGCAAATTGCTGAAGGCTGGGAGAGTACGTGAACAATATTTGCTTCCTCTGTTCTTGTAACTTTCTGTGGGTGCTAATGGTGGCATGGAGAACTGAAAATCTTCTTTAGCCCTGTCTAGCATCCTGGCTCAGCACAGCTCTTCTCAGGTCTCAGTTTCTGAGGTTTCAGTGTATGAAATAATTTGACTGCTCTAGAGTTCAGGGGTGATGGGTCATATTTGTTGCTGACTTGAGAAGACACGTTTGGCACAAGTGCAGAGCCCTGCCTTCAGTTGCAGCTCAGTGCTGTGGCCCGTCCTCCAAGTGGTCTCCATCCCACTGGTCTGGTGTCAGGATGCTGAGCTGAATGTCACACATAAATCCTTGAAGGGAGAGATCCTACAAACTGTTTGGCAAATACCCTGAGTTGTGAATGTAGCGAGACAGTCAAACATGAAACTGAAACGGAAGCTCTGAGATTTGATAGAAATGCTGTCCATGTGCAAAGTGGGGTTTGGGCCAGAAGGATGAGCAATGAAGCTGCAGACCCAAGTGTCTGCATACAAAACATTTTAATAAAATGATGATAGATGATTATGTTCTGTTATTCTCCTTGTTGAGAAGTGAGTAAATTCACATATATGCTTTAATATTTCCATATGTAATAAATGTAGCGAATGTTATTTAAGCTTTTGTGGTCCTTTCTTCTTTAATTCTCCCCACTCCTCCATATGTGGTCAAAAACATATTTTGTGTGTTCCAATTAACCTTTTCCTTAATTGCTGAAAATATGTTTTAAAATTTCACCCCTAGATTGGGCAGATAGTACTAGATTGGGCAGAAAGTTCATTGGGTGACAACGCTGAAAACAAGGGGTCAGTGTGAGATGGAATGGGGAACATGGTGCTCTCTGGGAGAAAGATGAACTCGTGATAACATAATCAGTTCAGTGCGACCGTTTGGCGAGGAGGTACACTCTAATCAACTGTCTATCCTACAGCCAAACAATTTTCCCTTTTTTTGCTGTGCTGTGTTGCCAAGTAAATCAGACTACAGCATGTTGGTTCTTTTCACAAGATGTCTGACATCTGTGTCTGCATTAAAGACGCCAGCTTGGTTTTCTGAGAGTATAAAAAGTCAACAATAAATTCAATATTTCACACCTTTGCTTACTGAATGATGCTGTGCTGTGTAACTACTGGGATTTCCTTCACCTTATCACAAGCCACCCCCCCAAAAAAAAAAAAAAAAAAAAAAAAAAAAAAAATATAAAACCC
>VZRU01007635.1:197943-213768 GCA_013398155.1 Pedionomus torquatus
GGCCCTGCACAGATTTAAAAGAAACCCCACAACTTCAATTTTATATCTTCAAGTTAGGTAGATGATTCTGAAGACCAATCAGAGGTCATATACTCCTTTTTTCTTTAGCTGGAATGGGGAATATTCTAATTAAAACTTCCAGAAGAAAGCCTTTTGCAAGTTTTCAAAGTTCAGCAGACTTGGGATCTTATGAAGTGCTTAATAATGAAAAAATTCTATGGAGAATTTTAAGTCAAGGAAGAAGAAACATGCTGTTTCTTAATTAGTCTGTAGCCTGTTTCCCCATTGGGCAACCCCACCTCTCAAAGCACTTTAAGTGATCTGCAAGTGGCTGCTTCTGCTACATACATATCTTTGCATATTCACTGGATGGGTGTTTGATCTGGCATTTGGAAACCATTCAGATTCAGGAGACAAGGAGGAAGAAATCCTTAAACATGGAGAGTAACCACTGGAGACATTTTCATTTTATTACAGCCAGTAAACATAACCAGTAGGCTTTGATTCTTCTGCAGTGGTTTGTTAAGACCTTCTCCACTTTCTGAGAAATGAATATTTGAAGTTCTTACTATTGATTTTGAAGTGGAGCTGTACAAACCTTTTAATCTGGAGAAACATACCTAACAGAAAATGCAGATCTTATCTATTTACCTTCAAAGAAAAAGAGAGAGAGAGGAAAAGTGTGAAAAAAAAAAGAAGTGGAAAATGGTGACTGAAAGAATCAAGACAGAAAAAAGGTACATTTAGGGAATGGCAAATTAGGAAGATGGCAAATCAAAAGTAAATATCTTTAATGCTGCTTTCCTGAAGCATCTATGTTTCCCATCTCTCCAATCATCTAAATAAGTTACCATATTATTTTCTGTATTTTCCATTTTCTTGTGTAGTCTGTTCTGTCCATCATCCCTGGACTGGAACTGATTGCAAACGGGAATCAACATGGACCAGGATTTGTTAAAGCTTATTAACTAAGCTTTAAGTCCAAACTAAGTCCAAAGTAAAACTCAGACACTTTTCATAATCAAGATCTCTGCCTAAATCCTTGTGATCTCAGCATCTTTCACTCTGCTATTAATATTTCAGACTTTTGTTTCCCCCTTTCTTTTTTCTCACTATATACCTTTTTTCTTTCTTACATATCCATATTTTCCCTGGCCCTTCTTCCTTGGTGTTCAGCCTGCAAACATAATGGCAAAAAAAAAAAAATCTGGAGTAAGCATCATTAAAAAGGACTTGATAGCTATGAACTAATTCACTGATGGCACCATCAACAGCACAGAACCACAGCAGACACTAAGAAACAAGAGACCTACGTCACTGTAGTGGTTCTCAGTTACTGCTGGCAATGCAGTCAGGGAGTTTTTCATCTGATGGCTGTGTCAAGAGGTATTTGATAAAGAAAAACTTCAGCACAAAGGAAGTTTAGAGCCTTTAAACTTTTTTTTATGTCTAAGACAGGTCCCCAGCTGCTGCAAACTGGCCTGCTTTAATGGACAACCCACAGTGTTCAGGACACGCAGGGAGAAAGCAATCATTGGTACGTGGTGACACAAAGCCTCATTACTGTTACAAGAAACAGGAATGATCACATATATTCTTCAATGCCATCTGCTGGCACTTTATTTAATAGTGAAGTCTTCACAAATATCTGCATTTAGCATTCTTATAAAAACAGGTGTCTGAAGATTCAAATTTTTTAGCTTTCCATGGTGGAACATAGAGAAACCTGAATCTGGATTGCTTCTGACCACTGCTCCAACATCCCCTGTTACCTTCTGAGCTGTCTGAGGGATGCCGCAGGTGCTTCTCAGTGGCAGAAGTGACTGAGCTATTTAAAGGGTCCATTCTATCTCAGGGGATCTAACTCTTTTAATCTTAATTCACGAAACTTTCATGCTAGCAAGCATTCCATACACTAATTACGCAGTAAAAAAAAATCTTTAACCCATGAGCAAGGTGTCCAAGTCACTCAAATTTACAAGGGATTTCCTAAATCTATGTGCTTGTAGTCAGTGCTGCACACACAGAAATTAACTAGATCTTTTCCATTGTCTTCCCTGCATCTATAAGCACCATGAACAGAATGAACGCTGAGAAGGGCTGACAGGCTTTCTGTGTGGAGAGGAGCTGGATGTGACGTTACAAAGCAAAGATATATTTGTAACAGGACCAACAGCTGAAAAATACAGAAGACTTGTAAGAAGCTTAATGTGCAATAGAGCTTGATGCTGGGGGTGAAAGGGAGGGCACTGGGACAACTAGTGCTTCTGATCTCTGCCTGGTCCTGCTTTAACATAATGATAGATGATCCCCAATGAATTCTACATTATGGAGTCCTGATTATACTTAAATTATTTTGAAAGCTTAGATTTATGTTAAATTAACACTCTCTCATGATTTCTAGAATAAGGCTGTCCAGTGCTGTCACAGACTGTAAATGAGCTTTTGCAGTATTTGGGGTTAGTCGTCTCTGGTCCATATTCTGTAAAACATTTATCAAGAAGAAATCCGCTAGGACTGTTTTTGTGCTTCTTCCACTTGAGAAGAGCAGCAAGGAGGTTTCTTCATATCTTTGGCACTTATTGTATCCACCCTTTTGTGTATTATTCTAATTAATCCAGGACAGACATAATTCAGAAGACTTTCTTCAAAGTAATCTGACCATACATCAATGCAAATTATTAACCTATTAATATTTTACATTTTACTGAAACAGTTCAAACACCATACATCAAATTCTGCATTCACTTACCATTGTCCTTTTTCAGATAAGCTGTTTTTTTGCCTTTTTTTTTTTTTTTTTTTTTTTTTTTTAACTCAGCAGAGTTAATCCAGCGGGAAGTGTGGCCCCAAGTCACAAGGGACACAACCAGACTGAAATTGCTTAAATAGCACAGGAAGATCGGAATAGTTTGTGACATGTAGCATGTCATTCCCCATTGTCTTGCACCTTTTGTAGTCATTTATATCAATACATTTATACCAATGTCTGCAAATGGCAGGCACGTACACGATTGTATTCCCAGGAAACCCTATGATACCAGACCCTATTCTTGCAGACACTGCACAAAGAAATGGACTACAATTTATACCCAGTTATTCAGCTACAAAAGACTAGTGTGAGGTTCAGACCTACACAATATTCATATCCTTTTAAGTTATGCCACAGCTGCTCCTTTGTAATAATAGTGTCTCTTACCTATATTAATATATTTAAAAAAAATTTACTTGCATTTTTCAAAACCTATTTGATCTTTCTCTGCAATGACTTTCCAAGTTTTGTGATGATGCATGGACTCTTTGATTTCAGGGTTGAAATCAGCATGAAATTAATGCATCAATCTTTTCAGGAAATGGGCAGGTTAAGAAGCCACAGATGTTCTCTGAGCCAAACTGCAGAGGTAATCATTAAGCTCCAAAGAAGAAAAAAGAAAAGAGATGAAATTTGAAGATAAAGTCACATACTTGTTTGTCAGCTTACTAATGACCCAATCCTGACTACATTTTACAAGCTCAATTCCTCCAATTAAAAGAACCAAAGCCACACCAAATGATATTTTCTAAATGCATTGGATATATTTCTGTACTTTCACCAGTGCGACTCCTGCAGAAACTCAGTTACTGAGTTTTGAAGAAAAACTGCAGGCACTTGTTGTTGATTGGAAGGATTGAAGCTTGTACCCATAGATTTGTATCATGGAGAAAACTGTCAAGCTTTGGTACAGTGTTCAGTGGTGCTAGTCAGATTTTTTTCCAGCTGGGGTCTGACACTAGCTGTGATACAGCTATTAAGTCAAGAATGAGGACTGAATAATCCTTGATCTGGCTATCTAATAAATTCTAAGATAAAATCAATCAACGTTCAAGCTATTGGAAAATCAACTCCTATTTAGGAATCTCTAATTTAAAACCTTTTTGCAATTATTTTCAGGCATGAAGCTTTCAAGAGGGAACAGAAAAGGATTTTTTCTGTCCTAAAGATAATAATAGAAAATGAATCAGCACTGTTGAGTCTACCAGCAGAACCACCAAGGAAAAGTACCAGATGTGGCCACTGATAGAAAGCGGGTATGATCTGGCACAGCACAATATTGTCAGCCATTTGGCACAACTCTATTTTGCTCTGTCAAACACCTTGTGATGGCAAGTGAACTGTCCCACGAGAATGTAAAGCCAGTAAAATAAAGGGGAAAAGAAGGAAATACATAGAGATCCTCACAAATAAAGTGATAAACCAACCTACTCTAAAAACATACAGGCTGAAATCTGCCCTTAGCATAAATCCATAGGATTTACCTCAAAGAGGAATTCAGAGTGAGCATTGCTATCTAGTCTCAAATTAGAATGAAGATTCTAATGAAAAATACAAAGTGCAACAACCTCATTTAATTTCATGAAGCTACACAGACTTACATGCACCTATCATTTATCCCTTCTCTTGATTAGAAACTGTTTAACTTTTTTGTGTCATTCCAAACTCATTTGGGCTTTGCAGTTCAGGAGATCAGCTAAAATGTGTGCATCAATTTTCATGCAATCCATAAAGATGAAAAAGAAAAAAAAAAAAAAAGGAAATAAAAATGTAGGAGTGAAAAATCATAGAAAGCATCAGGGAAAGTAAAACTAATCTAGCAGAAGTGTAAAAAGTAGGCTGAAGCATTAGGATAGGGAAAAAAAGCATACCTTCCTTCTGGGTCATTCATAAGTGCTTCATAAACGGGTACTTCATTTTAGCTGGGGTTTTCTTTTCCCTGCCAGTACGGTTACACTGAAAATGTGATATTCATGAAAAGGACACTTGGAATCAATGGTAGCTGGAGTCACTAACTTAAAAGTTACTCTGAAATGGCTTGCATCATTCACAAACAACTAGTTGATCATTTGGTTTTAATCGAAATTATGAGCATTATTTAGCAAGCCAGAAAACTTTTCTGGTAAAATATAAGATGAAGAGGACTCCAGTACAGTGGTTAGGTGACCAGAGAGAGAATTCCTTGAACTAAGTGACAAGGAATACCCTGCCCAGAGTGGTTATTCTGTTGCAGAACAGTGGCACCACATACCACAGAGAAAAGCATTGCTGCACTGCGATCAGGAAAGTGATGGGAAAGTGCCTACTGTGTGAATAAAGTCCCCTCTCACTAATATCAGTCAAAACTTCCAGTAGGATTAAGTTTCTGAGCCTTCTAAAATGGAAACTGTAACAGTGCACTTTAAAAAAGAAAGGAAAAAAAGAAAAAGAAATCCTGTCTGAGGGACAGCACTGAGAGAATCACAGTACAGAGGGCCCTAGAACTACTAAAGGGTTTTCAAAATTTATATTAATTTGTTATAACAACCCAAAAGTTAGCACTGGGGGATTAGAAATAATACCTTTATATTGTGAGATTGTAATCAAAATTACTGTCCTAGTAAGAACCACTGTATCTCCATAGCATCACAGAATTGTAAGAGGAAAACAATTTTCAACATTTTCAAATTACTTAAGGTATGGTTTGGGTTCACGAATATTAGAAAACGAATATCAACAGCAGGATTTACTAGCCTATAAGACAAACTCTTAAGAGAAGTGAAGGAATTCTCTATGGTTTATTAGTTTAGGATGGATAGGACAAAGTGCTAGAAGATATCCTGTAGCAAACAATCTTGTATTGCCAGAATTGCACAAGGTGACCTAGTATGTCTTTTCCATAAGTCTGTGATTTAGGCAGTTGCTCAGAATTGAAAAGACTTATCTAAGGCTGATTAGTAAGTAGAGCTGCAAGTCTTTGGGAAAACCTGTCTCATGAACAGTCCCATTTCTAAGAAGAAAAAATAGAGTCCAGTGAGTGCACCACATCGAAAAGTCAAATTAAAGTCACTGGGGACTTTACAAGCCAGGAAAAAAATAAATCAGAATAATCAGTTGTTAGAAGATGGACTTGACTTTTCTTGAAAATGCTTCAAGTTTCTTTCCAGTGTCCCACATAGGAGAAGGGTTTTGGTTCTTTTCTTGCTCCTGGGTTGTCTGCTTGATGTTACAGTTGAAAACTAGCTGGAAATTCTTGGCCAGAGCAGAAAAAAGCTTTTTATCATGGACTGTAGAGGGAGGTTCAGTACAAATATACAGAATTTTATATAAACTGGCTCATACTGGCTACCTTGGAGTCACCATGTGGTGAAGTCCTGTTGCTGATGTACAGGCTTCTCTTCCGCACTGTACGTAGGATCCTTTAGTAAGAGCGGGCACAGGTTTTGAGTCACATTGACCCAAACTCTTACAAGGTATACCACAGCATCGACACAAGGCTTCTAGCAGAAATGTACACCATTGCTCTAAAAAGCACAGCTTGGATGTGACATGCAACCTTCCCTGAATGTACCATTTCGCAGGCTGAAGTATTTTTTTGATGCTGTTGTTAAACCCGAAACACAAAAGCTGGTTTACTAACAGCAGCTGTTTTCAGTTTTCAGTCAGGCACATGCGCTGCCATCCACTACACATCAAAATCTGGATTCATTAATTTTCAAGTGTTTTTGACCTCTCTCAGCTCCATTTCTGTGAGCAGACAGCCCACGCTTACGGTGGTTGGGTGAAGTCACATGTTTGAAGCAAAGGCTAGAAGTGGCTTTAAACTGACTTGGCTTTATCGTTTTCTATTTAATGTGTTGCTCTCACGTGGGGCTACCACCAGAGATCCCCTGCAGGTACATTTCACGTGCAGCAAACACTATATATAGAAAAATTTCAGCAGTGTAGCCACGCCATGCCGCAGGGACACGGCTTGCAGCTGGCTTGTGCACGTCCCTGTGCCCTCCAAGCTCCTCATGGACACTGGGAAAGGTGCTGGCTGCTTCTGAACCAGCCAGGCCTGTCTTCCTGGGACAAACTTCTAGAGAACAGTTTTGGTTCTTGGAGGGTAACATGCAGCAAGATAAGTGAAGAATTCCTTGAGCAGCTGAGGGAGATATCACTAGAAAAAAATTGATGGAATCAATAAAGGAGAAATTTCAGCCTAATATTTCGATGCTCTCATCAGTGTCACCAGGACTTGATCAACTGTGTAATAATCATGCAGGAAAATAGATGAAGTTTTGTCACATGAAAAATGGAAGAATAATTTGACACATTATTCGGATTTGTACTTTCTGTAACAGTTCTGCACCGGCAGGTGGATTGGACAAGTCGTCTCTTTTCCAAATCTTGGGCCAGCTCCAGTTTGGAGAAGCTGATATATCAGCTGTATATCGGCATCTCTTCCCTGAAATCAGGAGAGCAATCCTACTTTACATATGACAGCTTGACACTAAACTTCTGTGAGGCTTAATGTCTACCTACAAAGCACCTCCACTGAAGTCTCATAGGGATTTTGACTCTGCAATTGTATGACATGAAAGTTTCAAAAACAGTAACTCAAACACCCTGTAGAAATAAGTGGTAATTTCCTACTAAGATATCTCTATGACAGTGCAAGAGACCTGATGCCTGTGAAAACCCTGTGTCAGTAGCAGAGGGCAGAACACAATCTAGTCCTTAACCAAGTTAGGAGGAGGAGGAATGTCTAAAATAATGTTGAAATATTCCTTTTCTTAAATGCAAAATGGAATTTAGAAAAAAAGCTGTTTCCCATTTCAAAATATTTCACCTGTGAGCTGAATGCTTTTCCTTTTAAAGGAAAAGACAGCTCTGCACAAAAGGGGCTAATATTAGGATACTCATTACAGGGCAATTACAGTCTACAGCAAAGGCAGTTCTGGAACCTTCATGAAAATATTCTGCTACCTTTCCACTGGTCATAGATCACATTTTCCAGGCTCAGACATCAGAAGCTTGATAAGTGAGTAATCCTTAAAGAGTTTGCTTCATCTTTTGCAACCTGCAGGGAAAGGGCTTCTCTGAGATCCAAAAGATCACTGATGGTAAATGGTTCAGGTGAGACCAAATTCTCCAGCAGTTTTATCCTCACTGAAGTTAAAGCCACTGCACTGAGTACTCAGTTGCTGTTTGAAGGGGAAGGGAAGAAAGAAAAAAGAATAAAATGCAATCTTTCTCCAGCTCAATCCAAATGCCTTTTCTGTAGACCTTGGGAACCGATTGCAATTTCAGTCAAAAGAGCTTATCTAGAGGGGGCTACCTTTGGCACACGAAGCATCCCGCCCAGGATCATGTACAAAATGCGCCCCAGGAGGACTAAATCCAAGTGGGAAGCTCACTTCTCCCTGCCACCTGGCTTGCTGCAGAAGGGAGGGAGTGATATGTTGCAGTCTGGTATCAGCAAAGGCAGGATCCACCATCTTAAAATCTGGCTTCACCTACTCTGTGAGACACGAGAAATTAGACCGTAGCTCTCAGTGTCTCCTTGCTCGAGCACATGCTTGAAAGCTCAGCCAGGCATTTCACCCACGGCATTCCATAAAAGCTTCCATGTCCCCCACAACTCCAAACACACACACACACAACCACCCACAGAGCAGAGGAAATAATAGCAGCACGCTGACAAAGGTTCATTGTGAAACATGCTGTCATAGCAGCAAAGGCTTTTCTAAATCCACGCGGATGTCTTCCATTAGCAAGATCTAACTGGTGATGCTGTGTCCATCTCCGGAGTCCTCAGCACTGGAAGGACACAGACCTGTTGGAATGGGTCTAGTGGAGGGCCATAAAAACGATCAGAGGGCTGAAGCACTTATCCTGTGAATACAGGCTGAGAGAGTTGAGGTTGTTCAGCCTGCAGAAACCTTATAACAGCATTCCAGTACCTGAAGAGACTACAGGAGTGATGGGGAGGCATTCTTTCTCAGGGAGTGTAGCGATAGGATGAGGGGAAATTAATTTAAATTGAAAGAGGGGAAATTTAAATTAGATACTAGAAAGAAATTCTTTAGTGTGAGGGTGGTGAGGCACTGGAACAGGTTGCCCAGAGAAGTTGTGGCTGCCCCATCCCTGGAGGGGTTCAAGGCCAGGCTGGATGGGGCTTGGAGCGACCTGCTCTAGTGGGAGGTGTCCTTGCCCATGGCAGGGGGGTTGGAACTCAATGATCTTTAAGATCCCTTCCAACCCAACCCAACCCATTCCATAATTCTATGATTCTATGCTTACTTATAGGAGGCAAAATTGACAGTAGAGGAAGACAAAGTAGAAAGAGGAGATCATGGTTAGACCATGTGATATTACAGATGGAGAAAGAGATCGCTGTCTGTTTAGGAATAACTACTTCTGTATCTGAGTACATTGTTCTTCCACCACTTGGCTGTGGAAGAACAGAGACATCTGTGGTCTTTGCGTTGTACTTTTCTAACAGCGCGACATGCACAATAAGATATGTTTATTTTACTTGCCACTCGTTTATCACCTCAACTAGAAAAATTCCTAAAGAACAGCACTTGCATTGTAGCAGCTGATTAAAGATTTTCCTCAGAAGACACGTATGAATCTTTGCTTTCCCCCAGCACTGCAGAGCTGCTGTCAGTCAGGAGCTGTGCAGGGCATGGCTGCGTGGAAGTGAGGACCGACTTAGTCAGAGCCACAAGGGCCTTTTCACCCCACTGCAGATGTGGGACGCAGAAAGGGGAGCTGGAACACATGTCCTAACTGAAGGACCAAATGTATGAATTTCAAATGCTTCTTCTCCTAGAGCCCTTGAAACAGGTTTTAAAGGACAGCTTGGAATAGAGATAAATAACTCTTTTATAAATCCAGGGAAAATAAGAAAAATAAAGGGTAAGTCTGCTCCTCACAAGGTACAGGATACTTGTCTGGCTGGACAGTGGGTCCGAGAACGTGTGGTTATTCCTTTACTATGTATGTTCTGACAGGTATGTAAACATACTCCCTTCCACAGCTAGTGGAGACAACCTCTTGATTTTTGTTCCATCATAAACAGGCCAAATAAAATCTTTTGTCATTCATTAACTCTCTAATATTTTCTTAATTTAATCTCTTCCACTTTCAATTATGAAAGCCTTTGAGATTTGAGTTGTTAGTCAGGCATGGGGGTGCTTCACTTAAGGGCTTTTTGCAATGGTTTAATTAGCAATCAGAGGCTTAGCTGCTTTGCTCAGAGACACTGTCAGAAGAAATAGTGATCCTTTGATACTAAGTTTGGAGAAGCAGATTTCTACTGATGTTTTATGAGATGGGATAGTTCTGATTTTTTATTTTTTTTTCCTTCTTAACACTGCTATCATTAATATCTCCATTTTCTAGGTCTCCTCCGAACAGGTACTCCTTCTCTCCAGCTTTGAATAAGCAGAACTTGAAATTTTCTTTACTAAACCAACAAAGTTCATAAATACTTGAGGTCAGAGACGACTGTTTGAACTTGTAATACAACTCTGGAGGAGACATTCACAGTCAGGTCTGTATATAAAAATTACGTTGTAAACTTCCATTGCCATAACCAGAACCATATTTTATAACCTCATGGCACCAGGACGTGCAGTTTGCGGCTCAGATGCCTATGATCTACTGCACATGTTAATTAACTGCACGTGCATTTTTCTGCCTAGATTTCCAAACACATTTTGAAAGATGTATATACCTGATGCACTTTAGAGCACCTTTTCATCTGCTGTAGAAAACAATTTTCATTACGTAAAAATCTTTATATTTCAAACCCTTCATTTTAACACATAGAGCCCTTTCCCTGGGGGAGGACAGGGATCAAAGTTCACCTTTATCCACAGACTGGATGAAGTCGTTTTCTTTCAATGCATGCAGTGTTACAGTGGAATAGTTGACAGTAGAGTTATCAATTGAATATAGTAGATTTTAAGAGAGAGCTGAAAAACAAATGCCAGCTCATTTCCTGCAGTAAGGTTTTCATTCTGTAATATTTTTTATTGTGGGCCTTTTAATGCAAAGATATAATTTGAAAGGCTGTTAAATTTCCAGAAAAGTCCAAATGAGAAGTTCCAAAGCACCCAAATGCAATATTTAGTTTCAATATTTTAATCAGAAATATTACCACCTTTTCCTCATGGAAAACTTTCTTTTAGGGAATCCTTATTTGTTGCTGGCAAAAATTTCTGCTTAAAATATTTTGAATATTTTGATTATTTAAAGTTTAGATATGCCGCAGATACTGTGAAGTATCACACACAGACCAGATGAGAAAGTATAATCCACATCATACGGCTCTAAGGCCTTTTTTTCATGAACCACTAAAGCTGTGAAAAACCGCTTTACTTCCTTGGAAATGAAGCCTCTGGGATAACACATGTTCTGTACCCCACATGCCCCACTGGAAAGTGTCACTAGGATTTCAGGTGAAGAAAGCTTAAGGCCATCACAGGTCACTTTTCTAGACAGGCCCGGATGCTTTCAGCGTCCCAAGCATCACGGATACCAGGTACCGAGCTCACTCTTCCCTTTGCTGCTTTGGCCAGATAGTTGGAGGGATGAAGGAGGGAAGGATGAGCTGCTCTCTTCCTTACATCTTTGTAGCTGGGGAGGAGACACTAAGTGATGTCAGCCATTTTCCCAAGGACAGCTTGCTGAAGAGGGGGGTAAATGAAATGAGAAATATCTACAAGATGATCAGATCCTTAGCTGCAGGACACTAGTGTGCTCTCACTGAAATTTGAATTAGTTTGCATGATACTAGCTAAGTGTTCTTTTGGTCTGCTCAGCTTTAGGAAGCTAAATTGACTGATCTAAAACACATTATCAGAGGAAGAGGACAGTGGCAGTGGTTAAAGCCACAATCGTCCACATTGTGCCTTTTATATTTTAAATAGGGTGAGCTAGGTCATAAAGTTTAAGTACTCTTGGTCTATAAAACAGAAAAGTGTTCTAAGGCAACACCACAGAATGACATAAGAGAGACCCTCGCAGGCCTAGGAGAAATACGAGCAACCTAAAAGGCACTGGCTATGATTATATACATTACTGGAATTCAGTCTTTGGGCTCCCTGCTAGGAATGCTTGAAAGAGTGGCAGTGATGGTCAGTTGCTGATTTATGTACTAGAAACATACTGTCAGGGGAAAAAAAAGTAAATTCTGCCCTTTGTATAGAGCCTCAGCATTTCATCAAAGTATTTTTAATAAAAATTATGCTGACAGGATTGCAGAAGATGTTAATATCAATAGTTCTAATGGAGGCAAAGAAAATATCTGGGCATCTGAGCTAGATTATTGCTGGCTAGTGTGTGTGCATGTGGGAATGTGCATGTGTGTGACTAAAATGACCGGTTTCCCCTGCAGAATGCACCACTGGGGATAGAATGATACAGGGAATAGCTTATGGTCTGTGTGTCTGATGGTAAAAATCAATGACTTGCCTTATTGAAAGGTGCCCTCAGGGGCAAAAAGCAGTGAATAGCTTATTAGTTTGTGTGTGCATGCTGGCAGATGATAAAGCAGCATTGAAATCAGTCATAGACCATAACAAAGTACCCATCCCTGTCTTAAAGCCAGCGTGTACTTCTGTCTCAGGGGAATACGCCTCCATTAACCCAAACTGTGCAGTAACTCATCTTTAACCACAGTACAAATATGCAGCAGAAGAGGAACCAGTAATGATTTCTTATGGTTACCGATGCAAAAAATATAGAGGATAAATTACTGGTGTGCAGGGCAAGATTCTTTTTGGTATAATATTCCATAATTCTATTTTACTATTATCTATAATGGTGTGGATGGACTCCAGCTGAGGATCTGGCTTGATACCAGGAATATTTTACTCATTTCAAAATAAAAGAGGAAAACATGGAGTGATGCAACAAAGAAAAGATGCAAGAGACAGAATGTTCCGACCTTTTTTCCCATCAGTAAACTCTGTTTCAGAGTATATTCAGGTCATCCATTCAGACACATAAGACCCACATACAACTACATTGTCACTGAAGCATTTATTGACCTTAAAATGTTGTCACGCTAGGCATTACGTGTCACGCCCTGGCACGCTTTGCTTTGATGGCATACATCTGATTAATGCCAATAATGCCTTCAGCAAACATAATAGCCATTTAATGTGGAGCTTTCCCATAAGATCACTAGGGTAGATTCAGGCAAAGAATGAGAGGTGATGGTTTCTCTTGGTTGCAAGGTGAAAGTACTGACTTCAGTAAGCATTTTCATGCTTTAATTATTTCCTAAGAGATGCTGACGGCATCTGTGCTCGTATCCATGGATATCCAAAACTAGTACAAAGTGTGTCTGTTTTAAAGGACTTGACACTTCAAATATGTAATATTTTGTCTTGAAATATGTCATAGCGATGGCCATATGGGGCAGAATGATTCCCTTAGCTGGAGTAACTGATGTGTAGCATTTATTAAACAGATGGATAGACACGTGTACACTCACATACAGCTCTGCTAACCTTATGTTAGTTGTGGCACTCCCTGAAGGACATGCCTCTGCAAACCACAGGCAGAAATCCTGTCATCATATTGTTATGTAGAAAGGTGCTAATGGCTTCCATAATGGAGCTTCTAATAAAATGCTATACAAAAAGAGTTGAGTGTATAGTATAACAGTATAACAGTTGCATCCAGAAAGTCAATAGGGCACTTGTTCTTGTCTTAGAAATTTCTGAACTTCCCATTGCAGCAGCTGCTGAAGGAAGAGCAACTGAGCTATGGAACCTCGCAGCAGGATTTTCCCATGTGTAAAGTCAAGGGAAGGATGAACTGAAGCAGCTGAATTCAACTGAGATTTGTAAGCACCCTGGAACAAAGTGGCAGAAATGTTGGTGGGTAGGATAGAGACCTCAGCTGAGAAATCTAGAGCTAGAAGTTGTTGTCCCCTCTTAAGGAAGCAGGCCTTATCAGGTACAAAATATATGCCTCTTACATTTAGGATAATCCTTCACACTTTGTTGCAATGCAGAAGACCATTCCTTTTCTGCTGTGGTAGGTGTCTACAGCTTTACTGACTGAAGACAGTAATTCAAAAGAAAAACAAACAAAAAAAAGAAACAAAAATCCCCATCAAAATCATCACTGACAAATTAAATTTGTGGAAAGCAAATGGCAATCGCTCTCTATTAGTTACTCACAAATTTGAGTTTAAGAGAAGAAAACACAAAATGATGTAACCTGAAAAACAGCTGTTGCAAAAGAGATGTGATACATCAGATGAAAGTGAGTGCCTGAAATTTTTCATTCTACTTTGCAGAATAGCAGTTGCGCAGTCTGATACCAATTTAATCTTTTCTGGGGTTTGTTTCACAGGTAGGCATGCAGCATGTCACCAAGCAGTGCTGAAGAAACAGAGGACTTGCACTCTTTTACTTTGTTCAGAACAAATCATAGAATCATAGAATCATGGAACGGTTTGGGTTGGAAGGGACCTTAAAGATCATCGAGTTCCAACCCCCCCTGGCAGAGACACCTCCCAGCAGAGCAGGTTGCTCAAAGCCCCATCCAGCCTGGCCTTGAACTCATATGCGATGAGCTGTAAGTGTTTTCAGTTATTCCTTACTTCATTCCAATGTATAAAGCACTTTTTTGGTGGTGGTCTACATCTGCGAACTTGGACAAGCTACTCCTTGTATGGCATTATGTAGGAGTAAAAGCATGTATAGCATTAGCATGTTGTGAGGACTGACTGCGAAGAAAGATTGGAAAGTGGCTAGTCTCTCCCGTAATATGGAGCACATATGTATCTAAGGCAGATTAGTAATGACATGCTTTATGTGATATATTATATAAAACACGTTTGAAACTTGTCAACATTGGGCTGCTCCATTATGGATTGATCTTTTCCTTATCACTGCATTTTGGGCTTTCAACACAATCATGAAAGGATTTCAAATAACACTAGGAGAATATGCAGGTGAACAGAAATGAAGGAATGGGACCTGCACTTGGAAAAGGAAGCGGGGTCTTTCTGTAAAGACAACTGGCTTTTATCTCCTCACTGCTGACCATATGCTGAGGAGTGCATGCTATTCCCCAGCTAAACACGCAGTAAAGAGTGGTAGGTAGAAAGGCAAAACTGAATCCATTATTACTGCTAATTTTTCAGATGGTAAATACAACCTTCCTTGTACCGGCCCAAGTTCCTCTAGGTCTTTAAAAGTTACACACTGGTTTTGGACTTGCTGTACCACAGACTGAGAGAGAAAATTAGAATGACTGTTGCCAGTATGGGCAATTTTCCAGGAGGTTTCTGCCAACCAAAACTAATTCATAATCAAGATCAAGATGGATTCAATGGATGGACCACTCAGTGGATAAGGAACTGGCCACACTCAGAGGGTTGTGGTCAACAGCTCAATGTCCAAGTGGCAGCTGGTGACAAGTGGGTCCCCACAAGGGTCAGTACTGAGACCAATACTACTTAACATCTTTGTCGGAGGCATAAACAGTGGGATAGAATGCACCCTCACCAAGTTTGCTGATGACACCAAGCTTGGTGGCACAGTCAACACGCTGGATGGAAGGGATGCCATCCCTTGTCCAGAGGGACCCAGACAAGCCTGAGAGGTGGGCTAATGCAGATTGCATGAAGTTCAGCTGAGCCAAGTGCAGATATGGCAATCCCATGCACAAATACAGGTTGGGCAGAGAATGGCTGGAGAACAGCCCTGAGGAGAAAGACTTGAGAGTGCTCATGCATGAGAAGCTCAACACCGTCAGTGTGCGCTGGCAGCCCAGAAAGCCAACTGTATCCTGAGCTGCATCAAAAAAGCATGACCAGCAGGTCACGGGAGGTGATTCTGCCCCTCTACTCTGCACTCTGAGACTCCACCTGGAGTACTGTGTCCAGCCCTGGAGTCCTCAACATAGAAAGGACATGGAACTGTTGGAACAGGTCCAGTGGAGGGCCACAAAGATGATTAGAGGGATGGAACACCTCTCCTATGAAGACAGGCTGAGGGAGCTGGGACTGTTCA
>VZRU01007635.1:213814-273021 GCA_013398155.1 Pedionomus torquatus
GCAGCCTTCCAGTGTCTGAAGAGAGCCTACAGGAGAGCAACTCTTTGTCAGGAACAAGGACAACAGATAATGGTTTTAAACTAGAATAAGGGAGATTTAGATTGGATATTAGGAAGAAATTCTTTACTGTGAGGGTGGTGAGACACTGGAACAGGTTGCCCTCGGAAGTTGTATGTGGATGCCCCATACTTGGAGGTGTTTAATGTCAGGCTGGATGGGGCTTCGAGCAACCTGGTCTAGTGGGAGGTGTCCCTGCCCATGGCAGGGAGGTTGGAACTCGATGATCTTTGAGGTCCTCTCCAACTATAACCATTCTATGATTCTATGATCAGTTACTGTACACATGATTGCAACACTTCTTCCACAGAAAGCCCACACCAGTAACTACTTTTGCTTGGTGCCTCAGTCTCTGGAGAGACTGATGGAGAAGGAGATAACTGATGACCTCAACCGAGGACTGACCCAAAGCCTGCTGAATTCAATGTGTGCATTTATGATAGCATTTCAGATGAGATAAAGATTGTTCTTTTAAAGCAGATCTTCCAGTTTCCCCCATTTACTGAGCACTGGATTTCTTTCAAATGAGACTAAATGGTAAATGCACCCCAGCAGCGTACCTCTGTGTGCCAGTTCACGACAGGAGGTCAGTCCACGAATCTAAAGTAACCTTCTTTTCCCAAACACACACACACTGTAGGTACCAGGTACTTACCACCCACTGTTTCGAGCTGCAGACATGTGCCTGTTGTGCTGCCCTCCTTGTGACTGCAGATATAGCCAAGGAGATTCCCTTCTGGACACCTGACCCCCACACAGCCCGGTAAAACTGAAGAGATCTCTGCACAAAAGAAGGGGAAGACTGGGTATAATCATAAGTCATGACATAGATTTCCAACTGAAATGGGAAATGTTTTATTTTCTCTAGATGGATCTTTCCTCACAAGCTGCAATTTCACACACAACAAAAGAAAATAAATGCAAAAATTATTGCGGACACTAACACACTTTTTTTTTTCCCCTCCGTTTTTTTTTTTTTTTCCTTCCTAGGAACCTCATAATGAGACTATACTGATTCCCTAAGGAGGTAAATTTGATATTTCTCCAGTGTGAATCCAGACCCCTTCTGGATATTAATCCACTTCACAAAGTCATTACGAATAATTTAGCATAAAAGCAGCCTTTTTCCTCACAAGACAAAGCGCTGAGGCTGAGGCATTTGTAGAGCGGTGTGAAAAACATACTGTAGCTGCCTTGGCTCCATTTGGATGGAGTATAAATAAGGAAATTTGGCTGCAAATCCTGTCAGTCTCTTAGTCTTATTTAGCACAAATATTCAGGAAAAACAATGATAATATCATTTGGCTTTCTTTTTTTTTTTCTTTTTCTCCTTTTTTTTATAGTGCTAAGTCAATGCATAATTACTGGAAAGCATTTCTGACTGAATTTTAGATGAGCATTTTGACAAAATATAATATTGGAAACAATCTTTATCAAACATTCATGTGTAGTGTGAGAGATAAAAACAGGAATCCATAATTCATACAGCAGAGTGTATTACCAAGTGTGAATAAGAGGCTGAATTTAAATGAGGAGGTCTGAACAATATTTTCTGCAAGGCATCTGCTTTAATCATTTACATTATTCACTAGGTTTTCCAGAACTGTAAATCTTAAATATATATTTGTGTTTGTGAGAATGTGTATGTAAATACACACATATATGCACACATACACAAAGCATTATACATACCCACACATCAGCACTCATTCACGCAGATGCAGAAATGTGTTTGCACACAGAGACATAACAGCTTAGGGCCCAATTCTGAAATCAGTCTACGCGAATGGGAGGACTCCTATTGACAGTGATGGATTTGGGGATCAAGACCTTAGTGCCTTGGTTTTTCACCTCTTACTCTGAGTTTGCAGTGCTATGAATCAGATTAAAGTGAAAGGAAAGACAAGTCTTTATTTACCCTAAAATAATTGAAATATTTACTTAGTTGACAACACACATTACAGAGAAGCAGAAAACCCACAGTGAATCACCCTATGCTGAGACGAAATCCTAAAGAGCTTTCTGTCAACCGTTTTATCCAACTGACATTCTTACCCAAATTTTGTTTTCAGGACTGGCTCCCTATGCTTCAGGGTGCAATGACAAGAGACACCCTTGAGTGAGCAGCTGCGTGGAGCTTGACCGCAGCCTGCACGGGGGGCCCATCCAGACCCAAGGCTTCCCATACCCCACTGACCCACCTTAACTCAGACAGAAAGGAATTTTAATCCTCCCAGCCGTTGTCCCTGCCTGGTTTGACTCTGCCTATACCCCTCAGATGTTAATTCTTGCCAAGGTAGCAAAAGGAGTCACCTAATGATTGCTGGATGCTTCAATTAGCCCTGTACAGATTTTTGGTCAATGATTAGAAGCAGGCCCTCTTCTCAGTGGGCCAGCAAATCCTAGAGTGCTGTTTTTAACATAATAATGCTTAGATTTCTTATAAACTCATCTATTTGCTTTTCATAATTAACACTTTCACAAGGTATGATTTAAGTACATAGCAGTTACTGGCTTATTTTTGACTTGTAGGAAAGTGAGGGGTGATAATGAGTTTGAGGGCTTGATGTTCCCCGCTTGTTATGGAGGGATATCAAGACAGTTTGTTTTTTTTTTTCCAGTTGTGGTTGCTGCATACAGTTCAGCCCTCTTTTCAGAGATGTGCTTAGGACAGCGTAGTACCTGAGGAAGAGGCATGATGGCAAATAACAAAAGACAAAGGCCAGCACTACCCCAGGTTTAGGGTGTGATGCTCACGAACCTGTTCTGACACTACATCCTATATCACAGAATCACAGAATGGTTAGAGTTGGAAGGGACCTTAAAGATCATCGACTTCCAACCCCCCTGCCACGGGGAGGGACACCTCCCACTAGTCGAGGTTGCTCAAAGCAACCTACTATATAGGATGCATTCACTGTGCCAGCTTCTGTGTTTCTATGTCATCTGCATAACTAATCCTTTTATTTCCACGCTCCCATTTAATGACTGGTGAAGCAATGTCACAAAGCAGTAGCTGTAGCTTTGTTTTAGGAGAAGGCCAAAGAACTAAAAATAGCTGAGCTCTACTGCCGGGACAAGGTCCACATCCTCTGATGGGGCTCAGAGATTGCCTGATAAAGAAATCTGTCTCTGCTCCTTCCACTGCTGTTCATTTGTTGTAAACAACACACTTTTTTTTTTTGTGTGTCCTCCTCCCTGCAATAGAATTCTGCGTATTGCTTTTTTATCCCTTCTCACCCCCTTTCCCTTTCATCAGAATGTGTTTTCTGATTCTAGCAGATCTGTTTGCCAGGTCAGGAAGAGCAGATATTGCTGCACAGGAGGTTGTCTTACTCTGGTGTGTATGTGTTTATTTAAATGACTTTTACTTTCTCAGAGGGTAACACTGAACACACGATAGAAGAAAAATACTAAAGCCGTACAAATCTTTCCATTCACTGAGTTATATAGGGCATATTAAAAAAAAAAAAATACAAAGTTTTTAATTTGACAGACAAGTCGATGAGGAATCATGCATGAAATCCATGCACTCTGAAGACCAATGAAAAGGAATTTCACCTCTTTTTATGATGCTGAGACCAAGTGATTAAAATGATTTTGCCCTATCATTTTAATTCTCTTTCCTCTAAGCTTTCTTTAATGGTGCCCTCTTCCATGCTTAAGCAAAATGATGAATTAATTCAGTTTCTCCCCCGTGGGACAGAGGAAAAGCAAGACTCAACACATCCCATTCTGCCAATATTTCATTCACAGGGCGCACTACAATTACCCGTTTTTTCCATCCTTGATTGTTTTATATTGTTATCCTGAGGAATGTACACAGATCATAGAATTTTTGACTAAGAGACATTCTGATAAGACAAGAGATCAGATGTACTGCAAAATTTTGCAACACATTTTGCAACAAAGCACTGTTGAGCGAATGGGGAAGAAGGGCAGGTGCAGATTTTCTAGAAGAGGAAAAGCTTCCCTTCCGTTAACACTGTCCTGTCTGGGGTACATACCACTGAAGCAGTTGTACATCTCCTACAGCTTCTAACTATCCTGGTCACAACTGCATCCCATGATCTTCCTTTATGGTCTGTGGCTAATAACTTGAGAGTACTGACACTGCTCAACTTTAGCCCTGTAGCTGAAATGGGAACTGAGGTTCTCTGGCTGTGTCCCATCTGCCCCTTCATAGCACCTGTGATAATACCTCTCAAAGCCAAATGCCCTAACTAGACCTAGGCTGTAGAAAGATCTTCAGGATTCTTGCATGCTTCCTAGCTGGAAATCCAGGAAATATAACTCGGGGCCTTTGCTCTGGGGGTTGGATGAACCACATCCCAGAGTGTCCCTGGTGGGGGTTCCCTGAATCCACCAGTCTCTGTCCCAAAGGGCTTTGTGGCTTGTCCCTTACAACTAGGTCTTCACAAAATGTCCTGCCACTCCAAATCACAGTGTCTTCTCAATGGCTATATGGCATAGGAAGAATATGCATCCTTTCATGCACCTGATCGTCACATCAGCATCTAGGTCCACTGACAGCTTCCCATCCAAGGGATGGGGTCGAAAGGTAGTTTTGAGGTAGAAGGTGGTGTAGCTACTTCTCTTCAACAAGATACTTCACTCCTGAGAACATATCTTGGAGACCTTTTATGAAACCACATTCACGGACTAACTTGGCTTAGAGTCTTACATGAAAAGCAGTTCTGTATCAAAGTTATAAATAGAGCAAAATGGACAATAAGGCTATAAATAGTCACTCCTACTTAGATTTGGATGCATTTCTGCCTCGGAAATAAGCAACCACTGTAGATCCCTACAAGGGAAGTTGTTGTAGAGCTTATGATGGTAGATGAACCCAAAAGAGGAAGACAGGTATCTTGCATTTTGACCATGAAGTTTTCAGGGAAAAGAATACAGAAACATCTGGCATACTGATGTGGCTGATGGCTTGCATGCAAAGAATGGCCACCAGTTCAAAGAAATCTATTGACAGCCTGGCCCATGCCCAGTTAATGTAGTCTCTGTAGTGTGCTTGTCTCCCAAGGATGACCATAGACCTCACTCCAGTAAGTGTTGCTATTTAGCACTATGTATTTGGCCAATAGGGCACTTCATCAGTCAGTCTCTGGTGTATTTAATGGCCAGGATGCCTTCAGCTGGAAGTAGGTCATCCCCTGTAGAAGGCATGCCAACACTTCCTTGTGTCTGAGTGACAGCTGGTTGTTGTAAGTGGAAGTGTTGATTAAGGCTCATTTGCTGTATCTTCTCTGAGTAATGTCTTCCTAGTGGAAAACCCTTTGAATCTTCTTGGAAAAAAAGCTCAGTAACAAATAAGGAGCAATACAGGATACCAATGAATTTGCTGGTTTCTTCTGCTCTCAAAAAGGAAAAGATTATAAATGGGACTTCGTTTTGAATCAAATATTGGTTACAGAAAAGTGGATATGGTAAGGGACTTCTGTGCTTGGGTCTAAACTGCGGCATCATCTGTTATTCAGACTTGGCACAGGGCAAAACATTTTCACTTGATGCATTCTTTGTCATGGTAATTGATGACTATATTGTCACATCTTTTCTGTAAATCATGTCTTTTCAGAAACTGCCAAGAAGGTCTTGGTTGACTGCAACAGGGTCATGGACGTCATCACACGGGGTGAGAATAGATTGTGACAGTGACACGGGGCACCCGTATGTTTCTGAAAAACATCTGTTTGAATGCCCCTTTTGGGAGGGTAAATCAGTATAGAAAAATGAAGGATAGAAGTGGGCAGGGACTTTTAGATGTCACAAATCATGCATTAGGCAGATGAGTGAAATAGAGGTGAATACTAGAAGAGCCTTGCTGAGGGACAGCAAAGAATTTAGCCACTGAAAGGTTTGCCTTCTCCTGTCATATGTAGATGGGATTAATTCTGGGTAGGTAGTTATCCTAAAAGTTTGAAGTGTGAATTTGCAAGGGCGCTGCAGCTCAGGGAACAATCCCTGGTGGAGACTCCCAGTCAGCGTTGGCATGATCATTAGGACTAAATGATGACTCACAAACCAGAGATAGCCAGTGGATCTCTTTCACTGACCTGGCACCTTTACCTTGGAGAAGATGAGAGGTGGCTTGAAAACAGTAAGAAAAATCCTTTTGTGCCTCAAGACTCAGCTAGGCAACATGAAAAGTAAGTGAACAATGCCTCCATATGTTGACCAACAAAACAAAGGAGATGCTCTTAATTATGTTTCCTAGGTTTAACAGTAGCACCTTAAAAGGGAGCAATTTTAACATATTGAGCAACTGAAAAATAATCCAGCACAACTAAATCTGTAACAGGGAAGATTAAAGAAAACGCACACCACTTCTGTTTTTCATATGGCCAATTTCTCCTTAAGAAAAATAATTCAAGCCTATATATACATTCATAAAAATACAGATTCAGATGAGATATTCTGCTACAACTTGAACAAGAGCAATGTTAAAATGTAGTTTTCTCATAAAGATTCTATCCACATAAATAATAGCTTACTGCAGCCTAATAAACCTACCCCTCCTACATAATTATGTAGGAAGTTAATATTGTGTTGCCTTGGTCCAACATTCTCCTCCCCATCACAAACTCAAACACACACAGATTCCATTTGTAATTAACAGGAAATTTCTCTGTATTAGTTTTCTTTGCACTTTATAGAATAACAGAGAGATTAATTAAGAGGTCTGTATTTCTATTTCAAGGTTCAAGTACTTTCACAGAGTACATTGTGCTTTCAGAACCCATGGTGTCAGCAGAATTCCTTACTTCAAAACACAGACATTTCTCTTCCTTAAATTTTCCTTTTATATGTGCAATTACTAAATGATTAGTTAGTAAGGAGTTAGAAAGCCCAGACCACATCGTCACCTGTTAAAAACCTCCAGCCAGAGACTACTGTGCTGTGAATGTGTGCAAGGGAGGCTGCATAAACATTAGAAGACCAGGTGATGCTGACTGAAGAGACCCTTAGATCTTAGATGTCACACTTTAAGGTGTCCTGAAAAAGCTGAGCTTGGTAAAACCATCTATATCTTCATTGAAACCAAAGGACCATCCCCGCACCAGCTCAAGCGCCCGTGCTCCCCATAGACAGTAAGGCCTTCAGGCATCCTCCTGTAATTTAGACGTGCACTGTATCAGAGACACTACTCCTTCTGCAGCCCTTGATGTCAGTTATTCTCTAATCCTGCTCTTGTAGACATGGGCTTGGACAAGGTAATGAAATCTACTGCAGAAGGAGCAGTGCCACTAGGTGTGAGAGTGAGACTGAACATGAAGGGCTTTGATAAAAACTGTTTAGTCCTGTTCAGCAGAAATCTTTGAGTTTTGCTGACTAAGTTTACATCTTTCCCTAAAGGCAGAGATTTAAATGACCACCCCGAAGAGGAGTCTTGGTATCTGCAAATGAATATACAAAAAGCAGAAAACAGCAGAATTAAAGTCTCTTCCACTTGTGCCCAGAAAAATATTTCCCTGCTGTTGTGCCCTAACTGCAGTTCTGTGAAATGGGACGTGATGTCTCTGGAATGAGAGAAATGTTACTTTGTGACAGAACTGGATGGAGACCATGGGCCTGACTTCTGCTTGTTTATTTCCTAAACAGTTGGGTATTTTCAGTAATTCCCATGGAGATCTGTAGGAATCAAGAACACTCACTCACTAATAAAGGCACCGCAATCAGGTCTTAAGGGGCAATGTTGTTCAGTGGACTCTTGTAACCAAGAATTTAAACTCAAGGTCAAAGTTAAAATGAATAGAGGAAAGGAACAATTTTCCAGGAAGGTAAGGGCTGAGGAGCTGCACTTTGAAGTTGCAGCAGTTCTTTCATGGAGACTTTTTTATTGACACCGTCAACAGGTGTTCTCAGGCATGAAAAAACCATGCCATTAAAATAGGAGTAGTGCCAAAGGCAACTGATCATCCTGGGATGCGCTTGCAAGGGCACTGTTTTTATCCATCAAGGTTAGCTACAGGCTTAAATTATATGATCTAATATATATAGTTTTTGCAAATAAAAGACTAAGCAGTATAAAATAATTGACAGACCTCAAACCAACCGTTTGCTTTTTAGCATCACTTAAAAGTTCTTGAGAAATAAGGAATGTTTGTATTTTTAAAATAGATTGCAGTGAAATGTAATAAGGTAATTGTACACTGTGAAGAAAGTTACAGCTAATATGCACCATATGAAAACATCTGGGATCAGACTCCGAGATGAGCTCAGCACCTATCCACCTTCTGTTTCATGGCCATGCATGGCTTTGCTTTAAAAGCTGAGAAAAGGAATGTGGTTGACATCTATTAGCAAATATGTTCTAAAAATGTTTTGAAGGCCTAAGGCCACTGAGTACATATGATAAAATATTCACTGGCTGCTCCATGCTAGATGGTGTGAGTATATTGGAATACGCCGATCAGCATAAGACATCACCATCACTTTAGACAAAGCCTGAGATAATCCAACAGCCTTGCTCTTATTCAACAAAATGCAGTGGACGCTATTTCCCAATAATTTGGAAAGCAGCTACAAAGTTCTGAGCACTTTTTGTAAATTCAATACATAAGAAAATTAAAACTCAAGCACTAAATCAAAGCAATTTTAAAAATCTCAGAAGTGAGGCATTGAAAAAGAAAAGTCTTGCTTCTGTGACAGAAGCTGCCGCGATGCTGCACAGGCTCCTCTCCTGCTCAGCCCCTGGCTACGCTACCATCCTCTGGGGCTGACTTAGGCACTCATGGGTGATGCATTTCAGGTAGAGTCCAACTCAGAGAGGGGAATAGCAAAATAAGGTAACCAAGGAAGAAATATCAAAATAGGGTTGTTTTTTCTTTTGTAGAATGGATACATTTTTGTGAAATGTCTTCTTTTTTTTTTTTTTCTGAAAAATTTGCTTAAATATATTCTCATCTAAAATAATTTCCAATCCAAAATAATTTTTGAATCAAAAAGTTTTGATCATCCTTATCTGACATGCAGTGGAAAAACTCAATTATTGTATCAAGAAGTACTCTGTCTGACGCTTACTTGCTTTGCCTGAGAAAGATCCCAATGAGATAATGTTCTTCAGGCCTTTTTCTAATTTCCAGTTATCTTCTCAAAGATCAGAGAGCCACTTGGCAGTGCTCGCCCTCATTATTGAGAGAGGAAGTTGGAAAGCATTGTTATGTTTTTTTTTTTAAAAAAGTAGTAATAATAATATTCCCATTGTTTATGTAGATTGACTTTAAATAAACATATATTAAAATATGATTTTATGCCTACACTAAAGAACAGTTATAACATGTATAAATAGCTCTTTGTTTCCCCTTGATTCACCACTGAACTGCAAGACACTTTGTCACAGATCTGCAGAGAATGAAAAAAAAATCAGAGATGTAGCGAAGCATGTATTTTGGAAAGCAATGAAAATTTTGCACTTTCTAAGTAGATTTTAACAGCCTGTCATCCAAGGGAAAATCCCCATGGGTCTTCTACTCCCAAACAATATTTTGGGAAAATCCTGTCATCTCTTCCCACTACAGCCTTCTGTGACTGAGAACCGCATTCAGTTAATCTTTGGGTCCACCTAAGTATTTATCACTTATGCCTTTCAAGGTGCCTATGTAAATCTCACTCTTTTTTGAAGAGTAGATTATTAAATCATGCTCTGCTGAAGATTTCTTTATGCAAACAAAGTCTCTCTTGAAAAGGGAAAATAAAACAGAAACCAGAACTATTTATCCCACGTAAAGGGGAACTCCATCTGCCTTTAATCAGTACACGGACAACAAAGAGATGGTGCAGATTTTCAGTCATGTGCTTTTGCCCAGATGTGTAAAGCAGAGGTTGTGGGTGTGTGACACAGGCACATACATATCCCCGTGCGCGAGTTTATCTCCACGCACCTCATAAATGACACGTGCAAAATTCTCCTGCCTCACCACAGTTTGTGTCCACAGGTTTGCATGGCCATTAGCTTTTTTTGTTTGTTTGTTTAAGCCGGAGTTTTTTCTGGACTATCTAGTAAAAAAACATTGTTTCATGTTCTTTTTTTAGGGTGACTGGGAGAAAAAACGAACTTTTAAAAAAAAAACCATCATGACAGTGGCAGTAATTAGGAGGTTAACCTATTGCTAACATGACCTCAAACTGAGAAAGCTTTTCATCACCAGCTCAGATGGTAGCGAACAAAAATCATTATCTGTCTGATGGTTGCTCAGAAATCTAGGAGGGCACGAGTAGAGTATCTCATTCCATTTCTTAGTGGATAAATATGGATTCACAGCATGCAAATGCTTCTCATGCTGTCAAAAGTCACTAAATTAGCTGTGATCAAGGGTTGATTAGGAATCATAAAGGATAATCATCTTTTTTCCTTACTCAAAAAACTGCTCTCTACAGAACAGGGCAGCAGTTAAAGGATGATACTAGCTCTTTTATATGTTTAGTAGAGTTCAACAAAATACACTACACGCCTGAACCTAAGGCTGTTTTCCCTGGCATCTTTCTCAAAATTGCATTTGTACTTCACTAAAACTTTGTAAATGAAAGTGGCTTAAACCATAGCTGATTAGAGCTCATGTCTGACCAAATCTTGTTCCTGAATCACACTTTGCATAACAGAAGAAAACTTTTTGTTTTCTGGGGCTTTATCAAGGATCACTCAGACCTGTCAGGCCCATACTGTCTGTTCATAATTACCTGGCAGGTTCATTAAACTTATACTAGCCATGCAATCTCCTGCATTAATTTTACCTCTCCTTCTCACTCTACCCTCTCTCTCTCGGCCCTCACGTAGTCTCTGTTACTTCAGGAACACACCTGGATTGCCTTGTGTCTCTGGAAGCATTCAGTTACAGGATTAACGGATAAAAATATGAATCACACCTTGTTCCCCAGAATTTCCCTTTCATTGGCACCGGATTATATATGTCTCTGCTAGATGTTATATGGAGTGCAATTTTTCAATGGGAACTCAGGAACAAGAGCTGCACAGTGGTCTTAAAATGGTTTTGTTTACATTTTTTTTAAACTTTGGTATTTCAGGAGGTAGGAAAATAGAGATATTCGGGTTTAATTTTTTTTTTGTTTTGGGGGGGAAAGGGGAACACAACATTCTTTAGTCATATTCTGGCTGCATCCTTGGGACTGTGCCCAGTGATTCTACATGTTGCTCAATTAACATACTTCATGTTTTATGAGGTATAAAGTTGCTCCTCATGAGATGCATGACCCTAAGGCCAGTGGGATGTGGCCAACCTCCTCACATTAGTGGGCTTTCAGAAAACATTGTGAAATTCATTGCTTTTTTAGCTGTAAACCTGATTCAAACTCAGGTCTCAAGCTGAGAGGCTGGTGTATTAACCTAATGTACCCACTTGACTCTCTCCTAAGTATCATGATAGATTTCTTTTAATCTGCTGCAGAAAATAAATTGCTGGAGAAAAAAAAAGAAAAAAAGAAAAAAAGATTTGTACTCTTTAAAGACTAATCACTTTCAGGCACTGGATGGCAAACAGCGAGATTCAGAATGAACCCTTTTGCTGCATTACTCATGACAGCTTACAACCCAGACTATTAAACATTCATCAATAAAAATTTAACATCCCATCTTCCCTTTGATATCCTCAACTGCTCCCTACATAAGACAACAAGAAGGCTTTCCACAGCTCAGTGTGATGGCAGGACATCAAAGCAGCCGCCACAGCTAGCCTGCTCCCAACAGTTTCTTGTATTTAGAAAGTAGAGTTGTCACATGGGAGGGGAAGAAGCAATGCAGGAGATTCTCTCTGGTTTGAATATATACAATCCCTCCCAAGGGGTGCAGTATGTCCATGTTGTGGCTGAGCGGCAAGTTGCAATTCACTTTTCTCCAGATAAGTATCTGACAGACCACACAGAAGCAGGAAAGAAGAGCTGGATATTCTCCTTTGTTAAACAATGAGCACTGCATGCCAGGACTTTAACTGCTGGAAAGAAGGAAAGGCTTTTGCTTTAAAAATTTCTAGGTTTTATTATATCCTGGATTGAACCATTTGCTGTAGCTACTGTTTGCTGGAGAAGTGAAGTTGGTAAACAAATAAATCTACTTGCTTTCTTGCTGCCTTAAGAAGGTTGGCGCTTGACTTTGAAAAACCTGGCAGGAAATTTTCAATGGGCACGTCCAGTTCAAATCAGCAACTTCCATCTTCAGCTACTTAACAGAAAAGAGCTGGAAAATCAGAGCCTGAAATTAAATCTAGAAATCTCAGAGGCAAGTTCACAAGGGAAGATTTGGGGCAGCTTCTGCACCTCCAACCATGCTCAAATTTCATTTCCTGGTGATTTTTAATTTCTCTCACGTCTACTCTGGCCTAAAGGAAAAGGACAATGCTGCATGAATTTGAGGGAGATAAAACTGGCTCAAACTTTAAAAAATTCAATCTAGTCTGAAGGTTTAGCTTAAGTAATGTGGTATCTGTTTGCACTTGAAATTTAGGTGACAGATTTTACCTATTCCGAGTCTCAGTCTGGACCACCAACAGGTGAGCTTACCGACTGTGTATGAACCATTATATCAGTGAAGCAGCTGGTAAAGATTATGTTAAAAACCAGTATTTCATCCATTTGTAATGTTTATTATAAAGCTTAAGTTTCATGGGGAATAAAGATGGAATTTATGGAATGGCTGCTTGAAAATTTACTGCTCTTAGGCACTGAACCATGTTTGGAAATTGATAGTATCTTCCTTGGAAACATCCCCCCTCCAGTTCCCTCTCTCTCCATAAATTCTTTCTACATCCCGCTCACCCAAATGACGTAGGTGCCCTTTAATCTAGGTTTCTCTGCAGCTGAAGAGCTGTTCAAACTCCTTTAAAAACCACACCCTTTGGCCAAACTGGGGCTGAGCGCGGCTGGTCCCTCATCCTGAAATTAAGTTTGTTTGTCTTGCAAGTAAATCTATTATCACCAGATGGACTGGACACCAGCAGCTCTACCAGAGCACCTGGCTGTGTCTTCTCCCAACAACTGCTGGGCCTCAGCCATACTTATTGTCCTGAATCTCATTCAAATCCCATTGCAATTGGAAGACTTCTGTAATGCAGGTGGATTTGGATCAGATGTTAAACTGAAAGTGCCTCAGGGTTGATGAGCTCTTAGTTTTGTCCCATTTGCCTTTCTTCTGCTCCCATGTGATAACACCAGCCATTTTGACCACCTGCTACCTGCCTGTGGTGGCCCAGGGTTCCAGGAGCAATGCTCCTACCCAAAAGCTGCCTGTTCCAGGAGGAACGAAGGGTCAGAAGCTGGAAAAGAAAAATCCTATGGTGTGCATCTTTCCAAATGCATATCATTTAGTTGGTCACAGCTGCACTGGGATGAGGGACATAACAGGGTAAAAAGGAAGACAGTAAAATAAAGAAAATTATCTTCTCATGGTGGTAGAAATTCTATTTTTCAAGACTCGGAAATTCATTAACTTGTTTTTGTTATCAGGTGTTTGGTAACTTCCAGAAGCCGTCATTCAACTTACCTTTGATAGCATTTTATGCTGTCAACTAGCTAAATAAATTGAATTTATGTCAGCGAAGGACGCAGAAAGAAGAGGAAGTATTGCCCACAATTATGCATTCATTGACCTGGCTTTGCTTAGATTTTGTGACTTATTTAGAAGGCAAAGTGCTGCTAAAGAAGCTCGGAAAGAACATGTTCCCTTTCAGCCCCTCTGTTCTTCTGCCTCAGTAGCAGAGAAACAAAGTTGATCAGGTTCCATGTGTACTGCAATAAAACGAGCTACAGGTGTTTTGCTCTGGCCTATTACTTAGTTTTAGTTTCTCTTATCTAAAGATCATTTACCCTCTAATCAATTATAGCACTGACATATTTGCAGAACAACAAACCAAGTTTTTAAAAAAGGCTCTAAGGGCAAGAAATGAATTTTTTTACCTGTGGCTATACTTAAAATCAATTCCCTGTATTTTGAAAATTTCTCTAGCAATAGCAGCAGCAACCAATATCTTTCACCAAGATGCAAAAGGGCCTGCATAATGTCACAAGCAAGTTTTACACCTATTAGCGGGCTAAAAGCATGGAAATCGATACGGTTTCCTATTTTGCTTCTTCCCTTTAAGAAACAGATTTTCATTGTTGTTCAGAGGTTTTCTTTCCAGTTTGGAAATAATTCTGTGTTCAGCTACCCAGGACTTGTCTGCAATTCACTTAAGGGCTTTCCATTGGCTTTCAGGCACCAGCAGTGAAATAAAAGGAGGCAAGTGAGGGAATTAAAAGATCTAGAAGGGAAGAGAGATTTTGTTTGAGAGTCAAGATGGACCAGAGCAAGAAAATCACACCTCTTTATGTTGCCTCAGAGATGTAAAAGCATGTCAATACTATTAGAGCAGGCGCAGTTCTGAAAAAAATCCCACAACTCATAGTGCAATCAGTAGCACGACCAGGGGCAGAGATGCAGCTTTGAAAACAGCACGGGGCGCCTTGTATGTCCCATGCTACACCGTAATTTTTGTTTCCATGCAACTTCATCCCACACTAAATTTGCCTCTGCAATAAGTAAATATCTAAACAAAGACTATTTGGAATGAAAATGACTTGTTTTATGAAAATTTCAGATACTTCCTAGTGTCAGTCTTTTTTCCTCAAAAATGCTCTCACTAAATATGTGTTCCTGCCTGAGACTCGTTTTAACAGAAATTAAAACAGATACAATTTGCCCTGCCAGGGCAGTAAGACTCGCACCTTTCATTTCTCTGAAGTTCCATGGGAATTTTAAAGACAGCTCCACATTAGCATCTGCCAAAACACAGCCAGCCTTTCGAGCAGTCTCCCTCTTCCTTGCTCTTTCACCCAGTTTCCACTACATTCTCGAGCAAACACACTGCAAATACTCATCAGGATCTTTGGTTCTTTGAATATGCTAATACTCACCGCTTAAGGAGGTGTGGTATGTGGGTTCAAGTCATGTGGGTTTGATTAGCAAGACTTAATCAACTGAAAATTGTATGATAAACTTGCCTATTAATAATGTCTTTTACTTCTTTACTACCAAAACTGGTGCAGCAGGCATTTCTATTTTTAAGCAGGATATATTCCTAATGTAACTATCACGTGATATGCAGAATAAGGCTTTGCTGCAGGGCAGAGCTGCATCTGTTATCTCAAATGTGTAAGCTGTGACTATCATTTTAAAAGTAAAATTATCTCAATGTACTAGCTGCGCATAAAATTTTCCTCCTCTTGAAGTAGATTCTAGATGACCGTCTGTCCTACCTGCAAAGCAATTTGAGCAAATCCTCAGCATTTGGGTCAAAATTCACACCTGTGCAGAGAGCCTGCGCAAACCAACGTTGTGGTTCAAGTCCCACTCAGGTTCTGTGAATCCTGTCTCGGTTCCTAAAAGGTGGTGGGAGGGGAAGGTGCTCAGCGTGGCAGAAAAGCAGGCACAGTCTTTTATGGTAGGAGTTCACTGTTTTGAAGTGACTTAGCTAGGTGTTTTGCACAGTGATGAAAGAGTTCTCTAGTTTAAAATCAAAAGCTTCAAATATGGAAAATTTTTAAAGCTACCGAAGCACAAGTCTAGTTAGTTATCATTCTACCTTGAAGCAATTTTAGTTCTAAATTTGCAGGATCCTCCCAAATTCACACAACCTTTTCAAATTTGCAACCAGCCATAAGTAACAGCAGACCTATATTTTGCTAGTATAATTAATAATTTTAAGCTCAAGTGGTCTTTGTGATGGTATTATAGAGATGTAATAACAGTGAAGCTGTAAGCTGCTAGTATTAATGCAGAACAGTCATTCAGCACTGGCTTTGGCATTTTTTATAGTAGAGTCAGAAATTAAAAATAAGTCATGACAGTAGCAGAGTAAGAAAAACATTGACAATATCAACTAGTAGGTTTCACCTCTTTGCATCAAGCAACAGGGAGAAAAAAAGTATATTGATACATAGGGGCTTATTTCCCTGCTGGTAAAAGGAAGTTTGAACTGTGCAGCCTCTCAAACACCAGCCATCTGCCCCTGGGGTCCCAATGTCCCAGTGAAAAAAAGTCCTGTGTATAGAATGAATAGTCTTCTAAGATTCTTTACTCTTGCATGCTACAAATCTCAACTTAGAAGGAAATGCAAGGAGCTAAGTATAAAATTTTCCTATCTATTTGATTACCAACCACTTTCTTCTAACAGCTGACAATCAAAAGCACGTTAGCTGCTGTCACTTCAAAAAAATAATTTTTATGATGTTGATATCTGTATAGTAGGAATTGAATCAACACATTAACTCAGTTCACGTATGTAAACACAGATGCTGTTTCAGTCATGATAACCCTAACTATACTAGAGATTTTAAAATAACTTCATTTTCCCTCCTCCAAGTTCTACTGAAAGATATGAAAGAATATGAAATAACTGAAATAATATCCTCAGTCTATAGGTAGTGAAGAAAAAGAACAATCTGTGGGATTCAATAAGTATCACACTGAGAAAACCACTATTGCCTAATTCATAGTGCCTGCCCCAGCAAGAAAGGAGGCCAGAGAATGCAATACTGACACGTAAAGCAGCGCATCCCAGAGAAGTCAGTACTGATCACCAGCACTGATGAAACGCAGTTCCCACAAAGAATGCCTCCCTCAGATAACTCTGAAGTGCAAACTGCTAACACACATCTCTCTGTAAGATAAGAGAAATTTTGTGTAATTACAGCAGCAGTCCCGCGAGGCCGTGCTTGCAGGCACAGTTGGTTTGAAACTGGTCTGCCTGGGAGTGACCACTGGAGTGACACAATAACCCATAAATTGTCCTCAATTACTACTAACCACCAGTGCAAACCCACCAGTAACAGTGCCGAGTCCCGAGCCAGCTCTGCATTCCTTAAATGTTTGAGTATTTCTCTGTGTTCATTTCAAACTGAGACAAGCAGCTTGAGATTGGGCTGTCTCTGTTAAGGAGTTACAGAACAGTTGCTAAACCCTGTATCTGAGCTCATCGTTAAGTCACAAGCTTCTCCTCCCAGGAGGAATTTGGCACACAAGGTGCTGGTCCAGGGGTTTCTCTGCTCACATACACACATCTCACAGCAAAGCACTTGGCTTGTTTTAAGGTCTGGTTTGCCCTGAGTGCCACTGGACTCACCAGGCTGCAAACACGCCAGGAAGGAGGAAATTCTAAAGAAAGCAGAAACGGAGAGATAGCAGGCATTGAACACAAAAAATCTGAGCAGCATATGTCTATAGATAATGAGCTGTCAGTGAAAAAATGTAAAAAGTGGGCAATAGGCTGAATGCACTTTAGTGCATTTCAGTTGTTTTGAAGAAATGATGGTGGAGCTGGTGGTTAACCACCGCTCTTGACATTTTACAGATGTAACCAAGGGCTTGTAATAAAATCATGAAGCCTCCTGCTGTGAATGCTGTCCATTATTTGTTGAAGCATCACTTCCCATATAGCTGGAAGAAGGGAAGACAGGCAGTACACAAATAACAATGTTAAGGCACAAAATCACACACACAAAAAAAAAGAGTCACAGCTGTGTATCTAGGGTGACGTATTGGTCTTAAAGACACACTGTCAACATAAGGCAGAGCTTAAAATCAGAACCTGGAGCTGAAGTTAGTCACACTCCATGACTAGGATCCATTTGAAATGGTTTATAGAGGGTTAATATGTGGTTAATAGATTCTTTAACACATATTCCAAACCCTCATAGCTTTTGTGGTGATTACAGATGGTTGCAGATGGTTCCATATACATCAGTAGTAAGTAATAAAGATGGTTAGAAGTCACATTTGACCCTTCTATAAACAGCCTATAATTTATTAAGACATCCACTAATCATTTATTAACTTTTCATACACTATAAATGGAACTCTTGGTTTCACTGCTGACTTGCTGTCATTTCTCAGAACATTCATCTTCCATAATTATCAAACAAATAAAATAAAATTGGAAGTTATGGACCTTACAAAAATATGACCTAAAGTTAAGTTTCTGTGACATGAGTTATGCAAGTCAACTTGAGTTACACAGTTCAGTCACTGTCACAGTTCCTTCTGCCATTAAAACAATCATACACATTATTTGTCACAGAAGACTCCCATGATGCTTCGTTTTTGTGAAATAAATTCACATTCCTGATTTCAATGAGTCAGATGTATTTGATTGTAAGAATCCACAAAACTTACATCATGCATTAAAAATAGACAGGCAGTACCAGCCCAGAAATGGAAAGGATTATCATTATCTCACTTTTATGTATACGAAAACTGAGTTCTCCAGCTTCCCAGTCCTATGGAACATAGTCATGCTTTCACAAGAGGATCCTGTCACTCCTTGTGAATATCAGAGAGATATTTAGATAAAGTCACTGATCATGGGGGGGCTGAGGACATTTGGGACATATTTAATCTCATCCTCTTTGTAGATTTCTCTTCCTACTTCTGCCCATCTAAAATATTAAAAATTACAAAAATGTGATCCAGGCCTCAAAATGGTGGTTTGTTTTTTTTTTTTTTAAATTATCTTAAAAACCTGTTAGCTTTTATCAACAGGTAGTCACATTTCCCCAGCTTCCCAATCACATCTTCCAAGTGTTGGAGTTAGAACCTTGCTTTACATATTTTCAAATTACATCTAAGTACCTTCTGAAAAAACAGCAGCTGCCTCAAGACTTGCTAGAAAATCAAAGGAGGTGGAAATACTGTATTTTTTACCATTTCTGAACATAAAAATTTCCTTCCAGTTAAACCAGACATTATCTAGCAAATAAGTTTCAGTCATACCGAACTCCAAAGTGATCAAGGGACCACTCATTTCAGGCTTTCTTGAGTCAAAAAAACTTAATGTAATTTCTACAGATTCTTGTATGTATTCTAGCATCTTCATCACTTTTATTTTTGGTTCTAAGAAGATCCAAGAAGTATACAAAAAGAAAGAGGAAAGAAAACAAGCTGAACTATTTTAAACTCAAAATGTCTTGACTGAGTTCGATTGAAGCACTGGGCAACATTCCAGCGGTGAAGTGTGTGTTTTATACTATCCAGACTGCTTTGTCCTTTCCTTCACATAATGCTAATGAGAAACAGAGCAACTTGAAAATCTGAGCGTTGAGGTGTGCACATGTTTGGGTTAGTCTATTCCAGTCTTAAGAAGGATTATGAATTGGGAACTACAGCTCTACTGAGGTGTGGAGCTGCATTAATGGTTTTATATGTAATACTAAATCACTAGACCTGTTCCTGAGATTGTTAACTATCAGACTAGATTTGATGCCCCTCTCAAGCAATTAGACTGAACATCTCCAATTCAGCAGAACACAAAAGAGCAAAGGCGAGTTATCAGGTGGTAAGCAAGAAAATGCCTGTATCTACACTATGTAAACAGCCTGATTTTTGCAAACTGTCCAAGAAGGAAATCAATGCTGAGTACATTCTTAGTATTCCTTATGAGCCAAACAATATTTTTATCTCTTGTCTTCTGAGGAAAGTGGCTAACACAATTGTTCTGGAATAATTTTCCACGGAGATGCTATATTTAAAACTTATAATTCTCTAGAGCAACTCCTCTGAGATGACAGTGATTTCTGCTTTGGAGTAGGAAGGCCACGTAATTAACTCTTCCTGAGCAGCTTATTCTGCAGTAGCTATGCTGGTATGTTACCTTATATAAACATGGACATTGATGGATTCTCATCAGATGACTAAATCCTACTTATACTGCTCTTAACTAACGGAATATTTTCATTCTCAATTAAAATTGACCTGAGTTCAGGCTCTTATCAAAAGGGACAGTCCCTTCTTGACCTTCAGGTACATATGTCTGCTACTTTTCTTCTGGAAACTGTTGCATCTTTATGATTGCCTGGGGATCCAAAAGAAAGAATGAAAATTAATCCAACAAAGGAAAGAAAAGATTTCATCAGGATCAATACCTGATCTGACTGCCCACAAAGCTCTTTAAGATGAGTCCTGATAAAAGAGAAGACAATGCCCAAGCAGTGAGAGTAGGGGTATCCCATTAGGTATCTATGTGAATCTATATTGGTTGAAAACAATCAATCTATATTAGTTGAAAACAATCCAACAAGTGCAACCTGGCATAATTTCCCTTTCCTTCTTCCCTTGAGATCTGTTTTTCTTTTAAAATTGTAACATAAACGCCTGGGGAATTCACAATTCTAAAAAGAGCAAGTTATATATGAACATTTTTTTCCATTAGTATTAACTTTTTGCTATCAAGATAAATGCTTATAAAATGCAAAAAACTTTGACGTATGCATTAGTTCCAGAATATACATTATTTAATATTGTTGTTTGCAAGACAAAGGATGACAGATGGGTTACATAATCCTAATACTTTGTTTTAATTTACTAGTGGACACCTACTGCGGGCGGGACTGGCTGTTGTCAGGTCTTCTTAGTCAGTTATTTTAATACAAGTTGTGGTTGCATTTCTGCAAAATTGTAAAAGGAAGGGAGAACTTTACTTTAGGCTCATAATGTAGGGGATGAAGGGAAAATGACTGTCTAGGTCCCTACAGAGTCAGTAGAGGGACAGAAGTTTCTCTAGAGCTCAAGGCAAAGCATGTGTCAATGAGGATACTTTAAATGACCAAAGTAATCTCTCACTTTTTCTTGTGACTCTACAGAGAAAGGCTTGACTTAAGGGAAAAAAAGGTATTAAAACTTGGCTCTATCATGTTAATAAAAATAACGAATGATGTATCTTAGACCTTAGTGGAATGAGTTACAGTCCCTGGGTTTCACACTTGATTTGTTTGAAGGGATTGAATGGAAATGCAATAAGGCAGAGAGAGTGATACTCATAAATCATAGGAATTAAGGATAAGGAGGAGAAGCTTTGCTTTTCAATTCAACAAGCTATATGGAGGAAAATGGAGTTTCCAAAAATCCAAAATGAAATCACCTTGGAACAAACTAATCATTTTATTGAGAAAGAGTCTTTCCTAGCCTTTGACCACTGTGTCTCTCTCTATTTAAAGAAGATCACTAGCTAAGAGCATTGTACCAGCACCTTCTGGCTTCTTGAATATTGTTCTCAATCATCAGGAATTCTCAGATTACTATCTTGAGAGTTGGCCAACATTTGGTTAGGCTTTGTATCTTTCTTCTTTTTACTGTTTTTGTATGTTGTTTTTTATTAGCTGGGAGATGGATGAGGCTTTTATCCTTTGATTATAAAGTGTGAAAGCATGTTGTATGTATGTATGTCTGTCTGAACAATCCTATAACATCTGCACTAGGAAGATGCCAGACAAATGTTTAAGTATTCTGAAACAATCTCATACAGATACGCAGTAAAATGAGTCCTGTATTCTGGGTTTTGTATTTCTAAAAAATATGAAGCTGTCAACGATTGTATTTCTACTAATCAAAATGTTCTATTAATACCCATAATGTAATATCTCTACCAAGGGAAAAATGAAGGAAAGGGTTACCCACCACAATGTAAGTTCAAGAGTGGACGTTTTCTATTTGTCTCTGATTCTGTAGTTTGAAAATAAGACAGTAGTTTGATTTCAGCAGAAAAAAATACTCAATTTACATTTGGCTGATTCAGTTAAAATGATTTTTTTCAGGGTTTCTAATTCTGCGAACAGCCATACCCATAAGTCGTTCTTCAGAGCTCATAAGACTCATTGGTACTAGTCCAATACTGAATTCTAAACTAGAATTAAGACCAGCTCACAAAATCACAGAATGATATGGGGCTGAAAAGGACCTCTGAAAATTATCTAGTCCAACCTCCCTGCCAGAGCAGGTCCACCTTGAGCAGGTTGAACAGGAACATGTCCATGCAGGCTTTGAATGTCTCTAGAGACAGAGACTCCAGCGCCTCTCTGAGCAGCCTCTTCCAGGGCTCTGACACACTCAAAGGAAAGAAGTTCCTCCTTATGTTTAGATGGAACTTCTTGTGTTCAAATCTGTGTCCATTTCCTCTTGTCCCGTCACTGGGCACCACTGAAAAAAGACTGGCCCCTTCCACTTGACACCCACCCTTTTAAGTATGTCTAGGTGTTGATCAGATCCTCCCTCGGCATTCCCTTCTCCAGACTAAAAAGACCCAATTCCCTCAGCTTTTCCTCATAGATGAGATGTTCTAGGCCCCTAATCATCTTTGTAGCCCTCTGCTGTGCCCTCTTCAGCAGTTCCCTGTCCTTCTTCAACTGGGGAGCCCATAACTGAACACAGTACTCCCGACGCAGCCTCACCAGGGCAGAGTAGAAAGTGGGGGCATAACCTCCCTTGACCGGCAGGCCACACTCTTCTTGATGCACCCCAGGATGCTGTTGGCCTTCTTGGCCACAAGGGCACATTGCTGGTTAATGATCATCCTATTGTCCACTAGGACTCCCAGGTTTTTTTTCCGCAGAACTCATATTTCCTCCCAGTCTGATTTGTCTTATTTTAGACAGCATTTTCTTAGTGTTATTTTTTTAAATACTTTTATTAAAAAGCATAAAAGTAAGTCTGTGTTTCTTTCCATCAGTAATGAGTTTTGGGGATCTTTGAGGCTCTAGCTAGGTATTGATTCAAAACCCGTGACAAAGCATTGACTCTCACACAGAATTAACATCCGTTCTGTTGTGCTGACTACATCTTCAGGACAAGTCTTGTAGCTAATGCTCAAGCATGATAAACAGAAAATCAAATCCAGACTTGTTTTCCTACTCTGCTGAAAATGTACACGAAACTATTTTCTTTTGCATTAAACTGGCCCCAGACCAAGTGTTATCTCAAATACAGCAGATATAAATATACGTTTAGCCTAAAAAAAAGAAGAGCCACGGGTGCTAGCAGCATTTATATTTTGCATACAACCAGTTGCCTCAGGCCACTAGAGGCTACTGCAGGCTAGTAGTAATACTTACTTTCCAGACAACTCTGTCTTTTATTGTTTAAAAACAGAGGGCATGGAAATAGGAGTTAACACACCTTGAAACAAACTAAAATTCAGGACATGTCTATAAGGAGTGTATTTGTCTACTCTGTGAGATCTCTGCCAAGAGTCTGAGCAGTGGAATTCATTAGAAATATAAACTGGTTTTTACTAAATAGATTAATCAAACTTTGAACTACCTCGTGGTCAGGGTCTTAGAGCAAAATTTAGAATTTCTCTTTCCTAACATCAAAACATCATAAAACCTTCTGGTTTGCTCCTAAACACGTGTCTAAACAAACACAGTAGAAACAACCAACTGTTGCCATGGGGGTTGATGAATCCTTTAAACCAAGGCAAATGATATTAGACTAGAACTGGAACCCTTCCCTCATATCTGTTTTGCATTCTCTCTCATTTTCTAGGTTCAAGCCTAGATGACTTTTGTATACTTTAGAAAGTTTTTGTTTTGCTTTATCTCGGAGGTTTCTGCACTAACGTAACTTGTTATTTATGAAGAAAAAGTGCGTCTACACTAAGCAGATGTATCCAGACATAAGGAAGTTCTCTGAATTCCTAATGCACATTGGCACCAACGCTCCTCACGTCTGAGAACTGGCCAGTAGTTTATAGCAAACAAGAAGTGAGAAAATACATTGTTACACTTGGTACCTGGGTGGCCGTTTCAGGCCTTTGACAAGTGAATAATAAGCATAATATAAAAGCAGGCATCAGCAGTGTTATCTAGAATGGCTCATCAGTTCATGAAGGTATTTAACATTGGCTCTTAAAGGAAACCTGAGAAATGGACTGCTGCAAATGGAAGCAGCAAAAAAGGATTAGGACCTCTAAAGCTGAAGAATTACCATCAAATTGTTGCTGCAAATTTACTAGTGACCTGATGTGTTCAAAGGATTTGAAACAGATTCACTTAATAAAATAATTTTAGAAAGTTAACCTTATTCTATATATGGAAAAATGTTGATGTTAGTGGTTGCTCCAAATCCAGATTTTCTCCCTCGGCTCTTTGCACAGCAGCCAGCACAACAGGACACAAACATTTGTGGCCTTTGAAAACTACACTTGTGTAAGTGAATAATTCACGAAAGATGATCGTGCAAGTGCACTAGTACAAGGGAAACTGAGTCAGGTTGTACAAACTTTTAGGTCATTGGTCCAACTGACAGCAATAATCAGATTTTATTTATAATATTTTTTTAAAAAACTACCTGCTCTGTTGGCTAGCTAGTTAGCTGCTGTTTCAGAGCTTTCCAGTTCCACTCTCTAAAGCAAGCACATTTTTGCCTCCAAGATGGCTTTAGCTTATCTTGCTTTACTCCCCATTTTCCAAACAGGCTGTGTAGATACCACTGGCAAAATAATCATATTAGTGTACTTCAAGTAACGAAGGTTATCACCATCATAATACAGATCAGGAGAGAAACTGGACCACGACTTGCACTGGTATTTACCACCAGCTGGGATCACTGTTAATGAACGGCTTCAGAGGAGCCACATCTCCCTCCTGTTGAATTCCTGCTAGCACAGGGCAATGCAAACCTCAGCCAGGCTGGTGGCCCGTGCCCTGCTCTGCCCGAACAGGCACCCTCTCTGTGCTCTGCCCACTTTGGGCCGCAGCAGCAGATGGGTGCAGGGAGGTGGACACCACACGCTACTGGCAGCATCAGCCTGGAGAGCATCCAGAGACGGATGATGGCTGAGCTGTTCAGGATCCAAATGGAAAAATCCTACTGAACGGAACAGATGTTAGTGGTGAAGGGGGTCTGAAACAAAGGCTATGGTCTGAATCTAAGTCAAGGTTTGAGTTACACATGCTCTGATTAGGACAATAACGAATTGGCAGTCTCCAGGGCAGAAAAGTGATCCTGTTTTTTTGGATCAAGAAACTGTTTTTCAGACATTCATGAACTGCCATTTTAGCATGTTTTAAGAATATACTGGACTGTAGTCTCTGTTCCTACGAACGAAAAACCACTAAAGGAAAAGAGGCTGCATGACATTTTACCAGTAATGAGTTTGGCTTTAAAACGTCGTTAACATAAATTACTGACACAAGTTTCATAAAGGTTTTCTGAGCCTTGACACTACTGCAGAGCAAAAAAAAAAAAGAACATAAAGTTAATTTGTCTCATTCTCTGAGTACAATAGTGGCGGTTTGCTACTCTTCTGGGCTCTCGCTCCCATATCTTCTGGTGAACCAGGGAGGCCTGGGCTGGCCAGGCAGCGTCTTACTGCCATTGCGTTGTAATTTTGGAAGTGTAGTACAAAGTAGGTACACACTGGTGTCTTCCACAGAAGGTACAAAAGGGGATCAGTAGAATTGGTAGGTTACTTTATTTTAAACTAAGTTCATTAAAAAAACAAAACAAAACACTCAGACAATGAGACAGAATGACCTGGCCAGCAAGTCTGTGGAAGAGCCAGGGACAGAACTACTCAAACATCTGTCCGGTTCCTAAAACAAGGCATACTAATTGAAGAAGTAGTTTTGAAATTTCATTTTCCGTGCTTTGAATGAACAAAACCATCCGTGAAACTCACAGTTATACAGTAACATTCAGTCACATGAGAGAGGAATGGTTTTTCAGTATGAACCTGTGACTGAGTTTGAAGCTTGCAATTTTTGTTATTTCAAGTTACATGAAGCTCTATTCTGTTCTGTGAAGATTTCAGTAGGTCAGTAATTACAATTAACCTGGGAAAAAAGGGCACATACAGTGGTCTGCACAATCTTGTTTGTTTCAGATAAAAAAACTTGTCAGCAAAACCTGTATTTTTGATGCAAATGTATTCTTATACAACTGCATTGCAATGGAGATGAGACATTCTTCCACAAGAAAAAGAGGATCTTGCCCAGTAGATAAAAAGAACAAGACATTATCTTAAAACCAGAAAAATAAGTAAAGTATCTGGAAGGATTAAATCACGCGGAGAAACTCTCCAGTCAAAACAAAGTTGTCCTTTTGTAAGTTATTTTGTTAAATTTAAAAACAGAGCTTACGTCATCTCAATTCTCCTTGTTGTTTTAAATATCAACTTCAAAGAGCATTAAATATAAAGTGTATCTTTTGATTTCGGTTACTGAACATAAACAGTACATGGAAATTAATAAGAAGATTTGGCTGAAGGGAAATGTAATTTCAAAGATCTAGTGTACACCAGTGCAAAATGAGAGGGCTTCTGTTTTGTTCGTAGGGGTTGCTGAGAATAGGATTCTCTTTTGTGGCTTCCTTTTCCTTTATGTGGAACTTGCACAAGTTGGAAAGGCAGTTTTCAGCCCAGAGGAATGACAAAGCCATTTCATCCTCCTTCATTCACTTGGGAAGTCCACCTCTATTCTGCAAGGTGCTCAGGCACAAACATAACTTTCAAATGGCACTGGCACTGAACTAATGTCTCACTGTCCTCACCGCACCCTAAGCATTTGCTGCAATGCTTTGCTGAGGAGGGACAAATTTAAGCATGTGTCTAACCAATTTTTCAAGCTGGGATAGATTCCAGTGTAATCTGTTATAGCTCTCTGAAGCCTAATTTGCAGCAAATCTGAGAGAGAGCATTCATATTATAAACAGAAAACAGATCTAACTTAAAAATTCAGTTATGGTTTAATCTTCGTGGTGGTGTGCCAAAATAGGTGTAATTATAAACTGGAGAACTGGTGATGACATTAATTTTTGTTTCTTGTTGAATTTTAATCTCAAAGTATGACACCCTAGCTCTTGCTAGAATATACGCTGGTGGAAAGAAAATTTCCAGTGCTAGCACTGGAATTTTCAACAGAAGATCACATAAAGGATGGTAGTAATAATTCTGATTTGAAATGTCTTAATAACCAAATTCCTTAGACTATTATAATGATTCATTCTAGAATCTGAATAAGAAGGGCAAAAAAATGAAATAAAACACCTTAATCATAAGTCATTCAAATGGCAAATGCGAAACAGATTCAAAACCTTCTATCCATTTCTTTTGGGTGTGATGTGAAAAGTCCTCTAATCTGGAGAGGTTCCTGATACAGCAGCTAGGATAATTGTGTAAGTCATGGACATATTAATAACTGTAACTGCATAGCCAGCCATTAAGAGCAGCTCATATTTTAAGAGGTGACAAGTGGGTTTGAGTGTCTTAGTATTCACAAAGACGATGTTTCTGAAAACCACTAATAACTTTTTAAAATGCAGATGGATAATTATAATGCATTTATAGTCATGCTATATAGCTAAAATTTATATTATACTTATGCAGACAAGGTTATCAAAAAGGGTATGTGAACTGACTTTTAGTGAGAGTTGGTTAAGGGCTAGATATTTACATTCTGAAATGATTTAATTTTCACCCATACAGACCTACGTGTGTAACTTTAGACAGCTCTTTCAAGAAATCTTTCCCATCATTTACACAGCTCACCACACCCTTTGATGACTCTTTAATCCCTGGGAGGGTCAGAGAGAAAGGCTTTTTCTACATAATACAACAAAAGCAAAACACAGAATTTGTAAAACTTTTCCACATTCTAAAGACATGGAAGAAAATGTTCCTGCTGACATGGTGCCTGCCAATTTGCTCTGGTTTTCCAGTGTCGTTCCCTAGCCTCTGCCCACTTTTAAGTGACTTTCAGACTTCAGCCCTGGTAGTATTGGTCCCAGTGCTGCCGGTTAGTGATATTTACCATGGTGCTACGTCAGTGATGAAAATAATGGCAAAATCCAATGGTCTTCACATGCCATTAATGTTTATCACCTTTATAAGTGAATACTGCTTACCATACAAATATGTATCCCCACAGTGAACCTTTAGGATCTGAAAGTAAAAAAATAGCAATGGAACTGTGGAATAACTTATCTAAGATTCCCTGACTGAAACCCATTTATTTATTAATACTAAAGAAAAAATATGAATACTATGTGCAACGTGCTAGCTTTAGAAAGGAGAGGAGCAGTGGCATGTATTGAGGTTAGATTTTTGACTTTCATTAAAATCAGAGGAATGAGGAAACTGGAACTGCTTCTTCAATGCGATCCCCTACTTAAGTCAAAACTCACTGAGAGGCAAAGAATTTAAAATAATGTACTGTTGTAGCAGAAAAAGCTTACAGTAATGAAGTAAACCAACCTTTTGTTAATAGTGATCCTTATTTACATACTTGGATCAACATAAAGGAATTGTTAGTAATTTGTATGAACATGTTACTCTACATCATTAGGTTTCAGAAACAGTTTCCAACCCAATAGAAAGAGGAAAACTTTAATCACAGTCAGCTGAGTTCAGCCCAATGCAGGAGGAAAATTTCATGATTAATTTTGTTGGCCCAAGCACAGGTGGCTGCAAAACAGATTAAATAGATCCACTAAAACATCATTTGCCCTTATCAATGCTGAAGACCCATACTGCATATTCTTTAATAACCAGTATTTTCCGGTTTAAGTTAGATGACTGAAGCTCTTATACAGCTTTAAAAATCTCATCTTCTTAGTTCTTTATTCTACATTTTACTTCCGCAGAGCAATTCTGTCCCTTTCATTGCTGAGAGATTCACAATATGCAAAAATTTCTCATACTCTAAAAATTTGTTCTACTAAGCCAAGATTGTCAAAAATGTATTTTAGTACTTCCTGATTTCCTTCAAATACCATCATGAATAGCGAATGCCCATATTCCTTTCTGAAATGTCATTAACATTTATATAAAATAAAAAAAAAAAATCTACTTTTTGGAGACTATTGCATTTTCTAGTCAATTTGTACTTTCTCATTTTCCATCATTTGTCTTGAATAATCACATTGCTCAACCCTAATTAACTTGATTCATAGCTCTTAACCTATTTTAATTGTTTATAATTGATTTTCATGTCTTATTAATCATTAAAGTTATCTCCTATATATTGATCTCAAACCTCCATTCTTCACTAGTTTTCTGCCTTAGTTCAAGGACTTGAACGCTTTACAAAAGGTGGCAGTGTCATCTCGGGGACTGATGGCCTTATTATTTGGAAATACTTTGGGTGTTTCTTTTTCCTCTTTAGAACATAAATTCCTTGATCATTTTCCAATTCTTTGTGTTTTGTTGTTGGGTGGTGGATTTGGTCTTCTGGAGAGTGTTCCAGAATGTGGAAAGTTTGTGGTTTGCATAGATGGCCTAGAAAAAGTAAAGTGGCAGACTCCCGGGGGCTGAAATGAAGTCTTATGCCAAGCCATGAGCGAGAGCATTTCTGATGCTCTTCTAAAGTACTTTGGGGTCCCAAATGGCTCTGGAACAGCCTGAATACCAGAAATTACGTGTATGATTGCAGGAGTATTTTCTACACACACACACCCAGCTGTGCCAAGTGCAGCTGATGCTCTTTTCCAAAGAATCTGAAGAACAAAGTTCTCTAAATTGAAGATGATGTCTTTGTTTCTATCTATTGTCTCTGGATAAAGCAACATTTTCAGCAACTATTATTTAAGCTCATTCAATGAATACTTAATTTAAATATTGTTTGTTTGCAAACTTCTCATAGATTCTGTCTGAGATTCAGAACTGGGACACATCATCTGTCCCCTAATTGAATGGCCCCCATTTTCTGCTCAGAACTTGTTCTATTTCTCACAAATAAATTTTATTTTCTTACTAAAGGTAATTTTGGATGGTGGCCTGATGGAGTTATATTTATGAATCCTGTCTTTCAGAAACTCCATGGATGACATAGGTTCAATGGAGTCCATAGCTGAATTCATGAAGGACAAATGTACAAATGTTTTCTCTTTCTATTTCAATACCCCTTGATAATAAGCCCTTTTCCTGAATAATCAAGAAAAGCATATTTGCATTGCACATTGAGGTATTGAGGTATTAATACAGAACTGCTCACCCTTTTTTCCTGAAGCACTCCACAGAACTCTAATGCCTCCTATACTTCCATTTCTTTTTCAAAGCTTTTGTTAAAAAATTCTGTGACAAGCAGTATTTTCAGAAAGGAACCATTGTTGCCTACCCAGGTCACTGTGGCTTTAATGTCCACTTGATTTATACACCTTTCCTCAAGGGCTCTACCCCTTGCATGGCAAATAAGTGAGGTTTCTAGGGTCTTCATTCCACTTACAATGATAATCAGGAGGCAGAGGGCAAACGCTAACCAATCACAACCAACGTGATTATTGCTTAATTACTGGGTTTCTAATAAACAAAAGACTTCAGATTTGCTCTCTTGAAATAAAATGGCATCATTTAAATAAATGAAAGTAATAAAACATTAGTAAATGATATAAAAGTAACACATTCTCTCAGCCTTATACTAGACCAAAGCGTCCTGTTACTGAAATCAATATAATAAGCCTTTTCTTTTCTCTGTGGTTTTCATTTGACAAGTAAACAATGTTTAAGCAAAGAAATGTAAATATCAAGAGGTCTGGTTTTGCTATTGAGGCTGGGAAATTATCAGATTTACTGAATCAGGACACAATCACAGATACTACATTGCATGGTGCCTGGTGCTGGAAGCTGATGTGGCTGGTATAATTAAATGTGACACTTGTTCACTGGAAAAGAAACATGCCTGTGAACAGAACAGCTATCCAAAGAAGAGCATAAGAACATGCCGGTGTAGCAGAGAGAGTTAACGGACAGCGAGCGGGGCCCACCCAAAGAGAGATTTTGCAAGTGGGAGAGTGAGTCACAGAGCAGTTACACAAGTGAATTTGCACATTGGCCTAAAAGGACAGTAAGTGAGAGAGACTTGAAAATAGCTTACACATACAGAGGCAAACCCAGTGCAGCTCAAAGTTAAAGGAAAGCTTTTATTGCACAGTATTGGGCTGGAAAGATAATACAAACTTTCCGAGTCCCATGGGGACCAGTCTGCTGTCATTTAGCGGTACTAAAGAGAGAAAATTAGGGGGTAGACATTCACAGAATCATGGAATTCAGTAGGATACCCCAGTGGTAGCTGCGTGGGCTCAAGTAAAAAAACCTCCCGCATTACTAGAACAGCAGGTCTAGCAGCAGCTCACTATATCCTTGGAGAATATGCTTGTAATATGTCACCATTTGACACTACAGGCTGTCAGATACAAGGACGTGGTGTGCCTCCCTCTCTCTCCAGGCTTTTTTGGGACTCTGATATAGCTGTTCACTCTGGCTTAGAACAGCTCAGTGGGGTATTAACCCTGACTGGTGTGTGCCTACGAGGAAGTTTTGTTCCCATACCTTGCTGTCCTCTGTGGACGACGTCTGTGTAGAAACAGGTATGTACATTGGGTTCCAGTGGATAAAAACAAAATACTTTCTCATTTATATGTTATATTTTCTAAAGCAATACCACAGAGAATTTCTATCTTGTGTAGAAAATGTTTTCTTTTTGCTGAATAAATATTTTTAACCGAAACAACTCCCCAGAATCACAGATGACTCAGATCTACAAATTAGGCTTTCTTTGTGGGGAGACACCAAAGCATCCAGAGGCCTGATCGGCACTGTACCCAAATGTCTACCACTCACCATTTTCAGCTGCTCCTCGCCGCTCCGCTAGGAATTTTTTTTCGATGCCACTTTCATAACATTATGGTGAAATGACATTAATGTTTAATTCATGTGGGAAAAACATAATAGTTCATGCATTTTCACTTTATATATACTTGTTATCATTTTTACATCATTTCACAATGTACTAATGTCACAAAATGTTCTATTCCTGTGGATATAATGAAAGAAGAGTTGGAAAATTGCTATTTCATACTGAGTGAAACAATTATCTTTTTTCTACACTCAAGGTTTTTTGTTTATGTTTGTTTTGTTTTGTTTTGTTTTTAAATTAATTTGGCATTTCCCTAATAATCAGTTTAACTTCTACTGTAAAATGAAGTATAACATGTAAGTATTAAATGTCAAATTATGCTTTTCTGAAAGTTTCTATTGTATATCTAAATTGAAACATCAAAATGGTGATGTTTCTTGCAAAATAAAACCCTGATGTTTTGGTCAGCTTCACACTTCTGTTTATCAAAGAATGACACAGTAACTGAACTGTAAAGGCACCGACTGTCCACACGAATACAATGCTCCACGCAAAGAGCTCTGCCTGTTTCAGCTCAGCTCATGGGTATGTTCATAATTTTAACCTTGCAGGTCCCTAGTTTGAATTCAGGTCAAGTGCCAGTTTGTAGCAAGACTTGTAGCAAGGGAGAAAAAAAATGACACCTACTCCACGCTTCCTTCTAACTCGGGTTTGGAATGAAAGTGAACCTTCTGTTCCTGCCAGCTTTTCTTAATGTGGCACCATCAAGGCTCTCTAGAAATATGGTATCATGTGTGGGTCAGGCTTTCTTCTCTGCTCTTGCTACCAGTGAATTGCTTTTGTACAGGTTGCCATATTCCAGCTTATATTAATTATTCATTACATAATTTCTGTGAACAGCTCTTGGTATCTCAGTCACTGTTCATTTTGACTGGGCATATGGGTCACAAACATCCTTGATTAAGTAACCATGTCATTTAGTATCAGCTACTTGGAATAAACATGAGTCTGAATTAGAAATTCACCCTCCATGACTCTACTGTGATATTTCTTTTAAAACTATAGGAGCAATAGAGGCTGTTGTGCTGACTCTATGATACAAGTATTTGTCCAGAGTTCAGAATTCTAACCACTTTTATAACATACAAATAATATCAGATTGTGAACAGGTTTTCCCACATAAGATTTAGGAGGAAAATGAGTATTAGCATCAGAATCACAAAAATATCTGAAATGTGACAAGTGCTAAATGCTGTCACACAGACTTTTATATCCCATGCTGACTTTTGAAAAATGTTATTTGATTACTGAGTGGTAGTTTTTAAGATTTTTAGCTGTTTTTTTTTTTACTTGAAAAGACTTTCTAATGGCTTATTCACATTGGATATCTTATCACATGCTTTATTTGATTTGTAATACAAATAAGCAGGTCACAGAGCTGCATGATAAAAGAATGATGTTAAATAAATATGTGTGCCACACGAGACCAAAAAACCCAAGATGTTACAGAGCAGAATTCAAGAGGGGAACGATGGCACTGCAGACATGAATGCTACTAGGCTTGGCCATGCACAAAAGGAACAAGAACCGTACTCTCCCTGCATGGAACGATGACTGGAATTGACCCTGATCCAAGATTAGCAGTCAGGCATGTCACCGGAAACTTTTACGTAACTGTGTGACAGATGTCAAAGAGCATACACAGGATGAATGCATCCTAAGAGTCAGGATAAACTGCAGTTAGAACTGATGTGCAGTTCTTACGCTTCCCAGGATTAAATAAGATAAGTTGCAGGGTGTGCTCAGTCGTCGCAGTGCACGTTTGAACGGGCTCTCTCATCTTTATTCTCCTGTTCATGCAACTTAACACTGGAGCTCTTAGTGTGTTTACTTTCAACTGAAAAAAAAACTGTTCTTCATCACAGATTTTAAGATCTGTTTTTGAACTGATCCACGTTGATTGTTTTTACCACAAAACCCCAACCTAACAGAGAATCAGTCACCTGCAATAAAATATTGCCATCTCCAGGAAGCAGTTATTCTGCACCTGCAAAGCTTCCCATTAGCATGCTAACAATCAAAAAAAGCTGATGAACCTGAGACCATAAAAAAGTAATGATACAGACAAGATCCTAGGAATTATGTCCTATATCACAAGAAATGCCTGAAAATCTTTTACAAATTAGAACTGTTTAATAGTTTATGCAAAATAATGGTATTTCCTAAACCCGCCTGAAATATAAGATTTGTGAATGAGATTATAATTACTATTGACTCAATTTCAAGATAGAATTTGAAGCTCTATCTTTCTTTTACCCACTGTCAATAGCAAACTGATCAAGGAACAATAACTTTGAAATAAATTGGCTAGTCTGTTGCATTGGCCAGTGATTTAACCTGCACTATCACCCCAGAATCCTTTGTGGAAGAAATCTTTCTCATTCATAATGGGAACAAATAAGAAGAGACAGTGCAGCAATGGAGCAGAAAAGGACTGGCTGCTGTAGCACAAGTACTTAAAAGAATGCAGAAGGTGTGAATTCAGTATGAAGTTTAATATTTGGCTTGATTGACTACTTTTACCATTTAATGTCTTATCAGTAAGCCTCTGTCTTTTTTACTTTAACGTTGCATTTCACAAATGAAGTGTAGTGGACTCTGTAGCTTTGCAAGAAAAGTTAGACTCGATTTACTTATGGCACTTAAAGCTGTCAATAATGTTTTTTGTTTGAGGCAGTAAAAGAATCCCAGTATTGCTAAATCTTGACACTGGACCTGGACACTTGGATTATGTCCGGGAAGCTGTCCCACTGACAATTGCTTTTTAAGACTCCCCAAAGACTCAAACATATGCACACTCTTTGAAAACAATGGGAAAAGTATCTGAAACCCTCATACAAGTGGCAGATGAATTTCACCGTGTGAAAATCTGTGTCTTACAGAAAGAGAGATAGAGGTTAAGTAAATATCCCCACCCTTGCTATATTTCTCTAAAATCTTCCTCGTAGTCTGAAGAAAAGTCATACAACAGAAAGGCAGGTAGGATTGTAGGAGACAAACATTTCTTTGTTAGGCTAAAAATTACAAGTTTATCATGGGCTGAAATTCCAGAGGTTTTTGAATTCTAGCCAAGCCTCCTGCTTGCAGGAGGTTATTGTAGACAGACCATGTTTATCCGCTGACACTCCTGTTATGGTCAATGATGGTTCATAATCAAGCAATACCTACTATAGATAACAGAACTAAAATCTCCTCTACATTTTCATCACCCTTCTATTGACTGTAACAACTGAGCTGGTCCTAGATTTGTTCAAGGCTAAAACTAAACTGACTATATTATACACACTCTTCTCCTCCCAACATGCTAGGTCAGGAAGCCTAAAATTAGCTTTTTAACCCTCCCATCCCATTCATACATATGCTGAGCAGCCTGTAGCTCTCTCATTACTGTTGCCCCGTGTGTTACATGCTCTCTGTCACACAGCAGGAGACAGACAGACTGAATTGTGGCATAGTTTCCAACAGCATTGTTATTTCAGACAGTCCTGTATACAGCAAATGATATTTATTAGGCTTGTGGGTTGTAGCAGTATCTAAAGCCCTCAATGCCCTTGAGAGACATGGACAAGAAAGTGTCTTCTTGTGAAAATGATATTATGTGAAAATAAGCAAGAGTGGCCAATTTGAAATCCAAAGGAGTTCAGCTATCTGCTCCAGTGGAGCTGGAATTTCAGCAATGGCCTATGAATATAAATCATATAAACTGGTATATTCCCAGGCTGTATGCTTTCCCTCTGTGCAGACATTCCTGGTGGAGATGAAACAATGCTAAATTACTTAGGGCTCTTTCTTTTTTAACAAACATATCCACATCTCTCCCTGTGAGCCTTCTCAAACAAAAGTAGGGGAAAAAATCAATGTTGTAGATGTGGCCTTACATGTGTAGCTCCTCAGTGCTTTGGTGATCAAAGCTACATCAAGGCCTGACCTTCCTAGCCCATCATACTCAACTTGACCTGATGTCACTGCTGTCATGGTACCTGCATAACATCTTTTGTGCCTTCAGAGATATTTGTCTTGTACTACACAAATACATGCAAATCCATGCATGCAAATCCATGTAAACAGCTTTGGACTTCACCTTAGAAAACCCTGTTATTCAGGGAGAGGGGGAAGCTACTGAGGACTCCTCACTTCACTATAACTTAACTTTGCCTCCCAAAGGAGACAACAAGTGCCTTACAAGAAAGGTCTCCATGACCTCGGGGGAGAAAGGAGGGCTGTAATGTTCTGAATGTAATGCCAAAAACCAGAGGGCTAGATTTGTCTCCTTTATCTGTGAAGATAAAGATGGGATGAGATGAAATGAGGTGAGATGAACTTTCCCTGGCATCCTTTTTATTTTTTTAAAGCACTTACCCCTCCACAATTCAGCTGGATCACTATTCCCAACAGAGTGTTGTGAAACTGTTCAGATAAAATATTCAAAAGTGTAGATCTGGCAATTTTTTATTGTGAGGCAGGAGACCTTTATTTAGGTTCTACCTTTTATTAACCTCTGGGGTTCTCCTACTGTCCCTAATGACATTGTATTGCATCAAAATAAAGCCAAAGCTTTTTACTAGAAGCTGTGCTATTTCTCACGACTTGGTAATGCTAATGTTTAATTTCTGAGTCCTCTTACTGCTGATTAAACCTCCAAAGACTACAGCAGAATTTCCGCTTCACTGCTAGAAAAGAAGAAAACCAGCACAGTTTGTAGCAAAGAGATCACTTGAAGAATGTACGTAAGGTTACTGCATTTATGAATAAAGCAAAGCATTATCATTTTTAATAGGAATTAAACAGCTAGAGGGAGAAGTAGGGCAATGCTGTGATCAGTGCAAAGGAAAACAATCTAACCATTTTAATTAACTGTATTTTAATAGCTTTAGTTATAATTGAATAATTTAAATACCAAGGGAAATAGTTAAATCTCCTAAAAGCCTTCTTTTTATTTACATTTTAAATACAGTTCATGAAGAAGGGATGACACTGTGAAGGCATAAAATAAATGGGTGGGGGAAAACCTTACTAATTTCTGGAGCTGCTGGACCAAAAGAAATATTTATGGGATCTTAGTAATTTCTCTCTGCAGGAGCTCCAGTCCAAGCCCTAATATATAACCCCGCTTCCTCAAAATATTGCACAATCTGTAGTGCTATTGCCCTTGACTGTTATAACCATAAAATGTACAGGAAGATAAATATGAAGCAAGGATCATCTAATCCTTTTTTTTTTTTTTTTTTTTTTTTAACATATGCATTAGTGAAGAGGATCACTGCAGAAAATAAAACTATTGGGCAATGCAGACTTTCATTTAGACAGGTTATAATGAACTGACACACACATATTTATCCTATATATAAACCCCATCAGAACTCAGAAGTAGAGCCCTACCCTACTAGACTTTTCATGCCACCTGTAATGATGGAGATCATTAACTTCTGTGAACAACATTGTGGAGATCTACCGTTTTGCAGAGTTTTGCTTCCTCTCAGACAGACTTTACCTCTTCACAGTGTCACTTGCTTAGATGCCTTGCACCAGCTTAAGTGAGAGGGGTAGGAGTCCATGTTTCTCTGTCACCCTATCAGTCTCTGAGACACACCACCACCCACTGAGCCCACCATCCTGCCCACCCAGGTGGCCAAAGGCAAAATTGCTTTTGCAGGGTAAACACACCATGATACCTCTGTGATACAATCTCTTGGCGTTCAGTAATTTTAGCAGTTAAGGGACTTCTGAGCTAGAGGAAATATTTCTGTGTTTAAATAATACAAAACAGAGTTTTCTTCCAGTAATATGTCTATGGGACTTTTTAAAATGATGTAAACTTTTCACGTCCAAAGTATCCTACAGCGAAGCCTCTCTGACATATCTCTTACAGTAAGAAACATCGTCTCTTGCTGTTTTCACCCTGCTATTACTTGAGGCCAGTTAGTTCTTGTATTAGAAGAGCCAGTAAAGGATAATTTTCTAGTCACTTCACCATACCAGTTGGGATTTAATAGAACTCTGTCATATCCCCCCTCAATGATTTCATTTCCAAACTGAAGAATCCTAGTCTATCTAATCTTTTTTTTTTTTTTAAAGCTCTCCCAAATCTTTGATCATTCTTTCACATAGCTCTACTTCTCTAGTTCTCCTAAAACCTTTTCAAAAACAGAGAAACTGTAACTGCAGAGACTATCCTGTTCACGCATTTTTACCTCAGCAAAATAGTATTTCTGTATTTTTTTTCTCTCTTCCCTTTTCAAATTTTAGATTGCATTTAAAATATAGAATATATTATGGATGTACAGCATTTGGTAAGGACGGAGACAAAAGGTCCCAGTAACACTACTAAAATATATGTATGAATTAAAATATCTGCATATTCTTATTAAAAATGTGTAAACACAATCAACCTAGGAATAGATCTTAGTACTTTTTTACCAGGTGCTATTAATGACAATATTGACTAAATAAGATTTCAGTGAGAATACAGAGTTACTTAATGGAATTATTAGTAACTGTTCAAATATCCTTATCCAAACACCACCCTATAAACTTTGATACACTCAGATTTCTGATTCTGGATCATTCATTTCTGGAAATATATAAAGATATTAAATTGCAGTGTTACTGGTTTTGGTTGGTGCCTGAAATGTGTTAGGTGCCTCACAGGCAAGGAAAGAGTTCGCAGTCTGTCCCAAAATGCTTCCAATCTAAACATGCAAATTTGATTAAGGGGTTGGAGGGTGGATCCAATGTAAAAACAAGATGATCAGTCTGGTGTGGTTGACCCTGTGCATTAGAGGACATTTGGCAAATTTGTAACTTTTTCAATTCAGTTCTTCTAGATGTTCTCACCTCTTTGACTCTCCAAGACATTAATCCCTCATAATTATCAAGGTTAATATCATCCTCAGTTTTAGTTTTCTGTCCCTCATTGTTGGACAAGCCATGGCACAGCACCTTGCTGTAGCATGCTGTATGTTTGAGCAAAAAAGCAGGGAATAGGGTACCTTTGCTGCCCTGGATGACAAGCTGAAGAATCCCACAACTGGGAACTCTATCAGGATTCCAGAGGATGTTTGACTGCCCCAGTGTACAGAACCTGATGTGAACATCTCATCTAATTTCCATCATATGCCTTGCTCTTACTGAAATACAAAATAAGGAAAAACCTAGCATGCTTCCAAATTTTCAGTCCTGGCTTGAATTTCTCACTGATTCAGATGCAAACTTTACTTGTTTTGAAACACTGAAAAATTTAAGAATACAACTGAAATTTTGGGCAAAAAGTTACAGCGCCATCTATTTACTCAAACTCATAGGGATGTAAATTTGTACATATTCAACATGGCATTAATGGAAATTATGACCTTGTTGAAAAAATGGAATCATGGGGAAAAACAAATAAAGCCTTTTTAGTAAACCATAAAGAATTGCCATTCTTACATTATATTATGGCCTAAATGAAGCTTCATTGCTGTTTCTGTTTCATGTTTAACAAAATAAAAAAAATCAATATTTTTTGTATCAATTCTGAATTCCACTTGTCAACAATGCACTCATACTAATTATTTTTAATTTCTAAATAAATTCAGAATATTTTTTTGTGTTTTAATTCTGAGTTAGGCTGAGAGGCAGATAGAGAAGGTCAACAGTGGAGAATTATTATAACTTGATAATACTGTATAAGACAGAAAACATTTAGGATCAAGTCCTTCCCATAGCTGGACAGCACTAGAAAGAACAAAGATATTCAGCTGGTCATTGAATGGGGAATTTTGACAATTAAAAAAGATGATCAGAAAGCCCCTGCCAGAGCAGGAAAGCAATTTTAAAGGACAATATCACTTTGGAGTTATTGCAGTAAGGAGAAAAAGAGACCATGACAAATGGCAGCAGGAAGCAATTCCGTATTCTGGAAGTTAGAAAGTAGAGAGGGAGAACATTGTGCAAATAGTATTAAAAAACAATGGGTAATTTGAGACAAGAAAAAAGATAGTAACACTATATTGTTATCATGTGACTATGTATATTAAAATAATTTTGGTAAAAAAACCTGTGCAACCCCAGGTATGTATATGAACTGAAGACAAAGCTACTTCTACATTTGGAGCTGTAGGTAAACCTACATTTATGCTGCTGAGGAATATGGAAATGACAAGTCAACAGTAATCCTGGGGGCCAAGGATTTCTATGGATATGACAACACATAACCCACATCTCTCAAGCAGGTCATGATTAGTACATTATTACATTATGCATATAAAGACAAGCACAGCCAAAAAGTGGAGGATGCAGTCTAGCTAAATAGCTACCGTTGACTTATACGACTTGGAGCACAAACTAAGTCCAATGTTTTAATATGGGTGCCAGGAGTCTCTGACCTGTTTTGCAAATCTCCAATGCACTATCTTATTGATTAAAGTTCTGAAATCTTTCCCTTCTTTCCCCCCTTCAAGTCACTTTGGGTATCAAACAATACACTTGTTAGGGATCTGGCTTAATCCCCAATGACACATCTGGTAGGTGTGGGTGGCACTCATTAGAATATGCTCTCCAATAAATGATCTGCTGAGGTTCTGACAAAATAAATGCTTATTTTTGTTATCAGTCACTTACTCCCTGCCACTTCAAATGCATGTCCTCCAAGGAATGGCTTCAATCCAAACTGACATCTGAATTACAGTCAAGCGTGATGCCAGGTTTTAGTTGTGAACATGGAAATGCATACGTAAAAGTGGAAAGCAGAAATACCAATTTACAATATAGAAACCGCATCAAAGGTGAGGAAGGGAATAGTGTAATTAGTTACATAAATAGAGGGTTTGCAAGAAAAAGTCCAGAAAATAAAAAGGTGTAAGAATAAATAGCAGCAGCAATTTGAAGAGCCTAGCTGGGGACAGAGTCCCATCTATCAGTATGAGTAAAGAGCAGAAACAGAGTGATGAGAGCTAACTGGCTTCATTATTGGATTGTCCAGCAATCTGTTAGCAATATGTACAGCTGATTTCATGCAAAGTATACATCTGTCCTTCTAAAGCTTGTCAGTGACCAGGAGAAGGATGCAAAGAAACAAAGAAAAGATAATCAAGGAGTGTGTCTGTAGATCTGTAGTTACCATTAGTATGGGAAGCTGGACATGCCTAAAATAAATATATGATTCTTTCTGACATGAGACTAAAAATAATGAAAGAATGTTTACAGTATGACTCTTTCTCACAGGGGAGAAAAAAAATATATATGATCTAAGCTGAATGACAGATGTCAAGAAGACCGATTTCTGGGTTAGGAAGATCCTTTTAATGACATGCTCGCAGCAGTTGGAAACAACTTGTCAGATTAATAGCAATTCTTTTTACTACAGAACCAGCCCAAGGAGATGGAAGTTCTGCCTTGGAAAACAGAGAGGGGAGAAAGATTTGCCTTACCACAAGCAAAAAACCCCCACTTTATTAATATAAGAGCAAAATTAACAAAGTTACAACTTTCATTTTTATTAGAACTTCAGAGTTAAGGGTGTAGTGGCACATGTTAAACTGTACCAGTCAAATGCTTTGGACCATGTTTTACTCTTCAGCAGTAGCCATGCTTTGCACCTATGCTTCAAATTCCCCAGCAAGTAGACAGGTAATACTAGATCCTACAGTTTTAGAAAGCAAGGCATAGAGAGACTAAAGGACTTGCCAAGGTCATACAGCAATTTAACCAAATCTCCCGAGTCTCATTCTATGCCCTAATTACAAGATATTCCCTTTCCCTTTGCAGTGAAACATGAGATTTACCTGGTGAGCTTTTGTGTTTGAGTTAAGAAGCCACACAGAGTTTCTTATAATATAAGCCAAAAACATGGGAGGGAAGAAAGCAGAGGAGAAGCGGGGGTGGCACTATGTTCCTTCACGAGCCATGGTGTGATGTTCAGAGAAACTCCTAAGATTCTTAAAGGAATAAAATTGGTAGGACTAATGCAACCTCTACAGAGTATTCTTAGTGGGGTACTAATTGGACCATTTGACTCAGATGCAGCATGAAAGCTGAGATCTTCCTTTACATTCTAACTGATCTTTTTAATAAGAACTCAGACTACCTACTATGGTAAACAGACTAAAATTCCAAGTCCTGAGTTAATTCTGTTTACTTCTATTTTTCCACTGTTCCAGCTGCAGTTGGTGTTTAACTCGGTTTCTTTTTGACTTGATATTTTAATGTTGCAAAGCAATCTTAAACAGATGGCTGCACTTCAGAGACAGGTGACTTCCCCAGAAAGGTCGGCAGTAACACACAATACATGGAGATGGAAACAATTATTTAGATGTATTCTTTTCTTTAAAAGAAAGCAAATGCATGATTTCTGCAGAGCTTTACTCTGAAGTCTCTTCTCACCTCGTATTTCAGGAGCTTTGCTTTCCTTCAGAAAGCAAAGTTTTCATTTCTTTCTCACAACATATTTTTCATTTTTTAGTAGATGCTGGAGCATTCAATAAAGATCAAGGCCTTCTTATGCTGATCCCTGTACAGGCTCTTCTCTAAAGAAATGCAAGTAATAAGTAAATAGATCTTGAGAGTTAAAGGATTTGTTCAAGGCTATGTAAGAAATCAGCAGTGGAAGAAATAGGACCTGAAATATCTCACTTTAGGCAAAGAGTTATAGATAGTAGATGTTTGTAGATATAGAATATTATATATTAGAAATATGTAGTCAGTATATCTGTATTATAGAGCTAAAATCAAGTCCAGAATGCAATTTTCTCCTAATTTTCTTTTTTTTTCCCTCTCTCTCTCTTTTTTTTTTTTTTCTGGAAGAGGACATATAGTAATTTAAAGTATTTTTTTTTTCCAGTTAACTTCTTGGTTTACAAATTACTATCTTCAGCAATTTATTCCTTTTTAAATTTCTTTTTGTAAAGAAAAAGACTAATTTAGTTTGAGGAAAGTAAATAAAATCTCCATGTTTAGGTCTGTATTTTAACAGCAGTCTCTGTACCACAAATAAGTCTCACATCTATTATTATGTACCAATGAAAGTTCATTACTTTAATGTGTAAAACATAGATTAAAATGTGACAAGAAATGATTACAAAGTCCTTAATGAGTCAAGTGAAACTGGACTAAATGCTACTGTAAACAGCATAAAAATAACTCTTGGGAAAATTAAATCCTACTTTCTTAGCTTTGGGGTTTGTTTTAGTTTGGTGTCATTTTTGTGTAGTGAGCATTTCTTTTGGAGCAAAATCCATCCCCTAATAAGTTTATATAATGTGTATTTTCAATCAGAGAATGATAATGCAGAATTACTTTTACTATTTAATAAATGGAGTCCTTCTAGCTGGTTATCATTTCAGATGTAAATTTTTCGTGACCTCAGTCAAAATATCTCATTTATAGATTGCAGCAAGTGGAAGAAGAGTCCTGTGCTCATGGTTCAAGATGTAAGTTATGGAGCTCAAGGTCTTATTCCAAGCTATATCATACTATTCACTTGTGAAAATCAAGAAGTCAAAACCTCACATTTTTAAGGACTAATTTTAATTACCCTTATAAACTGCAGCAAAAGAGTTGATTTAAAGGTGGAATTTGATAAGTCTGTGAACAGGGTTCTGTGCTGCTGCTGTAACAGCAGCAGAGTGGACTTGATGACCCAGATGTTCTGTTCCTGTCAATACTGTCATTTCTCTGTAAACCACCTCAAGTCTTATGAAACCAGAATAATCTGCTGCTTCCTCTTGGAGTAAAACATTCACCAACCTCTGAGAAGTGTTCAGTTTCTGTGGTGCTGGCTACCGTACAAAAGGTTATATATAACCATACTCTACCTCATTAAACTATGCATCAGGTTTGCAATAATTCAACAATAGTAAAGTACACAAACTGGGCAGAGTATTTATTAGGCTCTTCTTTAAATTCAGACAGATTTTCTGGTTCTGAATCACCTACCAACACAGAAATTCAATAAATTAGTTATGGCAGCAGAAGTATTTTCCTAGACCATTATTCAATAGGGTTAATGGTAAATTTGTGACATAATACGGAGTTTTCACTGTCAGTACATCATCACCTTTATGGACAGATATAACATAACTTCTAGGACAGTCATTATTCCACAGAAAACCCAACTTCACCACTAATAGTGCAATTTTTACCCTCAGACAGGTTTGCAAGGATTTTGTCTAATATAAAAAGGACTAACGTCAATAGGAGGATTCAGAAGAATCAGCACAATATAAGGAAGAGCTTTTATTCACATTATTTTTCCCTTTTTTTTACATGTAAAGCAAAATAGCCATTAACATAAGCTCAATTATGCTAGATGATATATAGAGGCAAGAAATAGTGATACGCAGTTTTGAGCATGATGATTATTTGATGGGATTGTTCTACATTGTTTATGTTAAGCTTTCGGTTGAAGCTTGCAGATTTAATTTATGGAAAATGCCTAGAGTGTTTGACAGATGCTATAAAATCAAAATGAAATAATTGAGATGAGAATAATAGGTCTAAGGACAAAGGCATGAAAAGAACAACAAAGTGATCCAAGGTGGGGGAGGAGGAAAAAGCAAAAGCAGTGGGCTCCATCTAATTAGAGTTTTCAAAAGATGACTGAAAAGTGGACTCATTGCAAAGGCTTTGTAAAGGCAAAGAAAAGGCTTTGCAGAGCTTGAAGATGGAGGTGCCAGTATTCACGTGGCCAAAAGTCAAAAACCTTGACCACTGATAAAGATGTACTGTAGGAATAAACTACCATGGCCAAAAAAGGCTGAGTTGAAATGCTCCAATGAAGACAGGAGGCCTTTCTTGAACAGACATACTGCTCAAGTACAAGTTAAAATAAACAAATTACTCAGCTAACTACACTTAACCATGTAAGGCACAATGGATTGTGAAATGCAGGAGGTAAGATTATAACGTAATACTAGAAGGGAGCACTTTAACCATGCCCAGTATAAAACAAGTATGGTGTGAACTGGACAACTGACAGTCCTTCAGATTAAGGTGCTAATGAATTGGTCTGTTATCTGCTCAATTTAGGTACCTTTTGAAATGTAGGACTGCCCTCCTAACAGGATACAGGCATTACATTACACACACAACTATATAATCTTTTCCCCTCCCACATGATGGACAACAGTCCAGTGCTATTTTGATGGCAAAAGTAAACTCAAATAGGAGTTGAACTGCCGATGCAGTCACTACAGCAGAAATTTAAGTTTCTTTACGATAACCGCGAGGCAGAGCTTGAAGACAATGTTGTGGAATTTGTTAAATAATATAAAATGACAGGGAGGCTACCATTGCACAGCAATTGCACCCTACGGTTCTTATGAGGCACGAGGCAGAACCAAATGCCTCCCTGATCCCTGCGGGCATGATTATTTTATAATAACCATGCCCACACCCTGCAGCTGCTGTTTGCCTTATAAAATATATTTCACTGTCCTGTGGTTAAGAGAGCAATTGCCATTCTTTACTAATTAAAGATACAAAGGACTGCAATTTCAGCTGGTAAGCAACAGCTATAGTAGAACTAACATTTAACGTGAGTGGTTTAGGAAAGCCTTTTGGCCCTTCTAACTCATATGGTTCTGAGATATTGGTGCATGTTACAACTTAAAGCCTACTAACACGAGCTATAGTCTTAGCCTGGCCTTCTAAAACTAAATCCTGCGGCTTTGTGGGGTGCTGTGAGGTTCCTTTCAATAAAAGGCTTCTTCACACCTTATAAAGAAGCTCTAAAAAATAACTAAATTTGAAGATCTGTTTTATTGTATCCTAAAAGTGTGGAAGGATAAATCTCTATAGTGTCAGAAAAAAAATATTTCATCACAAGCAAGAGAGGCAAAATGCTGTTAAGTACTGCCAGAATCTGTGATTCTGTCCTCCTGAAGTACTACCATACCCTTGCTGTTTTACCAGCTTCAGTAAAGAGATGTTGGCATGACCAAGGACCATCAGCTGCAGGCAGCTGGAGTGTTCCCAGTCAACCAGCAGCTTCTATGTGGGCTATGCAAGGAGAAAGCACCTTCTGTACATTGGTGACTTAGTAACTTCTGTGGTCTACATGGTTTCTCTTGCCCCTTTTGGCTGCTTGTTCACAAAGTATTAAAAGTATCCTGTCAGATGCCATTTTTCTCTTGAAGCTATTGTACATTCAAATTGGACTTCTGGTATCAAACATTCACCCAGCAAAAGAAAGTGAGACTCTAGTTGCAGGACTGTGACTTCTGTGCTGCACAGGATAAAGCAGAATCCAAGAAAATCCAAGAAAAATTTTCCATATGTATCTAGACACATATAATAGTGAATATAGACACCAAACAATAAAATAATCAGGATACACGAAGATGGGGAGGGGGTGTAGACATTCTCCTTTGCCCCAGAATAAAACTATTTTCTCAAAACAAGCCTAAGAGATGTACTTCTTATTGTGATGAAGAAAAACCCTGAGAGAACTACAGTTTGGGGAAAAACAGACTTCAGTAAACAGAGTTGCTTGAGGCTATCCTTACTATTCTCAGCATATAGTTGCCCATTTTTTCTTATAAAATAATTAAGCTCACATTATTGCTGTAAATCTATTAACCCCGATAAATAAATTCTTACTTTCAGAACTACTAGAGTTATGTGATTGCCCATTTGGGAAGTTCCAGACTCAGCACAGCTGGAGCTGTTTGTTCAGGTAGCATGATACAAAAACCACAGCCAAAAAAACGCTAGAGCATGAAAGGAACTAACAGGACTACTTTCTAATGCTGCTTGTAAAATAGCTTTGATCAAATCATGATAAAGCTTCTGTACTACTAGAGTTGGTTACAGACTGTATAACCTCTCTGTGGAGCCTCAGAGCTGCTTTTAATTCATCAGACAGATTTAATCTTTCAAATGACCACAGAGTTCTCCCCCTTTCTCATAGTTCCTTAGATAACTTTACTGCCTCTAATGGAACATTGCATAATAGAGCAGAAACTTCCTCTTTAATCAGCTTTTAGAAAATTATACCTGACACTATTTAGACCAAAAGGAAAAGAGGAGTAAGTTTACTTGATAGAAAGAGTACTCAGTTTTACACCACCCTAGCATAAAGTTATGTGACAAGTCACAGTCCCCAAAGGTAAACCTGAGACTGACTTTCCCAGCTTTTAAAAGGACAATTGGCTGGGAAAACTTTCCTCCCTTTTAGAAGCAAGACTTAAGAAAAAAACTCTTTGCTTAATCCTGATAACAGGCTTCCTCAAACATACACTCTGTCTGCTCAGAAGCCAAAAAAGAAAATCTGAAAAAACTTTGGTCAAAGTTTGAATCCAATAAAGGATGAAAAAAAAAAGCAAGAAAAGGAGGGTGCTTTTCTTTTTAGCTCATGTTTTCCCCTGCCATCCCTCTCAAAGCATCTAACCCCTAATATGAGCCAAACCAACCCCTTGGAGCACCTCCCTTTTACAGAGTGCTGAGGAACTACTTAATTCTTGACAGCTGGGTCAGCCCAGAGGCTGGAAATCCCTGTGCTTAGGGGATGCAGCTGTGGACTTCCCCCTAGTCAGGGGGAGTGTTAACTCTTTCCAGGCCCATCTCTGGCCAGAATCCACGCATGGTATATGATTGTAAAGCAAGATTGCTCTGTGCACGTCTAAATGCTTGAGTTGTTTGCAAATACTCTATTAGTAAAGTATTTCTTCAAACTCTGTCGCTGGAAATCTCCCTCACAGAAGATCTCAAATTTTTTCCTCTGCAAAGTAAACAGATTTTCTGAGAGACTGCATTTTTGCTCTCAGTTGATATTCAGCTGAAATCCAGCCACGCTGACTAATAAATTAGTCAAATACATAATAGTAAAATCTCTGTACCGCTCACATTTAGAGAAGAAATTATTTAAATCCATAAAACTCTGAGGAGTTAATGACAAAGTGTTATTGAATCAAATCAGCAACCTAGGGGCTGAATTCTCCCAGATCCATTGCTCCACTAAACTTGTTGACTGTGTGGGGTTACACGTCAATTAAGCCGTCCAGCCTGCTTTGTATTACGAAAAGCAAAATGAGATTGGGAAACCAGCAGCTGAGATGACATATATGACTCAGAGCCCTTTAATTTACTCATCTGGTCCAGGCACAAGAGCAGCAGAACGAATGTCTCACCTCATCTTTGGGTGCACCTAGGCTGCCCCCAGACACCCCAAGAGTGTTTTTCCAGCATACAGTGCACACTGCATACACTTTCCACAATGTTGGTTCAGTGGAACGAGTATATTTTTGGTATGATGGACTCTCCAGACCCCTAGGAGGTTGGATAACTACCCAGAGGTGCAAACCACAGTGGTCATTACTTGCTACATGCATCATTACCCATGCAGCAGGAACTGCACCAAGCCACTTGACTTACTCCTCCCACTGGCTCTCCCCTTCCTGCAGCTGATGCAGGTACAGAACCAGCAAGCAGTTGTGAACATGAACCTGTGGGTCAAGATTTTTGCATCCAGGCAAAACTTCTGTGCCTGTATACAGTGAGCTATGAGACTGGAATATAAAGGTATAGGTAAACGATGAATATTTTTTCTATATGCATATTACATGTATAGTTGAAATATAGTGCATAATGATTCGGCACCTATTAATCAAATTACAGATATTTTAATTGCAAGCTATGCTGCCCGAGTGTCACTTCAATATGGTATACGCTGGACATGAAGCTCAAGAAAATGGCTTTCTGGGTCATCCAATCCTGTTTCTCCAGATACTGGCATCCATTTCATATTGCCCTTTTCATGAAGATATCAACCTCTGACAAAGGTCATTAGACATCAGTTTATGGATAAAACTCATCAGTTTTATTGCATATACAAGGCTATTCCAAGACTTCTACTTTAGGTAGTAAAAGCCTCTTCAAATTTCCAACCTATTTTAATTCATGGAAAGATTTAGTTAGCTCTTTCTTCTCCATGATGTTTATTACTATGAAGTATTTATATAGTGCAATCGTGTCACCCCCAAGGAGACAGAATGGACTAAAACCAGCCCTTTCAAAAGCGTTCAAAGCTATATTCTCATTCACTATGTTGACTCCTGGCCCTTAATAAAACACACACCCAGAAACAGTTCCCACAGTTTTTAAGGCTAATACAGCTCAGTCTCATGGGTTGCCATCTGTAGCTCCTTGTACATATACAAACCATGGGAAATTTTAAGCTGCTGAGACATTCATGGTGAAAATAATCCCAGGTGTATAAATCTTTTATGGAAAATTTGATCTTACATTGGTAAAGCCAGTGGTGAGATTCTTTTCAGGAAAGGTCCAATTAATAAAATATTTCACGAGGAAAAAAGTAAATCAACTCCCAGCCATAATGAAAATCTTTGTTATTTAGAAACATGCAGTGGTATTTCACTAGCAGACAGCAGAACCCCTGCTATGCAATACCTGCTTTAGAGCTAGGGAATCTGCCACTAGTTCATTAGTGGCTTTTCCTGCTGATTAATCGTGGTAAATTGGTGCAGATCAAATCAGAATAGTCAAACTGTCTCATACTGTTCTGCAAAATATCAAAGGTGAGCCCCTTCCTAAAGGCCCTCCAGTTAGGTTGGTGGGTAAGCTCATGAAAAGAAACACTCTCATGATTGCCATACCCACCAGGAAACAAAGCACAGAGTAGGAAGCTTTTATTCAGATGTAAAAAGCAGGCTATATTACCCAATAGTCAGCCATTTGCATGATGATGGGGAAAATGAAAGAGACACCCGTGGAAAGCAATTCAACAGCTTGAAGGAGAAAATTGTTGTCTGATACCATGCAACTAAACTTCAGTTGCAGATTTACGCTTCGGGTGGATTGTGTTATGAGTCTGAATCTCCTTCTCTTGGGAGGGGGTAAAAATGGAATTGGATTTATATCCCTGTGTTTTCTGAACCAGACACTGGCTAATAATATAGGAGTCTAGGTACAGAATGACATTAAAGGCTGTGAGTATTTGATGTTAATCAATGGATGGCTGTCTCAGTGGGAGTTTGCTCATTTCTGCCTTAAGAGAGCTAAATTGCTACATCTAGCTATGCTGGGCAGTATTGAAACAAGCAGTCAATACTTTCCTCCAGAATCAATATATAAAAAAGTAACTCAATGGAAAGGACCAGAGAAATGTGCTAGAGGAGGAAAGTGAGAAGCAGCCTGCCTCGTCTGCTATACCTCATGCTGGTTAACCAGACAGAAACATGCATACACCTGGGAAGAGGATACGGTATTTCAAAGAGAGGTTGCTTGACACAGAATTCTCTATGTAAAGTCCTCAACAGTAAGATTGACGATTAAAAGCAGAGCCGGTAAATATTCCCCCTTCCATTGACACCTGATACAGAAAAGCACTTAATCATTTGCTTAAGTCTACCCCAATTCAGCCAAGCTGTTAAGCATATGTTTAAGTGCTAGAAAGTCAATAGGATATAAGCACGTGTTTAACTGCTTTGCTGAAAGGGGCAGTTTGCTGCTTAGGATCTGAAAGACGTGACATGAAACACTGCTTTCTGCATTAGCCTTTGCCCACTGCCAAATCCAGCTTTCATGGAGGGGGGAAGCCAGATCCCTTTCCATCCTTAAAAAGATGAAATGTTAAAGATGTCACAAGTTGTCGCCCTGAGAGCTCCTGGGCACTGGAGGGGGCAAGTCCCTTAGACATACCAATAGCCAAATTTCTTACCCAAGGTGAAAGATTGCCTTGCCGAGTCTGCTCACCTCTGACCTCACCGTTAATCTGATATTTGGGGAGCACTGGAAGGGACTTACTACTGTTTTGATAAGAGAATAAGCAAGTCTTCCTTATATGCTGCTGTGCGTTTCTATTAAGCAGCTGAAGTACAAGTGCTAGCTGCAGAATTTGATATGAAAAGACATGGATAATGCACAGTGACATGGTAACACTGAAAACATGCACTGTGTGAGTGTGCCTGTCTGTGTGCTTGGGCTTGGATGCGTATGTGTAAGGAGGAGAGCTACACCTGTGCCTCAATCCCAACATCTGTTTTATAAACGGGTCATGTGTGGTCTTTACAAAAACAATTTTGTTATGTGATTTGCAAAATATGAGTCCCGGGAGTTTCTTTGTGGAAGAGATGCACCACACTGATTTCCTAATCAAAAAGTAAAGATAGGTGAAAAGAAGTAGTATTATACTTCAGAAGTAATATTTTCTTCTTATACAAGCCTAAAGAAAATTCCATTCGTTTCTCACCGTCTCCAAAGGGCCAATTAAAGTTGCTGTATCACAGGTTCCTATAAAGTAGGAAAGAAATGGAGGGTTGCTATAATGTGGTTTTAACATCATATCCACTAAATTTTGGTAAAAGCTCTCTTTATATAAATGGAGAGGCAAGGTTGAAGTGTACTCTGAGAGGCAGCATCCAGGAAATGAGTCCCATCAGCCTGCCTTGCCGTGATTGTCGTCAGAGATCTTAAATGACGGCTGGAATTTGGGGTCCAATTTGCTCTTAAACTGATTTTGCTTTATTTTTTCTGCAGCTTTTTTTCTAATATAGTAACAAAAATAACGGTTTGCTGGAATAAATCTTGTTTGGATTTTGATTCTGTAATGAGAAGTGTGAGTGCATGGAGCAAATGTATTTTAGTTACTGCTGTTTCTGGGGAAGGCATTAATCGCTATTGGAAAGTGTGTGCAAGCAACTCTTCACCTAAACCAGCAGCCCAAAAATAAGCGTAGGAATCTCAGGGACAGGAATATGTCTTCTCAAGGCCTTCAAGGGCTATTTTGGGTGCTAATATTCTCAGGCAGTATGTCCTAGGAGAAAAAGCATTCTCTGGGCATAAACGGTTACACTTCTGATAAGAAGCAGCAACAAAAAGAGCCTCAAAAGTTGCCCATGGCAGCTGAAAAGAAGTGAATGTTATTGGATGTGACAGAAAGCGAAGGGGAGCTGGTTGCTAACCAGGTATATAGGCTGGGAATAGATGATTAAAAACACTGTGAGTCTGAAGTACTGGATCAGAGGAATAGCTGATTTTTTTCAGCATCTTTTTAAGTAGAGGAGACATGTTACTTCCAATGTGACAAAAACAAAGCCAAATGTATTTTTGTTAGATCCTGCTTTAGCTGTGGTCTTTATTTAGGACTGTAAGAAGAAGGTGACACTGTTTTCTGGCTCCAGATCACCACTTGTATGCATAGCCCCAATCTGATGCCCTCCATTATGAAAAAACTAACTCAGCTGATGTTCTTTGCGCTTCTCCTGCAGAAGCCACCTGTCATTCACCCAGGATACAGGTTTAAAACAAGCAGAATAAATCACGCTATGGTTGGGATATGCAATCTAGCAGTTTAGGAGAACTTTAAAAAAAACCAATCATCTTTATATGTATTTCCCCTCCTGGTCTTTGTTACATAGCTCTTGTGCAGCTTTTCAATTAGTCTTCAACTCAGAATTTAAAGAACTAGCTTAACTTTAGGATCATCATTCTTAAATAACATCAAAGTTAAGAACACGTTTAAGAGTCAGTTTTGTAGCATCTATTGAACTGTTGGACTCCATAAAAATCTATAATAATAATAATTTGTCGAAATATCTAAAAGAGTTTTGCTAACACTTTAAAAACCATTTATAAACTTAAATTTGATGTAAAGTTAGAAAAAACATTACAGAATTCCACCAACATAGTCAATATAGTTACAGTGAATGTTTAGCCAAAAAAAGCTTTTTATGCCTTATATGTTTGTACACAAACATAGTCAACAGAAATGGCTCAGTGTCACTCAGTGTTCCAAAATGAGAACCTGGTATTTAATGTTGCACTGTTTGCACTTTGACTATATCACATCTGATCATTATTCTTACATTCTAGAATGTTGATCAGTAATACTTCTTTCACACTTCTAGAGTATGTAGAGGCCTCTACAAAGAATCAATTAAAAAAAAAAAATCAGCTACCTGGGAAACAAGTCTTTGATGTATGCCTCAGGGCATATACCTGATAATACTTACCCCAAATGGCACTTGTTGCAGAAAAATGTAATCAGCTGCACGGCAATGAAAAATCATGACAGAACTTTCTTTTACATACCAGTGCAGCCAGAAACATAACCTGGAAGGTCCCATTGGCCATTAAAAACTGTTCTTGCTGTAGTGAGGTCATGTTAGGTCACAGAGATGCATATATTACTGACTTCTGTATTATAAGTAGACATTAACTTGAAATCAGATGGCTATAACCCACTGGAGATTTGGTGTCTATGGTTCATACAGCTGGAAAGGAGAATGCAAGGAAGTGGCGCACAGACCTATAGTTCCCCATCCAAGAGGAACAGACAGCAACTGAGTCAGAAACCAAGACATACTAAAAGCAACATCAACATGGAGATGCAAAGATTCTAGCATCCTCCTTCAGGAAAGGCATCAAGAAAGACAAATAAAGCCAGCCACTAAATTTAATAACATTTTCCTTCTTCGACTGCACATCACTCAATCACTATCAGAAATTCAAATCCAGGAGTTTCCCAAATTTCAAAATGATACCCTGAATTCAAATAGTTAGAGTGAGAATATATCCAAATTGAGAAAATCACCATATAAAATGATTATTTAGTCATAGTATTATTAAATTAGACTAACTAATGGTTAATAGAATTAAATTAATTATGGCTAATTGATTAAAATATATTTATAATTTTTTCCAGAACTGTATCTTTGTTTGAAAAGGGACTTGGTTTAAATATGTATGAGTGTGACATGGGTGGAGGTTAGGAGAAGAGGGTGAAATTAAAACTGCAATATATTGAAGGAAGCCAGTAAATCCTGAGAAATAAATGCAACTAAAATTTGGGGGACTGAATATTTTAAAATGGGAACATTATACTGTTTTAACCCAAGAGGACGTTTCCAGCCTCTGGGTGAGAATAATACAATTTTGGGACTGGCTATTGTAAACACAGGATGTTATACAAGCTATTTCTCATTTTGGTTGCAGTGCATCTGTTATCACAGGCTGTTTGGAAGCAGCTACTCTTTGAGGATTTAATAGGAATTGGAAAATTTTAAAAAAAAAAAATTGAAAGCAATATGAGCAAAATAATATATTGATTTTAGTATTTTATAGTGCCCCATTTGGTTTCATTTTCTTGAAAACGGAAACAGATTTAATATCCTAATTCAGCTAAAAATAAAAGCAACCATTTAATTAATTAAAGTTCATGTCACTCAATTAAAGAGTGAATTTAGAAATCAGCAGACCATTTTTATAGGTTTAAAAAGCTATCAAATACTTGCTGTAGGCTGAATTTTTTGCAATTTTTAGCTTAAACTTTTTTTTTCTTTTTTGTAACTAAGAAATTCATTTTCCATTTTTATGTTGGGAACAGAACTGAAAAAAATAATCTCAATAAAACTTAAAATGTCAATTTTTGAAAAGAGGAAGTTATGAAACTGGTTTACAAATGCTAACAGTACACCAGTGCTGTGTGATCTACTGTAGGTTTAATTTATTCACACCTCAAAGACCTACATACATCTTATTCTACACTCAGGCCAGGAACCCCTTAGACATTTCAGTTATAGTGTTTATCTACCTTAGTTGCCCCTTTCTGGGTAGAAAACGTAGCAGAAAGGACCATGGGAAAAAAAGCTACACTTATGTAATACCTGACAAATACATCGAACTTCTTGTAAGGCATCAATCTCATTCATTGATTCAAAGCTGCCAGCACAAGCAAGCAGTTTGCATTATGTATATAACATAATGCAAGCTGTTCACGCTAGTGGTTTGGTTCAGAGCAGTAGTAGAGTTTTCAAGTCTTTACCGTGTATTATTTCAGTCCTCAGAGCATTCTCGGTGCTCATAAGTTAGAATCCATTTGGAGAAATCTAATCTGATACGTAGCAGATAGATCCGCTACAGGTGCACATCAGATATGCACCAACACCTATGAGGGAAATACAGCTTTGAACCAATGATTCATTCTTTATGCAGTTTCAAACTTCATGGATGGTTGGGATGTTCACTCTAGGGGACCAGACTAAATTTTGTCTAGAGGAAAGCACCAAAGTGCATTAGTGTAGACATAAATGCTTTACTACCAACTGTTCAGATCTGCTGCCAAGCTCCTATTGTGCCTAATTACCTGCTAAGGTAGTTACAGCCTAAACCTCTTTCACTTTAATGTAGGCCTATTACTTCTCCTTCTAGAAAGTAAAACAAATTATTCTCTGAAAAACAAATTATTCCCTTTCTCTTCTAAAATAACATTTACATACCAGAACAGTGTATCCATGTCTTATTTAGTCTTCTACAGACATCACAACCTAAACCTTCACTCCTTCAACACTTTTTCTCCTTGCGTTAATCTGGAGCTGCTCTAAGTGCTCTGCACGTTCCCAGAGATGTGGTGCCCAGCCTTTATCAGTGCAGGGTGAAATGAAAGGTTTATTTCATGCATTTTACAAAAGATAACTCCTACACATTCCAAGACAAGATTTGCATTGTTTCCAGTGGAGGAAATGAACATAATGCTGATTCAGACTCATTCAAGAGCTATTAGAAGGCACGGATCCTTTCCTACAAAGATGCCACACAACAATATGTTCTCTGGTGCACATCAGTGAAGCTGATTATTGCTGTCTAAACCCATGGTCTTACACTGAGATGCCTACAAAGTTCACCAGTAGAGCTCTGTGAAATCTGGATTTTCCATTTAATGAAAATTTTGGCTTAGATTTCCTACAATAATTTATCAATGCTTCATTTCATAGGAAATATCATCATACTGGGACTTTAGAAACATAAGAAATAGGCTTGTGTTCATAAACTCAATACATTCCATTAGCATTTTCACTTGATAAAATTATATATCTTAATCTGTAGAAAAATGACTGAAATATTCATTTCAAAGGGAAACATACTTTTTAAAGTCTAAATTAAATACTTTTAGTAGCGTGTTTACCAAGTTTTAAAGAAACGCCATGAAAATTGTTGTGCCACAGCAAAATGTTTAAATGGGCTGACTTTTTCCTATATAAAAATGTATTGTGTCAAATATTTTTTGACCAGATACTCTCTGTGTGATATCAAAGATATTGGACATTGATTTGAGAAAATATTATACACTAAGAAAAACCTCCAAGTTTGGTCTCATTCACACACAACACCTGAATATCTGGAGTGATCCCCTCTCTACACACTTTCCTTTCTATTTTGTCTAACTGCTTCTCAAAACCCAAACTGAGCCCTAGGCCACGGATCTCACTTGAGATGTGCTTGCACTACCCTGTGTATTGCTTGCTGGTTATGTGTCTTCCTTCTGTATTTTCCATTTTACACCTGAGACCTGAGTCTGTCTGCTTCTTTACATGTGGTGTCCAGCACCATCAGGCCCACAGTCTATTAGCAATACGAAATTTTTGTAATGTAGCTGCAGCTCCAGTACAATTTTTGGAAGGTGAAGTTGCTGCTGTGTGTTAAGTGAAGAAATTCAGCAAACTGCTACCACTTTGGTGTTTACTTATTTTCTGTTCTTTAGCCAGCTTACTGTTCACTAAGTCTGTGGGTCTGCTTCTCAGTTATGCTAATAATGCTTTGACAGCATGAATACTCTTAAAGATAGATATAAAGCATTCCCTGAAAATATACCTTCCATGGGGAGCCCTTATCCTGCTGCCACTGCACAGCATCAAAAAGGCTCAGGGGTTTTGCAGAACCATTGCTTCCAAAGTCCAAATATAGGCAAAACTGGGGACTCAAGCAGTTTCAACCTGTGGAATGCACATTATTTCAGAGAATCTGCTAAAAGTATGTAAAGAAAATATGAATTTTTTTCAAGCTTCAATCCTTAGGCCACAGGTCATACCTCCATAGGGAATCCCTTGTAAACTAGAAGTGATATCAAAAACCTTTGCAGTATTAGTCTTTGCTTCCCTATTTGGCCAGGGACAACAGAAAGTAAATTCATGTACAGAATGCATAAGACTCCATCTGTGCCTGGGTATAGGTGTTTTAAAGTCCTGTCTATTCTCCTCCCACGCTGTTGGCTGTATTAGCTGAGATTCAGGTGCCAGGGTATGAAAAAAAAATAAAAAATCTGCATTGTGCTAGTATGTTCTATTGAATTAAAAAAAAATCCATCTGCAAAAATAGATGATTAAAAATATCTGCTTAGAAATATCCGTCTGAAAGGTGATTACACATTTGTACTTTTAATCTGACAGTTGGATGTGTCAATTTATGGAATGTATATGCTTTTTCCCTTTCCAAATTCCTCCCAGTAAGTAGAGGAGGTCATCTGCCTTTATTGCTAGCATTTGATCTACAGCAATTCACTGTCCTTTAGCAGCATGAAAAGCTTCTAATCAAGTGGTAGTGTGGACCCCAGCTGGAAAATGCTGTATACAGTTGTGGAGATGGTACCTGTTCAGAATGAAAATGTACTGCTATACTTGCTTAAAGCTACAGGTAGCAAATTACCACTCCTCGCAGGTTAGTCAGCTTGGATTTGATCTTTAAAAAACTGGGGTTCTGAGAATATGCAGCTCTTGGAAGGTATCAGTGTTTGGAAGAAGTTGACTAAAATGTCCAAGGATTTGCATGCAACAGTCCTTTCCTCCTCTAGCCCCCTATTCTGTTGAATAATTAATGAAAAGGAAAAATATACACTTCTGAATAGCACCCTATTTACCTGACAAAGAAATGAGCAGAAGATGTAAAGCATGCAAATATTTTTGTGTGTGTGCATAATTTTAGCACAACAGTTGTTGGCAGTCTCCCACAAACCTCTCTTCTCAGGCAGAAATTAGTCACTGGGAAATACACAGACATAATTGTTTACCAGTAAGGACAGGACCCAAGACGTACCCTCTATAACTGCAGCGTATGACAATACTGTTGCCTGAAGATGTCTTCATAAATGCACTTAGCAGATCTATCAGATGGGATACTTCACACACTAATTCCTCAAGGCATTGTACAGAAGAATTAATCAACTGTATGCAGAAAGAAAGACGCAGACAGCGACTATAAAAAGAAGGCACTCACACGCAATTCTTGTATTTTTATGGCTTTTAACAACTGCAGTGAATGCTGCCAGACAGCAGAGGTTGCCTCAATAAACACACACAGAAAATCGGTGAGGGTAAGTGAAACTGTGCATAAGACGCTACAGCAGGCAGCGGGCAACAGCCTGCAGTCAGAAGATGAGGAGTGAAGTTGAGGCCAGGAAGGAGGGAAGGGTGGAGGGAAAGTCTTTTAAGATTTGGGCTTCATTTCTCATTGCCCCACTCTGACTTCTAATTAGCAATCAATTAAATTAATTTCCCCAAGTTGAGTCTGTTCTGCCCATGACAGTAATTGCTAAGTGATCTCCTTGTCCGTATCTTGACCCCTGAGCCTTTTGCTACATTTTCCCTCCCCTGTCCAGCTGATGAGGGGAGTGACAGAGTGGCTTTGGTGGGCAGCTGGTGTCTAGCCAGGGTCACCCCACCACACATTCAGATGTGAGGTAGTGCTTTGGGGAACTGTGGGGCAGGCCCTAATCTTCTGGACTGACTTAAGTGCAAGTGGGCGAGGGGCTGATGAAACACGAAGGAGAAAGCTGCTGTACACCCCGTATACTAGGCCTACTTCACATAAATATTGATCTTCTGATTATTCCTTCCTCTGAGAGCAAAGTGTAAATTCTGCTAAGTTCTACTAGGATGTCCCAGCCAAGAAGAAACCAGAGCAATTTTATATGCGAAGACCAAATAAGTTTGTATAATGCTTTCTTCTCTGCAGAGGACGGGAAGAAGAAACAGATGTGAGAGGGCAACCTGTGCTTTCTGCACTCTCTTTACCATGTTAGCTGTACCCTAGTTCTTCTCCTGAGAGGTGCCACTGCCTCGACCAGCAACTCTGGGAGCAGATCTTTGTGCTGCATCTCTGGCTCATAAACCCATCCGTGTTACTACCTGCAAAGCTTTTCCCCTCTGGGAGATTGTCAATGCTTTATTAAAATAAGTCAAAAAGAGCTGCCTTATAAACAAAGCATTATTTATTCATTTAGCTGAAGAACTTAGAGCCAAAGGATAAAACAACACACAGAACTATAAATATTTTTTTCCTTTACCAAACTCTTGATCTTTCAAAGCATTGTTACCCTGTTTTCATTACAGCTACTCCCATCTTTGGCTAGCAGAAACATAAGGTATATCGTGTGAGACCTGTCAGCATTCACAGACATTTTTAGGGCAGTGCTGTGAAACTACTCAGCCCCTTTTTCTCCCTTTTCATCACCAGGGCAGGGCTGGGAACTGCAATTTTTTTCTAGAAAGTTGGAACCAGGATAGCAGCACTCCACCCTGTTAATAGCTTTCCCATCATTTCCCTCAGGACATCAGGTATTTTCTACATTATCTTTACTATTACTGTATGTGGGGGAAGAGGGAAGTTTTCCCAATACTCTTAAAATAATTTATTTTAACTCTTTATAGAGAAGAAAATGTTAGAAAGGTAAACTGAGGTACCCATGAGACAGAGTAATAAACATAATAATCTTTTGTTCATCATTCTTTTCATGTCTGTACTTTCTGTAACTTCTGTGAATTAGTCAGAGGAACTCTGTCACACAGTGTTCAAAAAGGGATATTAATGAAAATTTGCTTGATTTAAACACAATGTAAAGAAACGCCTAGCAGGGAAATCCAATCCTTTCCCCTTTCCTTTCCCCTTTCCTTTCCCCTTTCCTTTCCCCTTTCCTTTCCCCTTTCCTTTCC